>JAZDUH010000383.1:38350000-38622500 GCA_036419115.1 Scarus forsteni
TGAGCCTGAAGCTTTGTCCAACAGGGTCTTATCCATGAGAGAGTGTGAAGAACCTTGTTCAGAAGTAACTCCAGTTGCTGTGGGCGTCTGCTTTAACAAAACATATATGTTACACCATAATCATACCACATTAATCAATACACTGAGCTTATTATAGAGATTTTAAATACTTCACACACAGGTTTTACTTGAAAGTGTTGTTAGGTGATTTGCAGGAACGTCAAGACTATTATCAATCAGAGACACTTTGACATGAAGATAAGGATAATATTTAGAGTTTTTGGGGGCAAAATATCCATCTATGTAAAATACCAGAGGCATCAATCAGTTTTGGCAAACAATATAAGCTGATTTTCACATTATAATGTCCTTTTACTCATTTTTTAAGGGGTAAAAATTACTGGTTGGAGTCAAATCTTGCAAATGTCACAATCCTGTGTATAATTCATAGGTTTTTGGGGCAAAATAACCATCTATGTACAATACATCAGTTTTTGGCAAGCAATATAAGCTGATTTTCACATTATAATGTCACTTTACTCATTTTAAGGGGTAATAAATACTGGTTGGAGTCAAAATCATGACAATGATACTATTCTGTGTAATACTTAGAGTTTTTGGGGGGCAAAATATCCATCTATCTACAATACTGGAGGCATCAATCAGTTTTTGGCAAGCAATATAAGCTGATTTTCCCATTGTAATGTCACTTTACTCATTTTTAAGGGGTAATAAGTACTGGTTGGAGTCAAAATCATGCTAAAGTCACTATTCTGTGTAATATGTAGAGTTTTTGGGGGGCAAAATATCCATCTATCTACAATACTGGAGGCATGAATCAGTTTTTGGCAAGCAATATAAGCTGATTTTCACATTGTAATGTCACTTTACTCATTTCTAAGGGGTAATAAATACTGGTTGTAGTCCAAACCATGCTAAAGTCACTATTCTGTGTAATACTTAGAGTTTTTGGGGGGCAAAATATCCATCTATTTAAAATACCAGAGGCATCAATCAGTTTTGGCAAACAAAATAAGCTGATTTTCACATTATAATGTCCTTTTACTCATTTTTTAAGGGGTAAAAATTACTGGTTGGAGTCAAATCTTGCAAATGTCACAATCCTGTGTAATATAGAGTTTTTGGGGCAAAATATCCATCTATGTAAAATACAATACATCAGTTTTTGGCAAGCAATATAAGCTGACTTTCACATTATAATGTCACTTTACTCATTTTAAGGGGTAATAAATACTGGTTGGAGTCAAAATCATGACAATGATACTATTCTGTGTAATACTTAGAGTTTTTGGGGGGCAAAATATCCATCTATCTACAATACTGGAGGCATCAATCAGTTTTTGGCAAGTAAAATAAGCTGATTTTCACACTGTAATGTCACTTTACTCATTTTTAAGGGGTAATAAGTACTGGTTGGAGTCAAAATCATGCTAAAGTCACTATTCTATGTAATACTTAGAGTTTTTGGGGGGCAAAATATCCATCTATCTACAATACTGGAGGCATGAATCAGTTTTTGGCAAGCAATATAAGCTGATTTTCACATTGTAATGTCACTTTACTCATTTTAAGGGGTAATAAATACTGGTTGGAGTCAAAATCATGCTATAGTCACTATTCTGTGTAATATGTAGAGTTTTGGGGGGGCAAAATATCCATCTATTTAAAATACCAGAGGCATGAATCAGTTTTTGGCAAGTAAAATAAGCTGATTTTCCCATTACAGTGTCACTTTACTCATTTTAAGGGGTAATAATTACTGGTTGGAGTCAAAATCATGCTAATGATACTATTCTGTGTAATATGTAGAGTTTTTGGGGGGCAAAATATCCATCTATGTAAAATACCAGAGGCATCAATCAGTTGTGGCAAGTAAAATAAGCTGATTTTCACATTGTAATGTCACTTTTCTCATTTCTAAGGGGTAATAAATACTGGTTGGAGTCAAAATCATGCTAAAGTCACTATTCTGTGTAATACTTAGAGTTTTGGGGGGGCAATATATCCATCTATCTACAATACTGGAGGCATGAATCAGTTTTTGGCAAGCAATATAACTTGATTTTCACATTGTAATGTCACTTTAATAATTTTTAAGGGGTAATAAATACTGGTTGGAGTCAAAATCATGCTAATGATACTATTCTGTGTAATACTTAGAGTTTTGGGGGCAAAATATCCACCTATTTAAAATACATGAGGCATGAATCAGTTTTTGGCAAGTAAAATATGCTGATTTTCACATTGTAATGTCACTTTACTCATTTCTAAGGGGTAATAAGTACTGGTTGAGTCAAAATCATGCTAAAATGATCACTATTCTGTGTAATACTTAGAGTTTTTGGGGGCAAAATATCCATCTATCTACAATACTGGAGGCATCAATCAGTTTTTAGCAAGTAAAATAAGCTGATTTTCACACTGTAATGTCACTTTACTCATTTCTAAGGGGTGATAAGGACTGGTTGGAGTCAAAATCATGCTAAAGTCACTATTCTATGTAATACTTAGAGTTTTTGGGGGGCAAAATATCCATCTGTCTACAATACTGGAGGCATGAATCAGTTTTTGGCAAGCAATATAAGCTGATTTTCACATTGTAATGTCACTTTACTCATTTTAAGGGGTAGTAAATACTGGTTGGAGTCAAAATCATGATAATGATACTATTCTGTGTAATATGTAGAGTTTTTGGGGGGCAAAATACCCATCTATCTACAATACTGGAGGCATCAATCAGTTTTTAGCAAGTAAAATAAGCTGATTTTCACACTGTAATGTCACTTTACTCATTTCTAAGGGGTGATAAGGACTGGTTGGAGTCAAAATCATGCTAAAGTCACTATTCTATGTAATACTTAGAGTTTTTGGGGGGCAAAATATCCATCTATCTACAATACTGGAGGCATGAATCAGTTTTTGGCAAGCAATATAAGCTGATTTTCACATTGTAATGTCACTTTACTCATTTTAAGGGGTAATAAATACTGGTTGGAGTCAAAATCATGCTATAGTCACTATTCTGTGTAATATGTAGAGTTTTTGGGGGGCAAAATATCCACCTATTTAAAATACTTGAGGCATGAATCAGTTTTTGGCAAGTAAAATAAGCTGATTTTCACATTGTAATGTCACTTTACTCATTTCTAAGGGGTAATAAGTACTGGTTGGAGTCAAAATCATGCTAAAGTCACTATTCTGTGTAATACTTAGAGTTTTTGGGGGGCAATATATCCATCTATCTACAATACTGGAGGCATGAATCAGTTTTTGGCAAGCAATATAACTTGATTTTCACATTGTAATGTCACTTTAATAATTTTTAAGGGGTAATAAATACTGGTTGGAGTCAAAATCATGCTAATGATACTATTCTGTGTAATACTTAGAGTTTTGGGGGCAAAATATCCATCTATTTAAAATACCAGAGGCATGAATCAGTTTTTGGCAAGTAAAATAAGCTGATTTTCACATTATAATGTCACTTTACTCATTTCTAAGGGGTAATAAGTACTGGTTGGAGTCAAAATCATGCTAAAGTCACTATTCTGTGTAATACTTAGAGTTTTTGGGGGCAAAATATCCATCTATCTACAATACCAGAGGCATGAATCAGTTTTTGGCAAGTAAAATAAGCTGATTTTCACATTGTAATGTCACTTTACTCATTTCTAAGGGGTATAAATACTGGTTGGAGTCAAAATCATGCTAAAGATACTATTCTGTGTAATACTTAGAGTTTTGGGGGGCCAAAATATCCATCTATCTACAATACTGGAGGCATCAATCAGTTTTTGGCAAGTAAAATAAGCTGATTTTCACATTGTAATGTCACTTTACTCATTTTAAGGGGTAGTAAATACTGGTTGGAGTCAAAATCATGATAATGATACTATTCTGTGTAATATGTAGAGTTTTTGGGGGGCAAAATATCCATCTATCTACAATACTGGAGGCATCAATCAGTTTTTGGCAAGTAAAATAAGCTGATTTTCACACTGTAATGTCACTTTACTCATTTCTAAGGGGTAGTAAATACTGGTTGGAGTCAAAATCATGCTAATGATACTATTCTGTGTAATACTTAGAGTTTTTGGGGGGCAATATATCCATCTATTTAAAATACCAGAGGCATCAATCAGTTTTGGCAAGTAAAATAAGCTGATTTTCACATTGTAATGTCACTTTAATCATTTTTAAGGGGTAGTAAATACTGGTTGGAGTCAAAATCATGATAATGATACTATTCTGTGTAATATGTAGAGTTTTTGGGGGGTAAAATATCCATCTAAGTACAATACCAGAGGCATGAATCAGTTTTTGACAAGTAAAATAAGCTGATTTTCACATTGTAATGTCACTTTAATCATTTTTAAGGGGTAGTAAATACTGGTTGGAGTCAAAATCATGCTAATGATACTATTCTGTGTAATACTTAGAGTTTTTAAGTTTTTGGGGGGTAAAATATCCATCTATCTACAATACTAGAGGCATGAATCAGTTTTTGGCAAGTAAAATAAGCTGATTTGCACATTGTAATGTCACTTTACTCATTTCTAAGGGGTAAGTACTGGTTGGAGTCAAATTCATGATAATGATACTATTCCTTGTAATATGTAGAGGATTTGGGGGGCAAAATATCCATCTACGTACAATACCAGAGGCATGAATCAGTTTTTGGCAAGTAAAATAAGCTGATTTTCACATTGTAATGTCACTTTAATCATTTTTAAGGGGTAGTAAATACTGGTTGGAGTCAAAATCATGATAATGATACTATTCTGTGTAATATGTAGAGTTTTTGGGGGGCAATATATCCATCTATTTAAAATACCAGTGGGCATCAATCAGTTTTTGGTAAGTAAAATAAGCTGATTTTCACATTGTAATGTCACTTTAATCATTTTTAAGGGGTAGTAAATACTGGTTGGAGTCAAAATCATGACAATGATACTATTCTGTGTAATACTTACAGTTTTGGGGGGCCAAAATATCCATCTATCTACAATACTGGAGGCATCAATCAGTTTTTGGCAAGTAAAATAAGCTGATTTTCACACTGTAATGTCACTTTACTCATTTTAAGGGGTAGTAAATACTGGTTGGAGTCAAAATCATGACAATGATACTATTCTGTGTAATACTAAGAGTTTTTGGGGGGCAAAATATCCATCTACGTACAATACTGGAGGCATGAATCAGTTTTTGGCAAGTAAAATAAGCTGATTTTCACATTGTAATGTCACTTTAATCATTTTTAAGGGGTAGTAAATACTGGTTGGAGTCAAAATCATGATAATGATACTATTCTGTGTAATATGTAGAGTTTTTGGGGGGCAAAATATCCATCTATCTACAATACCAGAGGCATGAATCAGTTTTTGGCAAGTAAAATAAGCTGATTTTCACATTGTAATGTCACTTTAATCATTTTTAAGGGGTAGTAAATACTGGTTGGAGTCAAAATCATGCTAATGATACTATTCTGTGTAATACTTAGAGTTTTTGGGGGGCAAAATATCCATCTACGTACAATACTGGAGGCATGAATCAGTTTTTGGCAAGTAAAATAAGCTGATTTTCACATTGTAATGTCACTTAACTAATTTCTAAGGGGTGATAAGGACTGGTTGGAGTCAAAATCATGCTAAAGTCACTATTCTGTGTAATACTTAGAGCTTTTGGGGGCAATATATCCATCTATTTAAAATACCAGAGGCATCAATCAGTTTTGGCAAGTAAAATAAGCTGATTTTCACATTGTAATGTCACTTTAATCATTTTTAAGGGGTAGTAAATACTGGTTGGAGTCAAAATCATGACAATGATACTATTCTGTGTAATACTTAGAGTTTTTGAGTTTTTGGGGGGTAAAATATCCATCTATCTACAACACCAGAGGCATGAATCAGTTTTTGGCAAGTAAAATATGCTGATTTTCACATTGTAATGTCACTTTACTCATTTCTAAGGGGTAATAAGTACTGGTTGGAGTCAAAATCATGACAATGATATTATTCTGTGTAATATGTAGAGTTTTTGGGGGGCAAAATATCCATCTAAGTACAATACCAGAGGCATGAATCAGTTTTTGGCAAGTAAAATATGCTGATTTGCACATTGTAATGTCACTTTAATCATTTTTAAGGGGTAGTAAATACTGGTTGGAGTCAAAATCATGCTAATGATACTATTCTGTGTAATACTTACAGTTTTGGGAGGCCAAAATATCCATCTATGTTAAATACCAGAGGCATCAATCAGTTTTTGGCAAGTAAAATAAGCTGATTTTCACATTGTAATGTCACTTTAATCATTTTTAAGGGGTAATAAATACTGGTTGGAGTCAAAATCATGATAATGATACTATTCTGTGTAATATGTAGAGTTTTTGGGGGCAAAATATCCATCTAAGTAAAATACCAGAGGCATGAATCAGTTTTTGGCAAGTAAAATATGCTGATTTTCACATTGTAATGTCACTTTAATCATTTCTAAGGGGTAGTAAATACTGGTTGGAGTCAAAATCATGCTAATGATACTATTCTGTGTAATACTTACAGTTTTTGGGGGGTAAAATATCCATCTACGTACAATACCAGAGGCATGAATCAGTTTTTGGCAAGTAAAATAAGCTGATTTTCACATTGTAATGTCACTTTAATCATTTCTAAGGGGTAGTAAATACTGGTTGGAGTCAAAATCATGCTAATGATACTATTCTGTGTAATACTTAGAGTTTTGGGGGGGTAAAATATCCATCTATCTACAACACCAGAGGCATGAATCAGTTTTTGGCAAGTAAAATAAGCTGATTTTCACATTGTAATGTCACTTTAATCATTTTTAAGGGGTAATAAATACTGGTTGAGTCAAAATCATGATAATGATACTATTCTGTGTAATATTAGAGTTTTTGGGGGCAAAATATCCATCTATGTACAATACCAGAGGCATGAATCAGTTTTTGGCAAGTAAAATAAGCTGATTTTCACATTGTAATGTCACTTTAATCATTTTTAAGGGGTAGTAAATACTGGTTGGAGTCAAAATCATGATAATGATACTATTCTGTGTAATATGTGGAGCTTTTGGGGGCAATATATCCATCTATTTAAAATACCAGAGGCATGAATCAGTTTTTGGCAAGTAAAATACGCTGATTTTCCCATTGTAATGTCACTTTACTCATTTCTAAGGGGTAATAAATACTGGTTGGAGTCAAAATCATGATAATGATACTATTCTGTGTAATACTTACAGTTTTTGGGGGGCAAAATATCCATCTATGTACAAAACCAGAGGCATGAATCAGTTTTTGGCAAGTAAAATAAGCTGATTTTCACATTGTAATGTCACTTTAATCATTTCTAAGGGGTAAGTACTGGTTGGAGTCAAAATCATGATAATGATACTATTCTGTGTAATACTTAGAGTTTTTGGGGGGTAAAATATCCATCTATCTACAACACCAGAGGCATGAATCAGTTTTTGGCAAGTAAAATAGGCTGATTTTCACATTGTAATGTCACTTTAATCATTTCTAAGGGGTAGTAAATACTGGTTGGAGTCAAAATCATGATAATGATACTATTCTGTGTAATACTTAGAGTTTTGGGGGGGTAAAATATCCATCTATGTACAATACCAGAGGCATGAATCAGTTTTTGGCAAGTAAAATAAGCTGATTTTCACATTGTAATGTCACTTTACTCTCTTTAAGGGGTAATAAATACTGGTTGGAGTCAAAATCATGATAATGATACTATTCTGTGTAATATGTAGAGTTTTGGGGGGGCAAAATATCCATCTAAGTACAATACCAGAGGCATGAATCAGTTTTTGGCAAGTAAAATAAGCTGATTTTCACATTGTAATGTCACTTAAATCATTTTAAGGGGCAGTAAATACTGGTCTGAGTCAAAATAATGCTAATGATACTATTCTGTGTAATATTTAGAGTTTTTTTTGGGCAAAATATCCATCTATGTAAAATACCAGGGCCGTGAATCAGTTTTTGGCAAGCAAAATAAGCTGATTTTCACATTATAATGTCACTTAAATCATTTTTTAAAAGTTAAACAGTACTGGTTGGTGTCAATTTTTTTTAAAAGTCCCTTTTCTGTGTAATATTTAGAGTTTTTTGGGGGCAAAATATCCATCTATGTACAACCCCAAAACCAGTGAAGTTGGCACGTTGTGTAAATCGTAAATAAATACAGAATACAATGATTTACAAATCCCTTTCAACCTATATTCAATTGAATACACAGTAAAGACAAGATAGTTAATGTTCGAACTGGTAAACTTTATTTTCTTTTGCAAATAATCATCAACTTAGAATTTAATGGCAGAAACACATTGCAAAAAAGTTGTCACAGGGTCATTTTTACCACTGTGTTACATCGCCTTTCCTTTTAACAACACTCAGTAAACGTTTGGGAACTGAGGAGACCAATTTTTGAAGCTTTTCAGGTGGAATTCTTTCCCATTCTTGCTTGATATACAGCTTAAGTTGTTCAACAGTCCGGGGTCTCCATTGTTGTATTTTACTTTTTATAATGTGCCACACATTTTCAATGGGGGACAGGTCTGGACTACAGGCAGGCCAGTCTAGTACCTGCACTCTTTTACTACGAAGCCACGCTGTTGTAACACGTGCAGAATGTGGCTTGGCATTGTCTTGCTGAAATAAGCAGGGGCGTCCATGAAAAAGACGTTGCTTGGATGGCAACATATGTTGCTCCAAAACCTGTATGTACCTTTCAGCATTAATGGTGCCTTCACAGATGTGTAAGTTACCCATGCCTTGGGCACTAATACACCCCCATACCATCACAGATGCTGGCTTTTGAACTTTGCGCCTATAACAGTCCGGATGGTTCTTTTCCTCTTTGGTCCGGAGGACACGACGACCACAGTTTCCAAAAACAATTGTAAATGTGGACTGGTCAGACCACAGAACACTTTTCCACTTTGCATCAGTCCATCTTAGATGAGCTCGGGCCCAGTGAAGCCGGCTGCGTTTCTGGGTGTTGTTGATAAATGGCTTTGGCTTTGCATAGTAGAGTTTTAACTTGCACTTACAGATGTAGACGAACTGTAGTTACTGACAGTGGTTTTCTGAAGTGTTCCTGAGCCCATGTGGTGATATCCTTTACACAGTGATGCCACTTTTTGATGCAGTACTGCCTGAGGGGTCGAAGGTCACGGGCAGTCAATGTTGGTTTTGGGCCTTGCCACTTACGTGCAGTAATTTCTCCAGATTCTCTGAACCTTTTGATGATATTACGGACCGTAGATGATGATAACCCTAAATTCCTTGCAATAGCTGATTGAGAAATGTTGTTCTTAAACTGTTGGACAATTTGCTCACACATTTGTTCACAAAGTGGTGACCCTCGCCCCATCCTTGTTTGTGAATGACTGAGCATTTCAGGGAAGCTGCTTTTATACCCAATCATGGCACACACCTGTTCCCAATTAGCCTGTTTACCTGTGGGATGTTCCAAATAAGTGTTTGATGAGCATTCCTCAACTTTCTCAGTCTTTTTTGCCACTTGTTCCAGCTTTTTTGAAACATGTTGCAGGCATCAAATTCCAAATGAGCTAATATCTGCAAAAAATAAAGTTTACCAGTTCGAACGTTAAGTATCTTGTCTTTGCAGTGTATTCAATTGAATATAGGTTGAAAGGGATTTGCAAATCATTGTGTTCTGTTTTTATTTACAATTTACACAATGTGCCAACTTCACTGGTTTTGGGGTTGTACAATACCAGAGGCATGAATCAGTTTTTGGCATGCAAAATAAGCTGATTTACACATTGTAATGTCCTTTTACTCATTTTTAAGGGGTAATAAATACTGGTTGGAGTCAAAATCATGCTAATTCCCTATTCTGTGTAATATTAAGATTTTCTTAGGGCAAAATATCCATCTATCTTCAATACCAGAGGCAAGAATCAGTTTTTGGCAAGCAAAACAAGCTAATTTTCAAATTGTAATGTCCCTTTAATCATTTTTAAAAATTAAAAAAAGTACTGGTTGGAATAAAATCTTGCAAATATCACTTTTTTTAATATTAAGTAATTTTGGGGCAAAATATCCTTCTATGTACAATACCAATGGCAAGAATCAGTTGTTGTTGAGCTGATTTTCGCATTGTAATGTCCCTTCAATCATTATTTAAGGAGTTAAAAGTAATGGACCGTGGGTCAGTTTCTGGCAAAAATGAACTTTTGGCACAAGGATTTGAACAGAGAAGGGAACAGAGGTAGTTAACAGACGGTAGTTAACTTTTTATGGTCAAACACAGATATTAGTTATTTTTGAAATATTTAGGCTTTAGATTTGGCCCTTTCCTTTCAATAAAACCCCTCATACTGAGTTACAGGAAACAATATTCCAAAATACCATTAAAATACAGGGTTACAATAAGCTCAATGCCTAGCTCGATTAGAGCTATAATTAGATAACTACAGCAATCTTAATTGTTCATGCATACAAATGCTTACCTTGTGCTTTACTTTTGCTCCATCTTCTCTTGCTGGCATACTTTTTAGTTGTTTTTGGCATCGTCTTATGATTCTTCTTCTTCAATGTGGTTTACTACCTGTTGCGCTCTATTGACCTAAAAATCCTCCCACATGGGGACCAGGAAGTGGGGTGGGATTATGCAAATGTGTGTGTGGAGCAGTGAGTGCAGGAGTTGCTAAAACCATGTAGGGGGCGCTGCTGAGCACCACTTACACACACACAATGGTCAAAAATCATGAGATTTGGGCCAACGCTAAAAACTTCAGAGACACATGTAGAACACCTCCTGTACTGCTTTATAACCATTTCCCTAATGGGGACCTGCTTTTTGGTCCCCATACCGCAACTGGTCCCCATGACGTGACTGTGTATACAGATTTTTGTCCCCATGATAAAGGAAAACCAGTGCACACACACACACACACACACACACACACACACACACACACACACACACACACACACACACACACACACACACACACAGCCTCTGGTTCTCATATTTAAACTCCTAAAACCAACAGGAAGCTTCACTGTTTATCACAAATATAAGGATCTTCTGTTAAAATCTACAAGAACCTCTTAGATAAATTTAGAAAGGAGGAGCTTACTACATCTCCCATGATGCACCTGCAAACAAACTTCCAATCACAGAGATTGAAAATGTCCAAAGCTGTTTCATCTGATGATTGTAGAGACAAATTTAGGTAAGTAATCCATACATGGATTATAGTCCATAAACAGTATTAAACAGAGTTATAGTCAATAAACTGGATTAAAGTCCATAAACAGGATTATAATCCATTAACAGGATTATAGTCCATAAACAGGATTATAGTCCATAAACAAGAATGTAGTCCATAAACAGGATTATAGTCCATAAACAGGATTATAGTCTATAAACAGGAATGTAGTCCATAAACAGGATTATAGTCCATAAACAGGATTATAGTCTATAAACAGGATTATAGTCCATAAACAGGAATGTAGTCCATAAACAGGATTATAGTCCATAAACAGGAATGTAGTCCATAAACAGGATTATAGGCAACAAACAGGATTATAATCCATAAACAGGATTATAGTCCATAAACAGGAATGTAGTCCATAAACAGGAATGTAGTCCATAAACAGGATTATAGTCCATAAACAGGAATGTAGTCCATAAACAGGATTATAGGCAACAAACAGGATTATAATCCATAAACAGGATTATAGTCTATAAATTGGATTATAGTCAATAAACTGGATTAAAGTCCATAAACAGGATTATAATCCATTAACAGGATTATAGTCCATAAACAGGATTATAGTCCATAAACAGGATTATAGTCCATAAACAGGAATGTAGTCCATAAACAGGATTATAGTCCATAAACAGGATTATAGTCTATAAACAGGAATGTAGTCCATAAACAGGATTATAGGCAACAAACAGGATTATAATCCATAAACAGGATTATAAAACATAAACAGGATTATAGGCAACAAACAGGATTATAATCCATAAACAGGATTATAAAACATAAACAGGATTATAGTCTATAAATTGGATTATAGTCAATAAACTGGATTAAAGTCCATTAACAGGATTATAGTCCATAAACAGGATTATAAAACATAAACAGGATTATAGTCTATAAATTGGATTATAGTCAATAAACAGGACTATAATCCATAAACAGGATTATAGTCCATAAACAGGATTATAGTCTATAAATTGGATTATAGTCAATAAACTGGACTATAATCCATAAACAGGATTATAGTTCATGAACAGGAGTATAATCTAAAGTGAACAGCTCCTTCAGTCCTCATGGCTCTGGTTTCTCCTGCTTCCTCCTGCAGAATAATCTCACTCCCCCTCGTTGTCTCTCTGCAGATGGATTTTCTGACTCTCTGATCCGTGGCGTTGCTCTGTGGCGTGCTCTGTGGCGTGCTCCGTGGCGTTGCTCCGTGGCGTCTCCTGCTGTGTGGTCAGGTCTGCGGGGCCCCGGGGCCCCTCTGCAGGCCCGTTATGTTAATCACATCATAATGTTATTTAGATCAATCGATGGGACTCGCCGGGCGCTGCCAGGCTGAGGTCAGGAGCCGTGGGGGTGACGGGCTACATTTGCACAACACGATGGCGCCGGGCGTCCCGTCTGACCGGGAGGCGGCCTCTCGCCGTGGCGGTGGGTCGTCCACGTCCTGGTGCCTGCGGCCCCTCGCCGAGCCTCAGAGTGCTGGCCTTTTCCCCTCGCCAGTCTGTCACAGTGACAGAGGGTCCCCAACGCCCCGTCAGACATCCACCCCCCCGCCGCTGACAGACGGAGATCAGTGCGACTTATTCTCCAAACCCCGACGCACCAACACGCCGATTTAAAGGCACAGAAGAAGAGTGAGCAGCACACGCACCCGTGACCTTTACTGTGAAGTTCAAATAAACGATAAATAACCACAGTGCCGAGGACAACAGAGGAACCTTTAGACACTCTGGAGACAGAAGGGGTTGGCTGACTCACAGCAGAGTCCAGAAAAAGACAGAAAAACTACTACAACAACAAGGACAACAACTACAACAACAAGGACAACAACTACAACAACAAGGACAACAACTACAACAACTACAGGGACAACAGAGGAACCTTTAGACACTCTGGAGACAGAAGGGGTTGGCTGACTCACAGCAGAGTCCAGAAAAAGACAGAAAAACTACTACAACAACAAGGACAACAACTACAACAACAAGGACAACAACTACAACAACAACTACAACAACTACAACAACAACAACAACTACAGGGACAACAGAGGAACCTTTAGACACTCTGGAGACAGAAGGGGTTGGCTGACTCACAGCAGAGTCCAGAAAAAGACAGAAAAACTA
This sequence comes from Scarus forsteni, assembly GCA_036419115.1. Taxonomy (NCBI): domain Eukaryota; kingdom Metazoa; phylum Chordata; class Actinopteri; order Labriformes; family Labridae; genus Scarus; species Scarus forsteni. Next base: position 38,363,428 of record JAZDUH010000383.1, read on the forward strand.
CTACAACAACAAGGACAACAACTACAACAACAAGGACAACAACTACAACAACAACTACAACAACTACAACAACAAGGACAACAACTACAACAACTACAACAACTACAGGGACAACTACAGGGACAACAGAGGAACCTTTAGACGCTCTGGAGACAGAAGGGGTTGGCTGACTCACAGCAGAGTCCAGAAAAAGACAGAAAAACTACTACAACAACAAGGACAACAACTACAACAACAAGGACAACAACTACAACAACAACTACAACAACTACAACAACTACAGGGACAACTACAGGGACAACAGAGGAACCTTTAGACACTCTGGAGACAGAAGGGGTTGGCTGACTCACAGCAGAGTCCAGAAAAAGACAGAAAAACTACTACAACAACAAGGACAACAACTACAACAACTACAACTACAACAACAACAACTACAACAACAACAACTACAGGGACAACAGAGGAACCTTTAGACACTCTGGAGACAGAAGGGGTTGGCTGACTCACAGCAGAGTCCAGAAAAAGACAGAAAAACTACTACAACAACAAGGACAACAACTACAACAACAACTACAACAACTACAACAACAACTACAACAACAACAACAACTACAGGGAACACAGAGGAACCTTTAGACACTCTGGAGACAGAAGGGGTTGGCTGACTCACAGCAGACTCCAGAAAAAGACAGAAAAACTACTACAACAACTACAACAACTACAACAACTACAACAACAACTACAACAACAACTACAACAACAACTACAAGGACAACAGAGGAACCTTTAGACACTCTGGAGACAGAAGGGCTTGGCTGACTCACAGCAGAGTCCAGAAAAAGACAGAAAAACTACTACAACAACTAAAACAACTACAACAACAAGGACAACAACTACAACAACAACTACAACAACAACTACAAGGACAACAGAGGAACCTTTAGACACTCTGGAGACAGAAGGGCTTGGCTGACTCACAGCAGAGTCCAGAAAAAGACAGAAAAACTACTACAACAACAAGGACAACAACTAAAACAACAACTACAACAACAACTACAACTACAACAACTACAAGGACAACAGAGGAACCTTTAGACACTCTGGAGACAGAAGGGCATGACTGTTTGACTCACAGCAGAGTCCAGAAAAAGACAAAAAACTACAACAACAACAATTGTAACAACTTTAACAACTACAACAACAACTACAACAACAACAACTACTACAACAACAACAGAGGAACCTTTAGACACTCTGGAGACCGAAGGGCTTGACTGTTTGACTCACAGCAGAGTCCAGATAAAAACACAAAAACAACAACAACAACAATTGTAACAACTTTAACAACTACAACAACAACTACAACAACAACAACTACTACAACAACAACAACTACAACAAGGACAACAGAGGAACCTTTAGACACTCTGGAGACCGAAGGGCTTGACTGTTTGACTCACAGCAGAGTCCAGATAAAAACACAAAAACAACAACAACAACAATTGTAACAACTTTAACAACTACAACAACAACTACAACAACAAGGACAACAGAGGAACCTTTAGACACTCTGGAGACAGAAGGGTTTGGCTCTTTGTTCAAACTCATAGCTGAGTCCGGACAAACACACAAAAACTACAAAAACTACAAAAACTACAACAATTACAACTATTACAACAACAACTACAACAACAAGGACAACAGAGGACCCCAGGAAGAAAAGCCACTGCATATTTGCTGTGACTGATGGTGGATCCAAAATAAATCAAATCAAATGAAAAAAATGTTGTCCAGAAAAGAAACTCCTGCGTCTTCGTGCGTCCTCAAAGAGACGAAACTTCAGGAGCGACAGCAGCTGGATGTTTCCACGTGAGCCTGTTGTGATTTATTTTCTTTACCTTCAATCAGCCACATGTTGCTCACAAACACACACACAGGAGCTGCATGTACAATAAACTGAACAAAACTGCTCTCAAGAGACACACACTCTGCTCGTAGCCATTACTGCCCGTCACACTCTCAAACGCAGAGCCTCCTCATTTGTTTATTTCCCACAGGACCCCTGGGGTATTAATTACTGAAGGTCGAAGCTGCCGAAAAGGCCAGGATCTTAGCAGCAGCGCACGTAAGATGATTGTTTAAATTTCAAAAATAATACTGGTCTGACAGTTGTTGGAGTCCCGCGGGGCGGCGGGTACAAGGTAGCCGAGGTAATTAGTTTGAAGAGGGAAAGGGCATGGTTACAGGCGTGTTTGTGAAGAGCGGGGAGGGAGGGAGGAAAATATAAATGTGAGGAGGGAGACCAGAAAAAATAAAAACAGCCGAGGAGGAAGGGAGCGAGGAAATCCAGAGAAATGTGAGAAATGAAAACACAAGAGGAAAAAGAGTGATGGAAGGAGGAGGGAGGGATTAAGAGAGGAAAGAAGTCTGAAGGGGCGAATAACAAAGGTGTAAAAAATGTTCTGACGAGGGAGAGAGCCAAACATAAAACTGTGAGGATGAGAGCGGACAGGAGGAACAACAGAGGAAGGAGGAGGGATGGGATTACTGAGGAGGAAATATAAAGAACATAAAGAGGAGGGGGGAGATGGATGTGAGAGAGGAAACAATGACTGCACTCAGGCATGCTGCAGCAGATCAGATAATCCATCAGAGCAGTTTAATAACATATATTTAACACATCTGATCAAGTTAGAGAGTCAAAAAGACTCCAGATCGATCTGCAAAGTCAGAGTGAATGCATCATGTTAACACGTCAGCAGGAAGGGTTTAAGAAAAGCTCAATCACAACTCTCTACTCAATCACTCAGTCTTTATTTCTTTAGCTCCAGGGCTGGAAGTGACATAGCCTTACAGAGCAGACAGACCTGCCTGATTCTGAAATCTTGCAGCTCCGTCTTCCAGCCTCCGTTGTCCAATGAATTCACTCGGCTGAATTCTTAACGGCCCAATGAGGGAAGAGAGGCGGGAGCTGCAGAATGCGGACATGACGACAACCAGAAGTTGAGAACGGACATGCAGATTAGCCTATTGTCCTCATGGCTACTCAGTGAAACTTGTGAAATCTGCTCTCCTCAGAAGTTTACGGTAGGGATTGTCTTTGACGAGGTTCATGTCACATATAAGAGTTAAATGAATCATCTGTGTGGTATAATTTAGTGTAAGACCATAGTATAAGGCCATTAGCTGTTAGCAGCTAAGTTAGCGGCTATGGCTAATGCCCATGAACTGTTTTTAACTGTTGTTAGCCATTAGCCACTATGCCAGATTATAGGAGGCAACCCTGCTTGATGTGGATTGGTCTGTGATGAATGTGACGAGCCAAACGATTGTCCAATCACAAGCTTGTGTTTTTTTTTAACGTTCTGCCCCTGAAAACAAATTTAAAGGGCTCCTACCATGGATGTATTATAAGAACTGGACAGCGTGGCTCCGTCTTCTACCATGTAACGGTTTTGAAGCCATAATTTCCCCCGTCAGGGCGCTGCCATTGTGCAGCCAGTAGAGAATCTGGACCATATCTGGACGCAGCTGTCGTAAACGGTCGCAACACTCCGCAGCATACAGCATACACAATCATTGTGAAGCTGCCGTAAACCGCAGTTATAACCTTTTTTTTTAACCAGTATAACAAAAGTGAAACTAAATCAAATTACCAACTGGAGCTTTAAGTCCAGGCTCTATTTACACCCTGAGATGTTCATGTTAATCCTGTAGGGCTTATGAAAAGGTGAAGGTGATGACATTTGCAGGGCATCCAAAGAGCTGCAAAGGCCTCATTGCATTTGACTTTGTGCAAAGACTGTGGACACAGCTCCATGCAGCACCACTGTGTGCATGATCACAGAGAAAACAGGCTGTCATCTCATCATCTGTTTGGTTAACCGTTTAAGTACCAGCTCAACTGTTTGACAGAGATCAGGAATATCTAATATGTTAAAAAAAAAGAAGTCATTGTTTTTTTAGGATACAGAAAAATCTGCAAACAAACCAACGTAACTAATATCCTCTTTCTGTGGGATTTAAAGGTTCAAAAAGCTAAAAGTTTTTATTAGAATTACCATTATTATTATTTTAAATACTGAACCACTTACTGATATGATTTAATTATATAAAATCTGTTATTCATCAAAAACATTTTTGGGTGTCAAACACAGTATCATCGATTTAAAAAACAATTATTTGCTACTTTATTTACAGACATTTTCACCTTTTCTGATGGATTTTGTCCCAAAAATGTGTGCATTTTTCCGTCATCACATTATCAAACATTAACTGTTTAAACCTTTAAATCACACACACATCTGGTGTTGGGCTTGTTTGTGGTTTTCTCTGTCCTCTGAATTGTTGACAGAATCATATTAATGATTTGATTTGTTCCTTTTTTTAAAACACTAAATATCACTGAATTTATTCTGCCAAACAGCTGAGCTGGTAGTTAAAGGGTTTAGATAAAAAAAAACCTGTTGATCAAAAACGATATCATCAGAAGTAAGACAAAGAAAACAGGAGGGAGTGTGACCACCAGATTAAAGAGATACACTGTAAAAAGGTTTTTGTAAATTCTACACTTACTTACTGGCAACAAGATGCCAGTATGTTACCATGAAGTCTTTACAGAAGCATAACTCTACTTTCATTTTCAACATTATCTCTGTATGTGCTGTTTTTTTTTTTTACTACTGTACCTTTTTTCACGGTTTCATTACTGTCTTTCAACTTACAGAATAAACGCTGTATTTTCAACATCGGCATCCTTTCTGTTTTTTTTCATTTATAGTATCATATCCATATTTTAAATTACAGTGAACTTGTTGTATTTTAGTTTATCTTACTACATTTTCTATTTTACTGACCATTTATTAGAAAGATGTCATTTTGTCAAAAATGAATAAATCACATGCATCAATATTTTGCCCATGAAAATACATTTACTCAAACTTAAAACTCAAAATTGTGAAACATTTGCTTAAAGCTGCTGTTGGTCAGTTTTCTTGGTCCATCACTCTTCTCAGTAACTAACTGTGTGGATATTTTACAGCAGGAAACTTTTGATCTTATGGTCATTTTTTGCAAACCTTTTGCAGTTTACAGCATAGATTTTTACAGTAGGTAACTGTAGATATTACGGTAAAATACTGTTACATTTACTAAAATCAGTTAAAATCTGGGTGTTTAAGATCTGATTTGTTCTGCAGAGATAAATGTAATTTCTCACACTAAAGGCAGAAAGTGAGAATAAATCAAAGATCTTTGCAGCCAGAGAGATAAAACAGTGGGTGAGCTCTTCCAGATAAATGTCTGCAGACTCTGGGAGAGTAAAAATGTGTTTTTTTCTGTTGTTTCCTGTCGGCCTCGTCTCCGTTTGTGGTCTTTGTGTCTGGTTGTAAAGCGATCTCTCCCTCTCCGTCGTGTTTCCTGTAATAACTCCTGACATGAGAGTGAATCTGGCTGTCAGTAATAAAACAGCAGAACAGTATTTCTCCTGTCCTGGTGTCTGTTTGGTGAATAAATACATCAGCAGGTGATCTTCTTTTACTGTCCCGTCTCTCTGTCATTCACCTGATACTTCCCTCTGACGCTCCGCTCGCTCAATCCAAACTGCAGATCAGCAGATTCTAACGGCTCTGCAGAGGAAAGAGGCACGGAAAAGCCATCAGCAGAGCTCCTGAGTTTATAAAAGTATAAATAAGAGCACAAACAAGGGCCCACCATCACCCTGATCACTGTCTCCTCTTTCTGGGGCTCTGATTGGTCAGACCGAGCTTTTCAGGAGGATCCATCTGCACTGCAAGGTGACTAACGTGTGCAACCCTTTTTAAGCCTTCTGCTCCAAAATGGCATAAAGAAAAGAGTGAATCTGCAACCACAAGGTCTGTTTGAATTATTCTGGTGTCATAATAAAGTAACATTGAGAGATTTGTCCAGATGTGAATGATCAGTTTATGTGTTACTGGGACAGAGGAAATGAAGATATTATGATTTGAACATTTCATCCTCACCTAAAATAAAACACGTTTTTATTGTGAATATCTCTTTGAAATGGTGCTGGAGTGGCTGCAAAACTCTGAAAATTAATAATATATTTTTTTTACATCATCTCTGCAAAGGACATTTGTTATAAGAGCAAAGTTAGAGAGGTTTTATGACAATATGGTCAGACGAGGATTTTAGAAACAGTGCATATTGAGCCAAAGATAAAAAAATAAATGTAATTTGACAAATAAAAGCCAATTCGTCATGATACTCCCTGTTTTGAGTTACTGAGTTTTATTTTGTATAATGTTCCTGATGTAGACTTCCTGTGTTTCCCTTTTTTCACTCATGATCCTGTTTTCTGGTCCAAGTTACCAGTTTTGTGTCTTGTCTCATGTTTCCTGTTTTATTTTGAAATCCCGGTGTTCCTCCTGGTGATTTCCTGCCCTCCCTTCTCTGTCTCTCTGATGATTATTCCCTCCACCTGTGTGATTGTCTCACCTGTGCCTGATGTTTCCCCACTGTATTTAGGCCCCATCCACACAAAGACAAACCGAGGTCTAAAAGCATACGTTTTTTGCTGAATCTGTGTATCATCCATATGAAGACGGCGTTTTGGGGGTCTGTAAACGATCATTTTTGAAACCAGGTTCCAGAGTGGAAAGATTTTGAAATGCCGTATACACAGCTCTGTGATTACTGGCTCTCTGCAACTTTTCAGATACTCTTACGTCATAGTTTCATATCTTCATTGACACGCATGCGCCACACGCAGCAACAACAACGACAATGGCGGCGTACGGTTTAGCATATGTGCTGATGAAGCTAGTGACCCTACTATCCCTGTTGCAGCAAAATCTCCTTCTTCTCAATCACCACTGAGTTGAACAAACAATTATCGAGGACACATTACAGCACTTTATGATCACTTTATCACAATCTCTGTTTACAACTTTTGCTGCAAGTGCACATGCCCACTGTTTTTTCATCTAATTTCGCTTGTTTCCGTCATATCATTACAGCGCCCCTAGAGGTCTGGCATGTGTTTTACAGCGTTTTGATGCGTATCGAGTGCATTCATGTAGACGCACACATTTTCTGAGACGCCTTCGTCTTTATGACAATCGTTTTGGAAACTGTTAAGCGTTTTGTCTTCGTGTGGATGGGGCCTGAGTCTCTGTCTTCCCTGTTTCACCATGTGCTCGTGTTTTCAGTCTGTGTTTAATTTGTACTTTGTTTTTTGTGTTAATAAAGAGTTTTGTTTTTATCTGCATTTGGGTCCTGCACCTTTGTTTGCTGTTAGTTTTTGATTTTCAAAGCCTTGACACAGATTTAAGAAATAAAAGTGCTTAAATGTATATGTAGCACTTCCTCCGCGTTGTTCTGACATTTTTTACTCAAACATGTCTATAAATAAACCTAAAAACTGTAATATTTGATGATGTGATGCCTCCATTGAGGATTAAGATGGTAAAAAAGTTTTGGTCGTAGAACAGTGTGTTTGGAGTCTATGGAAAAGTCTCAGCTTTCTGCAGAGGTCTCGTTTGAGTGTGTAGTTTGCTGGAAGTCTGAGTTTGAGGTGAAAATGTGTTCAGTGCAATGCCAGGTTTCACCAGGTGGTGCCCTACAGATTTTATTTTTCTTTGTTTTATTTTTTTTGCTCTCTGTTGTTTTTTCGTTGTGTTTGTTGTCTGTAGTAATGGCTTGGGTGTGGCTGAGATTTTCCTGTTTAATTTGATGTGCAGCATGAATAGTTCACTTTTTCTTATGATTTCGTTGAAATTAAATTCTATGTGGCTGTTGAAGTTAAACCTTTAGGCTCAGCAGAAAGATGCTGCTGATGATTGGCCTAACGTGGACTCTGGTGTTTCTGTCTGAAGTAAATCCGTGTGCGGTGGTTTTTGTGGACATAGTTTGCTCTGGGCTTGATTAGGTAATGATGGTCTAAAGGTGTGTTTGCAGGAGCTTCATTTTTCCAAAATGATGGTTAATGTTGACACATTTTGATTTGACGACAGACGCTGAACCACACAGATTGATGGATTTTGATTTTTATTATTGTCATGCATATACAATATGCCCAGCCCAACGGGCTTACAAGACATCATAATTCAGTCATCAAGTTCAGAGATCATTGTAGACATTTACAAAAAAAAAAATAATAATAGAAATAATCTCACAAAAATGAACTATCCTGACGTTTTTTCCAGGCTCTGGATGCAAAAGAGGCCAACTTGTAAATATAACAACCGTTATCAGGACTTTTAAAGGAAAACTTCGGTTCCTGCAGCTTTTACATTGTTTATAGAATGAAGTAGAACAATATACTCACCCTGAAGGCTTTCCTGATCCAAACAGTGCTTCAGGAGATATTTAGATCCAAAATCGAGCAGCGGACATCTGTACAAACGTAGCACAATAGGGCATGCATAGCGCCGCTCCTAAAACTGCATTATTCGTCCAAAAACTCATTATTTCACCAATATTCCATCATGGTCCAGTCCCGCTACTCCTCCAAGACAGTCTGTGTCGCTCCAGACATATCTTTGAGCCTCTGCTGACCTCTGAGCTGACGAAGAAGACCGGGTGCCTCTGCGCATGCGCAGTACTCTCTGGAGCGCTGCCTCCACTACCTCCTGTCTATAAGTTCCTTATCTGTAAACTGTGGCTCGAAACTGTAAGGACACCCATCATATTCAAAGTTCTCCTCCACAACATCTTCATCCGATAGATATTCATCCATTTTGCACAAAACTGGAGGAAGAAAGTCGTTGTGTAGCCGGCGGTCGCCCCTGGAACAATAAGCCGTACTGCGCATGTGCGGAGGCACCCGGTCTTCTTCGTCAGCTCAGAGGTCAGCAGAGGCTCAAAGATATGTCTGGAGCGACACAGACTGTCTTGGAGGAGTAGCGGGACTGGACCATGATGGAATATTGGTGAAATAATGAGTTTTTGGACGATTAATGCAGTTTTAGGAGCGGCGCTATGCATGCCCTATTGTGCTACGTTTGTACGGATGTCCGCTGCTCGATTTTGGATCTAAATATCTCCCGAGGCACTGTTTGGATCAGGAAAGCCTTCAGGGTGAGTATATTGTTCTACTTCATTCTATAAACAATGTAAAAGCTGCAGGAACCGAACTTTTCCTTTAACGTACATCTCATTCATCAGAGGAGCTCTCAACTCATCATAAAAAGGACAGTACAGAAGAAAATGTGCTTCGTTGTAAACTTCATCTAATTCACATAATTCACAAAGTCTGTGTTCCTCCTGGATGTTTTTAAATCTGCCAACTTCAATAGCAAGTGGAAGGATTCCTGTCCTCAACTGAGCGACTAAAGATCTTTGACTTCTTGTTAATTAGCTGTTACGTAAGATTCATGGCCATAATTATGTTTAATTTGGGTGTATGTTCTTAATTTTGCCTTTAACAAAATTTCATTCAACCATTTTTGCTCAAACTTGGCGACAAGCTTCTCCCTGATTTTGTTCACACTGCAAGTGTTTCAGTAGACATTCTGTAATTCTGCTTCTTCAGTCATAGAAAGGAGTTCTGTAGCCCAGGGAGAGTCCAGGAAAGAAGAGGACAAAGAAGTGGACAAAGAAGTGGACAAAGAAGTGGACAAAGAAGTCCATCATGTGATCGAGGAGAACAACTAAACGATAAATAAAGGTTTAACTGTGACTCCTCTCATCACACTTCATCAAACACTCAACACTCCAGAATCATCCCTGAATTTAATTTCCATGAGAGGACGAGTTAATTCACTTTTTCTGCCTTTTTTACATTTAATTTCAGAGGTCAGAGGTTAATGAGCACGCTCAGTTTTCTCTCCTGTTCCATATTGCATGAAGCGAAAAGCGTGCTGTGATCGGCGTGCAGCGAAGGTGAAGCCTCTTAATGACTGAGGAGGCTTTAATCACAGGAAGACTGAGCAGAAGAGGAAGAGGAGGAAGAAGAAGGAGGAGGAAGAGGAGGAGGAAGAGGAGGAGGAGGAGGAGGAGGAGGAGGAGGAGGAGGAGGAGGAGGAGGAGGAGTGTTGATCTGATCTCTCATCACAGGAAGTTTTAAAAGAACAGAGATCTTGTCTGAGAGACCACGTGGTCCAGAGGAGGAGAGAGCCTCCTCCACTCAGTCTGGAGAATTATTAAATATAAGACATGTAAAAACACGCTGCTAGCTCCGCCCACCTCCACTGCTCACCTGCGTTGATTCCTTTTATAAAGTCGTCTCTCTTCACACCTGTCTGGTCTTCTGCTGCTGTGGACCATCGGCTTTAAGACTGGACTTGTGTTCAGAAATGATCTTCTGCAGACCATGGATGTCAGGTGTTTGAGTTTTTCAGTCTTTTCATTGCATTGAGTTGCTGCTGTGTGGTTGAGTAATCAGTTAGTTGAGTTCAAAAACATTTGTACGAGGTGATGGAGTATATGTGTTACAGAGCAAAGTCTTGTTTGAACTGATGCAGACTTTTTGCCTTAAGAATTCAATGGATATAATTTATATAATTTTAAGTCCAACAAAACAAACAAATAATCATCAAACAAACAAACAAAAAACATTCAACCAAACAACCAATCAAACAAACAAACAAACAAACACACAACCAAACAAACAACTAAGCAACAAACCAACCAATCCAACAAACAAACAAATAACCAAACAAAAAATACAGCGAACCAACAACTAACCGAACAAACAACCAATCAACCAACAAAAAACAAACAAACAAACAAATAAACAACCAACCAATCAAACAGACAAATCAACCAAACAAACAACCAACCAACAAACAAACAACCAACCAATACAACAAACAAAAAATCAACTAAACAAACAAACAAACAAACACACAAAAAACAAACAACCAGACAAACAAACAAACACACAACAAATCCACCAAACAACTAACCAGCCAAACAAGCAAACAAACAAACAACCAAACAAACAACCTCAGAAACAAACAAACAAACAACAAAACAAACAAACAAAGAATTAAACAAACAACCAAACAAACAAACAACCAAACAACCAACCAACTAAACAAACAAACAAACAAACAAACAAACAGCTCCCAGTCACTCGAGCTTTACTTTCTTCGGTCTTATCAACAAAAGTCTTAGATCCTGTTCGTGCGTTGAAGTCCATCAGACTTTTTCTTCAGTCTCCTGCTGACTGTTTCCTCACAGTTTAATTTTGGATGTTTTTACCTTCACGGTAAATAAATAAATAAAGTTTTGTGATTCTGAAAGACCACGTGAGCGCATTGGCTCAGCGTGGCGTGCAGCAGAGCCGGTCCACAGAGGAGATAAAAATGATAAACTCTGCAGCTCGACCGCGGCTCTGCTCTCCTGCTGGTGCTTCAGGTTCAAATCCCCCAACACACACACACGCTGTAATGACCCCGGGCTCCTCCCAGCATGCACTGCTGCGGCGTTTTTATGCTTATTTATGGAGGGATGGACTGACATGTTTATTGTGGCCCTCGGATCAGGGGCCGCTGGGGGCCGCAGGTGCAGAGTTTTACATGAGCAGAGATTTACTGTATGGTGGCCATGGAGACGGGGGGGGGGGGGGTCTCACTGATGCTGTGGGTGAGTTTGGATTAACAGATTTTATTATTTTATTGGTTCATGACAGCTGATGGTCTGACCGACAGTGATTGTTGATGTTTGTCTTTAAAGCTGATAAATTGATTTATATTCACTTTTTGTTATTCTGGCTAAAATGATGGTTATGTCCTGATGGTCATCAGTGCACGATGTGTTCTTAAAAAAGAAAAAAACAGCTGCTGTCTACAACAGGTGTAAAACAGGGAAAACACCAACCAATCAAACACTGTATAAAGAATGTTGTAAATCTTACGGTAATTTACTGGCAACAAGATTCCAGTAAATTACCGTAAATGTCTTTAAAGTGACATTAACCTTTTTTATTTGGAACATAATTACTGTTTTTTTTAACCATAGGATAATTATTGTATATTTATTCAAGTTACTGTAACAAAGTATCATGCTGTATTTTATTCTAACCCTTTAAAATAAAACTGAAATTGTTATATTTTAGTTTGTTTCACTTTATTGTTAACTATTTCACTGGTCATTTATATGAAAGATATCATTTTGGAAAAAAAAATGCATACATCAAGTCTTATGCAATCAAATATGTTTAATCAAATATTTGTTCCACCTTAAAATGTGAAACATTTGATAAAGTAACTCCTGCCTGCTTTTGGCCAGTTTTCCTCATCTATTGCCCTTTACAGTAACTTACTATGTAGACATTTTAACTTTGCTGATAAGTTGATATAAATATATATGTCTTACCACTAAACATTTCCATTTTCAGTAGTTGACTGTTTGTTTGATTACCTTTAGACATTACAGTAAATTACTATGTTTTGGTTCTGCCCTGTACTGACTACATATAGGACACTTGTTTGTAACAAAATTATAGAAGTCCTAAAACATGATTTAGCCATTGACCATGAATTTATTCTGTTAGGCAGATTCTGTGATGGAACAATGAATTCAGATTATAAATACCTCATTATAATAATAAGAGCTGCCGCACTAAAACTCATAACTAAAAACTGGCTGTGGAAAGTTAGTCCAGGGGAGTTTAACGGAGAAAACTGATGGAAGAAATAAAAGAAATTGAGAAGTTAACGTATAAAATCAGAGAAAGAAATGGTAAAATACTGTGGATAAAATGGGAAAATTATATGGAAAATAGAGAGGCATACAACACAAACTAATGATAATAACACTTACACTAGTATTTATTCCTCTGTTGAACTGAAAAAAAGAAGAAAAAAAAACAGTAACTTTGACCATGTATAGTAAATAGAAATAACTAACACTGGTAAAGGAAATCAGTCAACAGTCTGACGGTGTTTGTGGATATTTTTTGGATCTATATATGTATTATTTTACTTTACTATGTAAAAAATATATCAATTGCTCAGGTGTAACTACACTGCATAGGTATTTATGTAAACATAGCCTTATTTATTATTTTTTTTATTATAATCACTATTATTCATCAAAATATTTTTGGCTTCTCTTGTTTTATTTTAGTGTTTTAATATATTATTATGGCTAATTTCTATCTCTAGTCCCATTGGCAGGTTGGTGTTGTACGAAACATTTATACACAATAAAAACAAAACAAGAAAAAACAAAACAAACAATATGAAACAAAGCAAACATAGTTGATCATCAAAAAAAAAGAAAACATTTAGGCCAAGGAGCTGGTTAAAGTGCAGAGTGCTAAAGTGTAAAGTCCTTTTTTGGTTGCCTAATGCTCAACTGCATATTACAGTAATCTAATACCAGCGATGGTAATCTGTGATACCTAGAGTACCTAGGAATATAAAGTGCTTGTTACATTGCACATTGCTCAGTAAAGATTGGAGATGGAGCCCTTAACAAAATAGACACATAGGACAACTACACAAGTTTAGGCCTGGTTATGGCAACAGTGTTGGTTTTCCAGTAGCCAAGCTTTATGCTGTTTGGTAAAGAGGTCAGGGTTGGGAGTTCATGTATTGTGCTTGGAGCTGAGTGTGAGGTGCGTGGACAGAAAAAGTGGCTTGACTATAGGCACTTTTTCTAAAAGGAACAACACAGTCACCTCTGGAGCAGCTCTATTTGACCTGTTTGAGTTTTTTGTTCACAAATTCTTGTAGTTACATATATTACAGTAAAATACTGTTGAGTTTAGGAAAATGAGTTACAGTGTGAGAAGGAGAGTCTGTTAGTGTCCACACTAAGGCCGAGGTGTTAACTCGGACTGAAGTGGACCACAGGAGGAGGTGATGAGTGAGGCTGCTGTCAGTCTGAAGAAGAAGAGCTCTGATTGGACGCTGACAGCTTTTACCTGATCGTCTGTTTGCTGCTGATCTTCAGGAGGAGAAACGTCACGAATGTTTCTGCTGCAGACGTGAAATCTGAGCCTCATATTTGACCTGTTAATCTGTTAAATCAGGGAGCTTAAGGACGAGGTTGCATCTGTGTTTAACTGTCTTAATCCTGCTCTCATCAATAATCAATAATCTGATCCCTCCTCTGATTATTTTCATCTACTTCCCTCTGTTTGTCCTTGCATCGATTGGAGCCGTGCGGTGGTATTATTTATCGGTCAGCGTGTTCAGAACATTTGTATTTTATCTCCTCTCTTCCTCTCTAACACCCGTCCAGGGACAAAGCATGAAAACTCGCCTTCAGGCAAACTCCCCATCATTTACACACTTTTGTCTTTTCTTTGATCAACGAGCGGCTCCCTGTTAACCTGGATGAAATAAAAATTACCAGGAAGTGGAAACATGCTCCAAGAATTACTAAACTGCTGGGCTCTGCAGTCCTCAGGTGTTTTTAGTGATCTAATTTATTCTTTCCATGTTGAGTAAATAAGTGACTGTGTTAGCTGAACTACAATCACTTCAATGCAAATGGGTAAATAAATGTGCTTTATTGATCACTGTTATTCATCCCCTTAAAACGTTAAATTTACTGATTCCCCAGTTTGATGAAGTCCATCATTTCAGATGTGTGAGGTGAGGCTGTGATCAGTCTGCAGGTCACACAGAGATGCTTTAAGAGCCTGCAGATAACTTCATCCATCCTCCATCTTTACGACAGCTCCACTTTAAGGATCTTTTTTAGATTTATGGAGAAGTTTTTGCTGATAAAACCTGTTAATGATCTACTGACTTCATGCATCTCCACATTCATGTCAACACAACTACATACTTCAATAATGATGAGTCAACAGAGCTGTGACCTCGACAGACTATAAGGTGGTAGTTTAAAGGTGCTATGGGGAGAATCTATAACCGGCGACACAAAGACCCTGCTACCCATGAGCACGCATGGCGACTGTCGTAATGCTGCGTTCCAGTAACCTCAGAACTGGGAGTGACATCATCTCCGACTTATCAGCGTTCCAGTTGAAGTCTGAAAAAAACATGCCGATCTACCAGGCTATTGTTAGCTGTTGTTAGCACGCCCTGTGTTGTTGTTCACAAATATCACATGAAGAATGTGATTATCACTATGGCAGCATTTTTGTAAATATAAGTCTAACAATACTATGTATACAGCTGATCTAGAGCGACACACCCCAGTCAGAAGTGCAAATAAATGGATTATTACAGGAGCTAAATAACTGTTCACACTGGGGGCATCCATCTTCCATTGTCAACTCGGGGGTGGAGAGGTTTCACCGAGTTCTCAGTAGGAAATTCAGACTTGAGGGACGTTCCAGTTGCAGTTTCCTACTTGGAGCTCGGAAATTCCTACTTCTGACTACAACTGGAACGCACCAAAAGACGTGACCCAAGTCAAGGTGTGTGTTTGTTGTGATGCTAATGAATGCAGCTCAGACCGGTAGTTTTGTAGCCGGCTATATATGGCTACTTACAGCCCGGTGCTCTAAGACGTGTCTGAATAATATAAATTTGCTCTAGTTTTAATTGTCTTGTTCCTAAAGTTGAGTATCCAGGCCAGTCCAGCCCTGTCCAACCTGAGCACTTAATTTAAAGCTTTTCCTTTTACCATAGCTGCCCACAATGTTGATGAATAATAAACAAACAGTTGTGGTCCTAGTCTGTCCTATATTAATATTATATATTAGTTACCACATTTACATTAGTCTTCATTTATGAAGTGAATTATGCCGATAATAAGACGGAACAATGGACTGTTAATGTTAAAAGTGAAGCCGACACAGAACAACTCTGTGACAAAGACGCTTCTTATAGTTCATTTTCAGAACATTGTAGTTCATCGTGGTTTACCTACATCACACGAAACACTCATCACATAAATATGACACCAAAGTGAAAGTGCAGTTCTCCTTTCCTTTCCTCTTTTTCACTCCTTCGCTAGACCATGTGATGCTTTACATCAGGTTTAAGGAAAAGTGGTTAGAAAAGGACTTAGGAAGGACTTTTCGAACGCATCCTGGGACTAGAGAGGTGTACCTAATGAAGTTGCCCCAGTCACACATTCCTGTTTTTCATGGTGATTGAGCATGACTGTACACGATTCACAAGGCTGGTGTGATCGCTATGATACGGGATGAAATGACTGTCTCACTCCTGGACAGCCTACACTGTCAGCAGAGCTTGTACAGCGCTTCAGGGGGCGTTCGTCCCGCTCAAGTTAGGCTAATACAGCGATATGACAAGGACTCCTTTAATTTCCGTCCGGTTGACACGACGTCAGCCCCGCTCGAGCTCAGTTCACATCACGTAAGCCCCGACTGAGCCCCGTCGCTTGCTCTGTCTTGAACGGGACACAGTCGGGGCACAAACGGATACGTCCTTGTCAGTCGTCCTCATAAAGCTTTCAGGATTGAGCCACGATCAGCCCAACTGATACGCTAGCCTTGCTAATACCGTTCACATTAGGACTGCATTAGGCTTCCACCCTGCTACACTAAGAGCGGCGATTCTCCACGACAGTTTTGAACAGTTCAAAACTTAACGAAGTGGACCATGAGTGTACATCTCTCAGTAACCTGAATTAACTTGATGAATATTGCACATATTGAGACTCACGTGTCATTCAGCCTGTTATGATTACCTCTGCCAAAGAGGTTATATTATTGCTGTTTGTTTGTTTCTCTGTTAGCAACATAACTCAAAAAGTTATGAACGGATTTGGATGAAATTTTCAGGAAATGTCCGGATAGGGACAAGGAACAAATGATTACATTTTGATCCAGAACCTGGATATTTTTTAAAGGATTCTTTAACATTGTGAGATAGGACCATTTTCAGGATTTGTGCATATTTGTATGTTTTCATGGTCAAAGAATCTACATATTCAGGTGAAATAAAGGTAGGACTAATATTTATGGTAAAAAAACACAGTATGGATGAGGACTGTGGAGTGCTTTTCTAGTTCGTCATGGTTTACCTACGTCACAAGAAACACTCATCGCATATACATGACATTAAAGTGAAAGTGCAGTTCTCCTTTTATTTCCTCTTTTTCCTCCTTCCCTTGACCATGTGATGTTTTCCTTCATGGTTAAGGAAAGGTGGTTAGGAAAGGACTTAGGAAAGACTTCTCCAACGCATCCTGGGACTAGAGAGGTGTACCTAATGAAGTGGCCCATGAGTGTAACCTGAATTAAGTTGATGAATATTGTCCGTATTTAGCTTCACGTGTCCTTCAGCCTGATCTTTTCTTTTTTTTTTTTTTTTTTAATGTATTTTTTGGGCATTTTGTGCCTTTATTTATAGGAGAGAGACAGTGGATAGGCTTGTGAAAGGGGGTGAGAGAGTAGGGGAAGACACTCTGCAAACTGGTCACAGGCGGGATTCGAACCTGGACTGGCAGAAGTAAGTACATGGGGTGCCTGGTTGCTAACCACTCCACCAAACCAGCACCCCAGCCTGATCTTTTCTTTAATAAACTGTTTGTCTGTATAAAAGCTCACAGTAAGGCAGCTCTCCTCCTCTCCTCCTCTCCTCCTCCCTTTAAGAGGAGGAAGGAGAGCAGATAAATAAAGCAGAGAATCAGGATCCGGCTGGTCCTGCAGCACAAAGGCCTGTGAGTGTGAGAGCCTGCTCAGGTTTGTATTCTGCTCACTGCGCCTCTGCTCTTGTTTTCCAGCTCGTGTGAAACTCTCGGCCTGACCTGGAACCAGCTCCAGGGCTCGGTCTAATTGTTGGATGAATAATGAGGGCGGGTGGAGGATTTAAAGATGCTCCTGCTTTTCCAAACACTAAACTGTGTCTCTGTTCTGTGTTCCCACGGGCCGAGCAGAGGCCGGGTTTATCCTCAGCCAGCTCGCATCGTCTCTGAGACAAACTAATTTAATGATTTATGAATGAGCGTTAAAGGCCTCCATCGTCAGATCCTAACGTCTCTCATTGTTCTGGTTTGTCCCTCTGGATGGGCCTGAAGGTCAGATGTGCCGTTACCTCATGATTACAAAAACACTCTGCTCCAGAAAACGAGTCGTCAAAAAAATGTTTAAAAGCACATTTAAATCTTCAATATTCTGATTTTTAGGGTTAGCATTTAATGCAACACATTTACTTTTTCTCTTTAAAGATATCTGACCGGCAGATCTGGTCAGGCCCGGTGCAGGCTAACGTCTGATTGAAGCTTTTGTTTGTCAAGATCAGCTGTAAAAATTTAAGTCTGTTTCTGAAATAAATCCTTTGGTTCTGGACCTTCTTCAGGTTTATATTTCACTTCTATTTATTTTTTATTCTTAAAAAAAGATCAACAACATACTGCACCAACTTTATTTTTTATCCCTGAATGTTTGATTCTCCCTCCCTCATTTATTTATTGTCTCATTGTCTTCTTGTCATTATATTAAAATAAAAAACTGACATACATGAATCAAAAGTTTATATTTTTATTCCTCTCTGTCTTAGTTTAGATAAACTTCTTTTCTTTTCTTCCTGCCCTGACATTTGACTGTTTCTGTCTCTCTTGTTCCACGAGTTCTGCCTTTGTTTTGTCTCTTTCTAAGTAATTTTTATCATAATTACTTTTATTATTATACTAAATATCCCTTTTGAATCCATTTTGAAAAGACAGGAAAGTAAATGAGTGAACCTGAGTCGCCTCACCTTTAACTGGTTTCAAAACAACATCCTGACTAAACTCTGATATATGCCTGTCTGTGAAATTACACCTGGTTCTTGGTTCTGGTTCTGTTTTTTTTTTTTTACTGAAATATGAGGAATAATATTATGTAACTTAGGTTTATTATACAAAATATTACAAAAATTAATGTAAAGTATATGTTAATATGTTGAAAACGAGTTCATTAGTAAAGAGAAACAAAAAAATTGAGCTTATTTAATACTTCATACTTTAGTAGCTTTCAAAACAGACTTGGTCATTTTGACCCATGAGGACAACAGGTGTGAATATTTGCTGCCATTGAAAAAATTTAAATGGTTTCAAACAATATTCTGACTAAACTCTCATATATTCCTGTCTGTGAAATTCCACCTATTTCTGCGCCTCTGATGATAACCTTACTGAAGATAGTTCAGAATTTCTGTTTTTTTTTTACTCAAAATGAGGAATACTGTTATGTAGATTAGGTCAAAAATACAACATGTTACAAAAATAAATGTAAAGTACATGTTAACATGTTGGAAACATGTTCACTAAAAAGGAGAAACAAAAAAATGTGAGCTAATTTATTACTTCATACTTTATTAGTAGTATAAACAGACTGGGTCAATTTGACCCAGGAGGACAACAGGTGTGACTATTTTCTGCCATTAAAAAAAAATGGTTTCAAAACAATATCCTAACATAACTCTAGTATATACCTGTCTTTGAAATTCTACCTATTTGTGTGCCTCTGATGGAATTTCTTCTTTTTTTTTTTGCTTAAAAATGAAGAATAATATGATGTTAATTAGGTCTATTATACATAATATTACAAAAATATATGTAAAGTACATGTTAACATGTTGGAAGCAAGTTCACTAAAAAGGGGAAACAAAAGAATTTGAGCTAATTTTATGCTTCATACTTTATTAGCAGTATAAACAGAATGGATCAATTTGACCCAGGGGGACAACAGATGTGACTATTTGCTAACATTGAAAAAAATTAAATGGTTTCAAAACAATATCCTGACTAAACTCTGACATAAACCTCTCTGTGAATTTCCACCTATTTGTGCACCTTTGATAATAACCTTAGTAAAAAAAGTTCATAATTTCTGTTGTAATGTTGTAAATTAGCATCCATGCTAAATCACTTAAAACAATGCACAGGGTTTGTCCAATGAAATTATGTCCACATCAAATAAATAATAAACAAAATAAGTATTACTCAAAAATGAGCAATAATGTAATGTAATAATGTGAATGAGTTCTATTATACAAAATATTACAAAAATAAATGTAAAGTATATGCTAACATGTTGGAAACAAGTTCACAAAAAAGGGGAAAAAGTTTGGACTTATTTTTTACTTCATACTTTTTTAGCAGTCTAAACAGACGACAGGACAACAGGTGTGACTATTTGCTAACGCTTAAAAAATTGAAATGGTTTCTAAACAATATCCTGACTAAACTGATGTATCTGTAAAATTACACCTATTTGTGCCTCTGATAATGACCTCAGTGAAAGCAGTTCAGAATTTCTGTTTTTATTTTACTCAAAAATGAGGAATAATCTTATGTAAATGAGGCCTATTGTACAAAATATTACAAAAATGAACATAAAGTATATGTTAACATGTTGGAAACAACTTCACTAAAAAGGAGAAACATAACATTTTTCAGCTTATTTATGACTTCATACTTTATTAGCAGTCGAAACAGACTGGGTCAATTTGACCTGCGAGGACAAAAGGTGCATAGCAAAAATGAGGACAATAGGAGGGTTAATGACTGAGGCCAAAGTTAATATCTGCACCACGGGTCTTTTCTGCTCATTTATATATTTTTACTTTTCCTAAGGACAGTTAAAGTTTGAATATGCAGGACTTTATTCTGGTAAATATATTTACATTTTGGCTTCTTTGTGTGTTTTTACTTTTACAAAGAATAGTTAAAGTTTTAATATTCTGGTAAATATATTTACATTTTGGCTGTTTTGGCCGTGCTGCCCAGCGTGAGCTTCTCCAAACTCCTGGAGTTCATCCTGCAGTGAATTAAACATGCCTCAGTGTCACAGGTAAAGATCTCTCTCCCTGACTCTGCAGCCTCTCAAAGCTGCAGCAGCGCGGTGTAAGTGCAGGATAAACTCGTGTGTGATGAAATAAAGATGAGCGAGGTGGAGGTGAGCGGCTCCTCGGGCTGCAGCGGGTCGGAGGAGCAGCTCGGGGAGTTTCGGATCTGCTCGTCAATAATGGAACACAGAAACATGTCGGAGTAAACACATGCAGAGCGTTTCCCCTCCACCTGCCGGCCTCGCCTCCTCCACCTCCAAACATCCACGCTCTAATGATTTCCACCAACACTCCCACCGCCGGGGACGCCGCCTCCTCTGAGGGATGATGGGATACGCAGGCCTCTGCTGCATCCTGACTCCATGTTGGATTGAGGGCGAGCGAGCAGGTGAGGGAGCGAGAGAGCGGCCTCGGGTGGAGAGGAGGAGAACAAAGTCAGCGACGTCCAGAGAAGAAGAAAGAGAAAGTATTCATGTGGAGACGTGAAGCTAAAGGAGGAGAAGTTATTTCAACACGTCAAAGTCTGATTTACATTTTAGACGGATTAACCCTTTAACTACAGCTCAGCTGTTTGTTTAGTGATGATTAATATAAAAAAGAACAAATCAAGTCAGCTTTAGTTTAGTTTTATTCACACATCAGCCAGGAAATACAGCACCATACATGTTTTACACTGTTTGATTCTGTTAACATTTCAGGGAACAGAAAAAAATCCAAACAAAACAAAGAACAGATTTTTTTTCTTGGTGTGGGATTTAAAGGTGCTATGAGGAGAATCTATTTCCGGCGACATAAAGACTCTGCTACCCATGAGCACGGGCGATGACTGCGGTAAAGATGTTACCGAAGCCAAAGCGTGTGTTTGTTGTGATGCTAATGAATGCAGCTCAGACCTTCCTCAGAACTCTGCATTACTTTACAACTTCTTTTTTCAACAACTTACAGGATGCAAAGCCACGAGGTAATGTATCTCTTTCTAGTTACGTAGCGGTAGTTTTTGATGTGTGACAACAAGCAATTTTTGGAAAACTTAGTATTGTAGTTTTGTAGCCGGCTATATATGTCTACTTACAGCCTGGTGCTCTAAGACGTGTCTGAATAATATAAATTTGTTCTAGTTTTAATTGTCTTGTTCCTGAAGTTGAGTATCCAGGCCAGTCCAGCCCTGTCCGACCCGACCATGAAGCTAAGGAATAGCATTTATAGATAACCTATTTAGATGCTATAAAACTCATCTTAAAGTGTGTATTTCCATCAGGCAGATATCTAAAAGGGAGACTTTTTTGTAATTACTCAGAAACTCCTCACAGTCTCTTTAAAGGTTTAAAAAGCGAACAGTTGATTATATGACATGAAAATGAACAGATATTTGGGACAGATCAATTAAAAAAGGCAGAAATGTTTAGAAATAAAATAGCCAAAATAGGTCAAAGAAGATATTGAGATTAAATAAATACATATATAAATGGTTAAGTTTTTACAATCATGATGGTAATAATTTTAAATCTAAATGGACCTGAAGCGTATCTCTTGTGCCTCGGCGCGCGCTGGCACTTCAGCAACGCAGCGCTGATGCACCACAGCGCCTGCAGTGGAATATGCGTGATAGACTACAATGGGGGCGAAGTGCTCCGCAGTACGTTTCAAGGACGCTGCACGATGCTGCACGATGCTGCATGATGCTGCACGGCGCTTTCGCGTCCAGTGGAATTTGGGGGTTAGTGCTGTGACGTTTTAGAAACAGACGGGCTCATTCCAACATCTGAACACTAGATGGTGCTAAAATGCCAATTTCTACACACTGCATCTTTAAGTCATAAATTCATTGTGCAGAAGCAAAACTGTCTGACTCGGAGAACGATCCACGTCTCCAGACTATTTTACTGTCTTCATGTCTCTCTGGTATAAATCTTTAATCACGTCTGACATCACATCACCTGATTTTAGCATTCACAGTGCCCTCCTCTTAGCTCTAGAATTGACTTTAAGACTTTTCATATCACCTTTAAAGCTCTCTTGGCCCTGCCTCCCATCCTCTTTAAGAGCTTTTAACCCTAATGATCTAAAACCTTGAATTAAAACAGATTTTTTTGTCTTCCTTATATGTGATGTCATCTTTTATTTCTGTTCATCTGTTTAGCCTCTTGTTTCCCTCCAGCTCCTCTCTTTCATTATTACGTCTTATTTTCTTCATCTCATTTCAGGCCATTAAATTATTTCATCAGCCGTCTTCGTGTGTTGATTTAAAACTCTGTGGCGTCTCAGATCATCAGGTGTTACTGAACATCAGCATTAAATGTTTTACAGCCCATAATAAACACAGCTCATGGTTCCTGCTCTCAGCTGGAGACATTAAACAGATCCATGTCTGAGTGACGGTGATCAGGGTGTCATAATTTAACTAAAATCACATTATTACGGCACCGCAGACGATTTCAGAGATCTAACGGGCTGATGAAAAGCTCTCAGTTTGGGGAAAATCTTCTTCAGGTGGATGGTCCTCTGCAGACAGATGGAGACGAAATTACACCGTTAACGGTCGGCGTGAGTCTGAGGAGAGATGAGGACGAGCAGGAGCGAAGCTACCGAGGAGCGAAGGTAACAAGGAGGGAAGCTAACGAGGAGGGAAGCTGACGAGGAGGGAAGCTAATGAGGGAGCTTCTCACCCGGAAATGAAAAAGAGTCCTGGTGTCAGGCTGCTGGAGGCTCAGAGGGTTTTAGCTACAACCCACTGTCACAAACCAGATATATACACTCCCCGGCCTTTTTATTAGGTACACCAGCTCAACTGCTCGTGCAAATAGCTGATCAGCCAATCACATAACAGCAACTCAGGTTGTCCTTGCAGTGTGGCCATACCTAATCACACAGAGGATTAACCCTTTAACTACCAGCTCAACTGTTGGCAGAGATCATCAATAAATTCAGGGATTTTTAGTGTTTTATTAAACAGAACAAATCAAATCATTGTTTGATTCTTTTAACACTTCAGGGTGGGTTAGTTTATTTGTAGAGCACAATTCATACACAAGGTCATTCAAAGTTCTTTACAGAACAAGAAAAATGCATTAAAACCACAATACAAATTAAAATCAACATTAATTATAAAATAAATTTAAAGAGAAGAGAGCAGATAAGATCCTTTGGTCATATGCACAGTTAAACAGAGCTGGTCTAAGTCTGGATTTGAACATGGGAACAGAGAACTGTCCTGCTGTGGGATTTGAAGGTTTTTGGTCGTCATTATTCTGTTGAGTTCTGAAGCAGTCTGATAACACTGTTTATAAAAGCTGCTGCTGCAGAGAATTGTGGGACAGAATATTCTCCTTTCCTTTCCTAAAGGATGCTTCGGTGTATCCTTTGCTAAATGAGATAATAAAGGAAGCATTGAGCCTCCTTTCCTTAGCATTTAAACTATTCCAACAGCTCTGATCATGAACTACTTCAGATCATTTCACTGTTAGGAACCTTCCTGAACAAAAGGACTAACTGACCGCAGCCTTTGAACAGGCCTAATCATGGCTGATGCTTGAATGCTTTCGGTCTTTTCTCCACTCAGAAAGGTTTTATTTATTTATTTATTCATTTATTTATTTTGAACATATTGATAGGTTCCTTATGAAAAGGACTAATCAAACACACTCCACTGTCTCGCTGTGACGTCTCCGCTGGCCTCTGGTTGATCCACGTTGTTTTTGGAGGACTCTTCTCCGAGCTCTGATCCATATTCGGGTGTTGATGGCGTCCTGCAGGCGTCAGCGGCGTCCTGAGATCACCTGTCAGAGCTCCATGAATAACACAGGCTGATCAGCCTTGGACTGTCAGGATGCAGAGCAGCAGGCCGTCTGATTGGTCAGCCCTCGGCCAGGTCGCTCTGCGCTGAGTGTTTGTGACACCTGTGCAGGTCTGAAGGACAGGCTTTTAATTTGAAGGATTTAACTTTAATCTGATGGGTTAAATTTTAAAATGATGGTTTTAATTTTTCAGACCTGTGATGACCCTGAACAGACCGACACGGACATGATCGGATCTTTGACTTACAACAAAAAATAATCATTTTAACAACTTCAAGTTTAAAGGAGACATATCATGCTTGTGATGCCTGTAAAGCATTTCTGCCCTCAGTACAAGTCATTTAGTTCCTTCATTGCCCCACAATAGCGTTCTCAAAATCCTCATTTTAGGCCATTATCAAGCTCTTGTTGAAACACTCGGATCTCAGGATGACCTACTGTTACCTCACAATGTCACAGCCCTTTGTGCTCTGATTGGTCAGTTCTATCGGGGGCTGAGCCAGCCTGTCCTTCTTCTTCTACTGTATTTTCCGGCAGGCTCAAAGCAGCGACAGCGTATTGAGTCCCCCTACAGGCCAGAGCTGGTAATGAGTGAATGTGAGCTAGGGACCTATATACCCCTGCGGGTGGATGTGTTCCTTGGTGAGGGTTTGGGGCTAACAGACATCACAGAGGAGGAAGTGTTTTATCAGATTACTCCAATAAAAAGAAAGGTACCTCGTGTCGTCATGACGTTTGAAATCTCGCGGACATCTCGCAATGACCTATTTTCAGAGGCATCAAATCTCGTTCTAGGATATCAGAAAAAATACAATATCTCATTTTTTGAAAATTAAGGGGGTGTAAGGTCTTGTTTTCAAATTTATTATATTATATGTAAGTATTAAATCATGCATCAGCATGATATGTCTCCTTTAATAAACTGACTGAATATAAAACTTATTTTATGCAACAATAACAGATAATATTTCCCTTTATTTCACTCCCTTTCAGCATCACAAACCTGTTAACCCTTTAACTACCAGCTCACTGTTTGAGGTCATCAATAAGTTTAGTGATAATATTTTAAAAATGAGAACAAATCAAGTCGTTGATACTGTTAGCATTTCAGGGGACAGAGGAACTAACAAACAAACTTAAAACAGATATTTTCTTTGTGTGGGACTTTAAGGTTTTAAAAGTGAACAGATGATTATGTGACAACATAAAAATGCACAAAAATTTGGGACAAAATCAGTTACAAATGTCAGAAATGTTTGTAAATAAAAAAAGCAAAAAATAATTTAAATGAAAGGACCCTGGTAGAGTGTCCAGGTCAGAATATAAACACCTTTTTCCATTTCTGCTCCCAGGTTTGGAAAAAAACTCGCCGCTGAAATGCATCTCATTTCTGACCTGGGCCTTTTCAAATCTAGACTGAGAACATATTTATTAAGGATGGCTTTTGATACCCACACTTTTACTTTATTTTACTTTATTTAGTTGCTCTTATTGCTTTTAATTGTTTTTAATGTTTTTATTTATTGCTTCTTACTTACCACCTGTTGTAAAGCACTTTGGTTCACCCAAAGAGGTTGTTGTAAAGGCCTGAATAAATAAAGAACATTTATATTTAAATTAACTGATGGTCTCACACCTCGGCTCCAGACTAAAGTTTTTTTAATGCGATGCACCAACTGATCAGGTGATGAACTGAAATAAACTCCTGCAAAGCTTCACCTGGTTAGGAAACCCTAAAGGTGTGAGATAGTGGATTAATGCTGTCAGTGGCTCCCCAGTGTCTAAAGAGTGAGTTCAGGTTTGTTTAAGTAAGGCCCACAGCAAATATATGAGCCAATAGCTTGAGAGGACCAGCCACTGCACATAAAGAATATTATTCATTAGGCTATTATATTTCATGATTATTGTGTTAATTATTAAAAATAAACATACATTAATATATATGGCTTCAGCAGGAATAATATTTATGTGTTCTGGCTTAAAACCAAACAGTGGAGCCAAATTTGATGGGCTATTAATGTTACTTTTTCAGTTCAATAATCTCATTCACATCCTTTTTTTTCTTCAGTTGTTTAAATTTTTTTAACCAGAAAGTCCCACTGAAGTTAAATTCATTTTGCAAAAGTAGTCTGAGCAGAAGTTTAAAAAAATCTTAGTCATTGATAGTTAATTCAGTTATTTGTCCCATTTTTCTGCATGATATAAACCTTCACAGGAAGAACAATGGAAAATAAAATCAAACATCTCCTTTCAAAATAGAACTTGTTGATAATTACTTGTTGAGATGCTTTTTTTATCTTCAGGGTTTTAGTTTTTTTAACTAGAAATTAACTAGTTTTAGTAAATTATCTGCTTTTATTAATGTCTTAATTTGCTGCATGTTTATTGATTAGAATGTTTTTGCTTAATTTGTAGAAATAAAGAATAAACCTGCTGCACACAGACGTGTTCGATACACTCTGATAGTTAAACTCTGACAATGTAGGTGATGATGCCTTCAGGGACTGATGCATTCACTGACACATCAGAGTTTCATCCTGTTAAGATCTGCCCGAGGCCGCTCGAACCTTAAACTCTGAAATAATCTCCAGTTTGTCCTTTAATTTTCTGAAGTGTGATGAAGAGTCTCAGGTGTTAAATCATCACTTGACCCCTCCCTCTGATGTGTGGGGGGACTGTAACCACGGCGATGATGACGGCGTGTGCTCTCTGAACGGCGAGGCGTGCCGACCGGCGGGGGAGCCCGTCTGTTGTCATGGCGAGCAGCTGATGCGAGTGCTGGAGCGTGTGCGTGCCATTAGGAGGGTTAATCCACATAAATGTTGACAGCCATATTGCTGACACAGGGAGTTAATAAGACTAACAGATTATTAGCTCGCCAACATTCCTCCGTCATCTCGCCGCCGCCTGTCAATCATCAGCACAATTAAATTGTTTAATGAATAAATTTGCATTGATAATGGCGGGCTGCGGGGGAACATCTGGCTGCGGTGGTTTAATGGCGAGCGTTGCATCAGACGCCCATATGGAGGCCGAGTGGAAGGGCCGTTTGATGCTAACTAAATGAAAAGTATCACTCAAATTAATTTGGCTGGTTTGACAGTCAGGAAATCACTTAGTGAGACTGATTCTGCCCAATTACAGCCTGCAGCACTAATTACTGTGGGAGGAGCCACTGCTGCGGCCTCGCTCGCACACCTTCCTCCGTCAGCACAAGGAAACACCTCCACCCAACGACAACCAGCTGACAGCTCCTCCACCGCGCAGCTCAGCACGCTAACCGTGAGGAGCTGCCGACAAAATGAAATGCAAATGACTCGCCCGCTCCCTCCATCACATCTGGTCCAAACACCATCTGAAAAACTTCCCTCATGTTTCCTCACAATTAAAACGAGCAGCAGGAAGCTCCTAACACTCCTGACGCTCCGATATACATTTCAAAATAAGACGTAATTATCCTGCAGGAGCGATTCAGACTTCAGCTTCGTTATGAGGAGAGAGGAGACGCAGAAGAACAATCAGGGAGTCGTCTCCTGGAGAAGGAGCATGAATATTCACATGAAGAGAAGAAGGACCACGAATCAGACTCCAGAAAGTTCTTAATGTGTCTGCTCCAAAAGAGTCAACATCTGTCCACATCTGTAAGAGAGAGAGAGAGAGAGAGAAGGAGAACGACCTCCACATCTGTAAGAGAGAGAGAGAGAAGGAGAAAGACCTCCACATCTGTAAGAGAGAGAGAGAGAGAGAAGGAGAAAGACCTCCACATCTGTAAGAGAGAGAGAGAGAAGGAGAAAGACCTCCACATCTGTAAGAGAGAGAGAGAGAGAGAAGGAGAAAGACCTCCACATCTGTAAGAGAGAGAGAGAGAAGGAGAAAGACCTCCACATCTGTAAGAGAGAGAGAGAGAGAGAAGGTGAAAGACCTCCACATCTGTAAGAGAGAGAGAGAGAGAAGGTGAAAGACCTCCACATCTGTAAGAGAGAGAGAGAGAAGGAGAAAGACCTCCACATCTGTAAGAGAGAGAGAGAGAGAGAAGGAGAAAGACCTCCACATCTGTAAGAGAGAGAGAGAGAGAGAGAAGGAGAAAGACCTCCACATCTGTAAGAGAGAGAGAGAGAGAGAAGGAGAAAGACCTCCACATCTGTAAGAGAGAGAGAGAGAAGGAGAAAGACCTCCACATCTGTAAGAGAGAGAGAGAGAGAGAGAGAGAGAGAACACATCTGTAAGAGAGAGAGAGAGAGAGAGAGAGAAGGAGAAAGACCTCCACATCTGTAAGAGAGAGAGAGAGAGAGACATCTGTAAGAGAGAGAAAGACCTCCACATCTGTAGAGAGAGAAGGAGAAAGACCTCCACATCTGTAAGAGAGAGAGAGAGAGAGAGAAGGAGAAAGACCTCCACATCTGTAAGAGAGAGAGAGAGAGAGAAGGAGAAAGACCTCCACATCTGTAAGAGAGAGAGAGAGAAGGAGAAAGACCTCCACATCTGTAAGAGACAGAGAGAGAAGGAGAAAGACCTCCACATCTGTAAGAGAGAGAGAGAGAAGGAGAAAGACCTCCACATCTGTAAGAGAGAGAGAGAGAGAGAGAAGGAGAAAGACCTCCACATCTGTAAGAGAGAGAGAGAGAGAGAGAAGGAGAAAGACCTCCACATCTGTAAGAGAGAGAGAGAGAAGGAGAAAGACCTCCACATCTGTAAGAGAGAGAGAGAGAAGGAGAAAGACCTCCACATCTGTAAGAGAGAGAGAGAGAAGGAGAGACTCCCCACATCTAAAGAGACAGAGAGAGAAGGGAGAAAGACCCTCCACATCTGTAAGAGAGAGAGAGAGAAGGGAGAAAGACCTCCACATCTGTAAAGAGAGAGAGAGAGAGAGAAGGAGAAAGACCTCTACATCTGTAAGAGAGAGAGAGAGAGAGAGAGAAGGAGAAAGACTCTCACATTCGTAAACAGTATTTTGTGGTGTTGCACCTCCAAAATCACAAGCTCCTCATCCATGGTGAAGTGGGGTGAGACTGAACTTTTGACACCAGGTCTGTCTCCGCCCTAAATGATGTTTTCCAGGTACTTGCTGACTCGGTTTATTTTATTTTGAAACATCTACGGATGTTTTTATTTTGTGTTTGTGCTCAACTTCCTGTCCCGCACGATATTCTGTGTGCTAAATTGCTGCGCCGTGGTCCGGCGTCCGGCAAAAATAGAAGCTCTGTGTATCTGCTCCGTGTGCCGGAGGCCAGCGGAGCAGATCTTAACGTCTTGAAAGCCGCACCGCAGCTGGTGGAAGTACACGCATTGCTTGTAATGGAAACGGATCGGCTCCGCTGCCGCAGCGGAGCGGAGACGGACCGGATACGCATGCAGTGGAATTTGGGCTTAAGAGAGAGAAAGACAGAGACTAAATGTCTCCTAGATTACCATTAAAGATACTAAGGACAAAACAAACAAAAATCAGACATGAAGAACCAGCTCTCCATCACCCGTCAGAGAGCAGAGAACACCCCCAACAGCCCAGACCTGACTGAAGGTCAGCAACCTGTTTGTCATTTTGTAAAACAAAAATTCCACTTTCAGCCGGGCCTTCAACAGACCCTGTAAAACCGGCACCGGCTGAACACTTCTGAATCCCAAGGCCTGGTTTTTTCTTGTTAGCCAGGTGGCTAGCATGGCAGAGCCAGAGATGAAGTTCATTAAAGTATGGATGCTCTTTTTCTGGGCAGAGTATCTCGGTCCAAACACAAACAAAGCAAATGAAAACTCCTCCCAGAGAGCCTGAAACCATGTCTTTATCAGCTATAACAGAGGAATCAGCCTGGGACACCCAACAAATAAACGAGACAGGGTTTCAGACTGAGGACAGAACAGACAGCCCTCTACCACCCCAGGATCAATGTGCGCTCTGTGTCTGTTCGTAGCTATTGCCCTGTGCACAATCCTCCACTCGAGGTCAGCTGTCCGCTTTTCCACGGGCAGCTTGTACAGGGACCGCCTGCTGCCTTTTGGGGAAGCATCTGGACCAAGGAACTCAGCCCACCTCGACTCTCTCATCCCTGACAAGGACCGGATGTGGAGGACCTTGACACATGCCTGGTAAAGGGCCTTCCTCTCTGCGTCCTGAAACCTGTCCAGGTGAGGAGTTCTAAGGGACAGAAGCTGGCCAGCCCCCCCCCACTGCTGGAGCAATAGACAGGGAGGGGAAACTGTACTCACTGCCTTCAGACCACTGGCCACACAGAGTCCGCTTCTCTACAAAGGTCCTTAGCTGGTATGGAAGTGCAGCACAGACCTCCTCCACCACCCTGTGAACCAGTCTGATGGATGTAATGTTGGTCCTCTCCAGCAGCAAGTCCACCGAGGTCGATGTCATCCTCATCAGGTTGCTGAGTTTGGTGCAGCCAGCCCCCCTGAAGCTGGACCGCAGGGTGGCTGACTGAAGTGTTTGAGTCCTGATGAGGCTGTTGAAAAACAAAGGTTCCTCAAACATGCCTGCTGTCTCCTCAGCCACAGGAGAAACTTTCAAAGTCCGCCAAGCCTGCAGTACCGAGCTGTAGAACGGCGTCAGACCATGAAGGTCCACACCCTCAGTCTGTAGCAGGAACAGCTGTTTACTGTGTCCGAGGCATCCAGCTCTCCTCAGCAGCAGGTGAGCTGTATCCAGCTGACTGGGACCACAGCCATAAAGCAGCCTTTGGGCTGTGGACGGTCTGAAGGAGAGGATCTTGGCCTGGATGTTAATGAGCCCCTGCCCACCTTCATCCAGTGGCAGGTAAAGGGCTGCTGCCCTGATCCATTGGTGTCCAGACCAGAAGAAGTCCACTATAGTCCTCTGGATGTCCTCCATCAGTCCTTCTGGTGGTGTCAGAGCCATGAGCCTGTGCCAGAGAGTCGAGGGGACCAAGTTGTTGAGACCAGGACCCTTCCCCGTATGACAACTGGGGCAGCAGCCATTTCCATTTGACCACCATGCACACACTTTCTCCTTTAATCCCTCCCAGTTCTTCCTCTGAAACCCTTCAGTGCCCAAAAATACGCCCAACACTTTCAACCCCTCCCTCCCCCACTCAAGACCCCCAGGCAGACTGGGCACTGCCTGATCCCTCCACTGACCCAACAACAAAGCCTCAGTCTTTGCCCAGTTCGCCCGTGCAGATGTTGCCTTCTCATACAATGACAGGGTGTCCTGCAGACACTGAACATCCCCCTGACTACAGATGAAGATGTTTATGTTGTCTGCATAAGCAGAGACCATGGGGGGGCATTCACAGGACCCGGGCAGAGGGAGCCCACTGAGCCGACCCCTCAACCTGCACAGCAAGGGTTCAATGGCCAAGCTATAAAGCTGGCCAGAGATGGGACAGCCCTGCCTGATCCCCCGCCTTACAGGGATTGGCCGGCTCAACCCTGCCCCCAGCTTCACCAAACACTGTGCACCTCTGTACAACAAACCAAGCCACGATAAGAACCCATCACCAAAACCAAAACCCCTAAGTGCAGAGAACAGATAAGAGTGGTCCACCCTGTCAAAGGCTTTCTCCTGATCTAAAGACACAATACCAACATTCAGATCATACACATTACACACATCAATGATATCCCTGATCAGAAAAACATTGTCCATGATTGTCCTGTCCGGGACACAGTAGCTCTGATCGAGGTGGACAACATCCCCCAAAAGTCCCTCAGTCTGTTGGACAGAGCTCTAGACAATATTTTATAGTCCGTGCATAAGAGGGCTACCGGCCTCCAGTTTTTTAAAAGTGCCAGTTCCCCTTTTTTTGGCAGCAGGGAGAGTACTGCCCTCTGACAAGACACTGGAAGAGATCCAGTCCTCAAACTCTCCAACAGCACAGCATGGAGGTCAGCTCCAACAACACTCCAGAAATGTTTGAAAAAGTCAGCAGACAGCCGGTCAATCCCAGGGGCTCGAGCTGGGGCCATCTGACCCACAGCTATCGTCAGCTCCTGCAGCGTCAGCTCAGAGTCCAAAGCAGCTGCTCCCTCCAGACTGAGCTGAGGAAGACTCTCCAGGAGCTCCTCACGGCACCCGACGCTGCAATCCTCCCCTCCGAAGAGGTCCGCATAGAAGCCCACAGCATGGCTCATCATCTCAGCTGGGTCTGTTGTTGTCCTGCCCCCTGGAAGCTTCAGGCAGGACATCAGCTTCCTCTGGGCTTCAGACCTCTCCGAGTTAAAGAAAAAGAAGCTTGGGGCATCCATGTCCTTCAGCTGCAGGAAACGAGACCGGACCAGGGCTCCCTTCACCCTCTCCTGCAGGAAGGAACTCAGCTCCATCTTCTTCTCCTGCAGCTGTGTGCCAGTTGAGGGACTGCTCTGTAAGCCCTCCTCAATGTTCTTTATGTCAGCCTCCAGGTCTCTGACAGCTGCTTTCAGGTGAGCAGAGGAGTGAGAGGTGTACTGCTGATCTGTGCCTTCCCAACCTCCCGCCACAGCTTCAGGGAACCAAAGTCAGCTTTCTTTTTTTGCCACTGCTCCCAGAACCCCCCAAAGTTCTGACAGAAAACCCTGTCATGGATCAGGCTGTTATTAAAATGCCAGCAGGACTTAACCCTTTGGCCCGGAGACAGAGTTAAACCAAAACTGACAAGGTGATGATCTGTGAAGCCCACTGGACTGAGAGTTGTGGAGATGTCAAACCGGTCAAGTCTGGCTGCAGGGACTGTGTTGTTAAGGACTCTGACCCAGGTGTACTGTCTGGATTGAGGGTGTTTGATTCTAAAGGTGTCTGACAGATTACAGTGGGAGATTACAGAGCTCAGAGACCGGGATGGCTGTGGGTGAGGTGTCTCTCCTATCCTGTCTACAGTGAAGTCAAGAATGCAGTTAAAATCCCCCCCATGACAATTTGGTCCTGATGGTCAGCCATCAGCTCAGTTTTTAGCAGAGAGTAGAAAACTACCCTCTCTGAACCGATGTTCGGAGCGTAAACATTAACAAAGCAGAACACAGAGTCTTCTATCTCTGCTCTGACCACCAGCAGGCGGCCCTGCACCACCTCGCTACAGGATAGCACCTTAGCGTTAGCAGAGGCTTTGAATAAAATGGCCACACCGGCACTTATGTTGGTGCCATGGCTGAGCTTACAGAAACCGTCCCACCACAGAGCCCAGTCTGTCTCATGGGATGGATTGCTATGTGTTTCCTGCAGAAACAGCACACCAATCCTCTTCTGACCATAGACCTCAGATATCAGAGCTGTTTTATGCCTAACTCTCCCACCATTAAAGTTGAGTATCCCTATGCTAAGGCTCCCCATGGAGAGGACGGACAGAAAGAGCAAACAAACAGAAACACGTAAACAACTGTGAAGAAGAAACACCTTGTGATGCGTAACCATTTTATCTTCTAGATTTACGGACCGGTTTGCTGCTGGCTTTCCTCAGAGTTGTGATGTGTTTCTTTAATCTGAACCTTTTCTTTTCATCCAGGAGGTCAAAAACCTTAACCTGACGAGCCAGATGGACAGCTCCATATATCTGCCACAGAAATATTTCACTAGTCCATCTGGGTAGGAGCCCTTTAAATTTGTTTTCAGGGGCAGAACGTTTAAAAAAAAAACACAAGCTTGTGATTGGATAATCGTTCTGCTCGTCACGTTCGTCACAGACCAATCCACATCACGCAGGGTTGCCTCTTATAATGAAGCAATGTTTTCATTGAATTTGTCATTATTTTTTTGTTTTATATAAACATTTTATTTTATTATTTTGTTTATATTGGTTACTGATGCTGCTCAGTGATTTTTGAAGACTGTATGATGCAAAATGTGCCTGTTTGTTACTTGAAATGGCTGAATAAAGAATTGAAAATAAAAGCATACTTTTTTGTTAGCTGTTGTTAGCTGTTAGCAGCTAACTTAGCTGCTAACAGCTAACAACAGCTAATGACTGTTAGCCGCTAACTTAGCTGCTAACGGCTGACGGCCTTATACTATCGTTTTACACTATATCGTACCACACAGATGATTCATTTAACTCTTCTATGTAACATGAACCTCGTCAAAGACAATTCCTACAAGTAAACTTCTGAGGAGGGCAGATTTCGCCAAGTTTTACCAAGTATCTATGAGAACAATAGGCTAATCGGCATCTCCGTTCTCAACTTCCGGTTGTCGTCATGTCCGCATTCTGCAGCTCCCGCCTCTCTTCCCTGATTGGGACGTTAAAATTTTAGCCGAGTGAATCCATTGGTCAACGGGGCGCTACAAGATGGGATCTGCAGGACTTCAGGAACTGAACCAGGCAGGCCCATCTGCTATGCAGGGTTACAAAAACCTACCTGCTTCTTCAAAGTGCTGACTGACCTGATGAATTTCTCTGTGTCGCTGAAGTAATCACTCACCTTTACAGCTTTCTTGTTAAACGTTTCATCCATGAAAACATTGATTTCATCCAGTGAATAAAGATCTGTGCCTCTATTTGAAGATTCAGTGTTATCAGAGTCATAATCCTCCTCCATGTCCTCTCCATCACATGAGACCTGACTGCACCCTGTCTGACACTCACCTGGTGGCAAAACCTTACCTGTAAAAATGATGAGAGCTGCTCCCTCATCATAAAAGTGGGATTCACCTTCAGCTGCTGCAGGCTGAGAGCTACTCTGACTTACTGCAGCTAGAGACACATCACTGGACTTACCTGTCTGTGTTTGAGCACAGACTGCTGCAGGCTGAGAGCTGCTAAGGCTAACTGCAGCTAGAGACACATCACTGGACTTACCTGTCTGTGTTTGAGCACAGACTGCTGCAGGCTGAGAGCTGCTCAGGCTTACTGCAGCTGCAGACTTCTCTGGCTGCGTTTGAGCATAAGCTGTTGTTAATACTTGTGGCTCTACCTCCTGTCTCCCTGATTCATCATCTCCTCTAACTGCTTCAGAGTTAACAACATTAAGAGCACAAACCACATCCACACCCGCACCCGCCCCGGCAGCGCTCGTATGGGGCACCACTGCTCTGTCAGCGGGCGCAGCCTCAGCAGCAACCACAGCCGAGCTCCGGCACTCGGACACGGCGTTGGCCCCGGGCGCAGCACGAGCAGAGCCGTGGGAAGCATCTGCAGGAGCAGCCTGCTGCTGCTTGTGTGGACAGGCAAAGCGTTTATGACCTACGTCCCCGCATTCAAAACATTTCATGCTCCCTGAGCTAGCGTACACCATGTATGAGCCGTCCCCGTTTAACTCTGAAGGAGACTTCCAGAGTCTGGGCAGGAGAATCCAGAAACATGAACACCTGTCTCCTCAGAGACTGTACGTGCTCCAGTTTGGGATCTTTACACCCCAAACTCACGGTTTTTAACCCGCTGGCCAACTTCCCAAACCTGCGGAGCTCGTGCTCCAGCAGCTCGTTTGGTATGAACAGCGGAACACCGGAGACGGTGATCCGCGTAGATGGCACCGACAGCGGGGACACCTGTACAAACAAATCCCGGAGCACCACGCCACTCTCAATGAGTTTAAAGAACAGCGGCTCCGTCTTCATGAACACAACCACACCTTTATTCAGCAGAGAGAGAGAGAAGGAGAAAGACCTCCACATCTGTAAGAACAACAGAAGCGTTGGTTTCCAGATAAACACATGGTTGTTTTCAGGCCCTGAGGTGGAAAACAGAAAAACTGAAGAAGAATCAATTAAAACATTCAACAAACCAAACCTGCAGGTAAACTCCTGAACAGGAAGGATACACAGGATACAGAAAAAGAAGGAAATAAACAAAAAGATTAAATCAGACTAGTAAAAGTAGAAAACTACCACGCCTGTGATATGTGCTCATTTATGAAACTGGAGGGAGAAGAGGAGAGTCTTTGGAGAGATTTAAAGGTCTCCAGGGTCTGAAAGGTTCTAGTTCAGTCCACTGGACTGATCTAGACTCAAGGTGCCACCTCCAGATTTCAGTCCAGCTTTGAGACCACTTAAAACGATAAAAGGAAGTTTAAAATCAATGCGAAGGTGGACCAGGAGCCAGCAGAGAGACACTAAACCTGGAGTGATGTGGTCGTGCTTCTTCTAAGAAGCAGCAGCTGAAGGTGGATCATCGACGACTGGTCCAGGCCAACGGAGGAGCTGCAGTAAACTAATCTGGATTCATAAAGGCATGGACTGTCTTTCAACATCAGCCTCCAGAAGTAGCACTTGGTCTTTGCTAAAAGAAGTTGGAAGAAGCTTGTTTTTGCAAATTTATTTACATTTACAACGTTTGTCAAAAGTTAAACCAACAGGGTGATTCCTGTCTTGGATTTGTTTGGTTTAAGGAAGTTTGAACTCTTCCATGATTTAACTTTGCTAATCAAGAAAAGCCTGACTGACTATAACAAATTTCGCAGCTTTGATTTAAACCTCCCATAGATAAAATAATGATGCTTAAAGTGGCATAAGACTGTAAAACAAGGCTGCCATCTTCAAACATCAAAATCACAAGTTCAAGCCAGAAGCCCAAAAACCCTCTTCTGATTTATCTCTTCAGAAACTGAATAAAGAGTTTATGTCTAAAATCTGAGACAACAGGAGAGTGTCAGGAGCATCAGCAGGAGGTGTGCACAGGTCTGATCCTCCTAAACATCTTTAACCCTTTACCTCCCAGCTTCATGGTTTGGCAGAGTTCAGTAAATTAGGAATATTTTATGTATTAAACAAAAAAAAGGTTCTGTCCATTTTTAGGATCCAGAAAAAAATGCAATCAAACCAAAAGAACTGCTCTTCTGTTTGTGTGGATTCAAAGGTTTAAAAAGTTAAAAGCTGTTATTACTAAGACCATAATAATTAGTTTAAAATATCAACCCACTGAAATGATTTATATATTTAAAATGTGTCATTCATCAAAACCATTTTTGTGTTTTTTCAAACACTGTATCATATATTTTAAGTTTTTGATTGCTATTTTATTTACAAACATTTTTGCTGGTGTTTTATTTGTAGTTTTCTCTGTTCTTTAAAATGATGACAGAATCAAATCAATGATCTGATTGGTTTTGTTTCTTTAAACATTAAATGTCCCTGAATTTTCAGATGACCACAAACAGCTGATCTTGAGGTCAAAGGGTAAAGAGAGGAGCTTCAGTTTAAAGCTTTAGTTTTATTAAAGTTAACTCGTTAAAGTGAACTTCACTATGTCCCCTCCTGAATCGTCTCCTCCTGTGGCTCTCAGACGTCCTGAATCTGTTCAGAGGTGATTAAGGCTGCAGGGCGGCCATGTTGGCGGTGATTAGCCCGCTGAGGCGAGCCGGGTGGCGTGGAGGATTCAGAGTGTGTGGGCGGGGCCACAGCAGCTCTTTGTGTCCTGTGTTTGTTCTGCGTTTGGATAAACCCTCGTGGTCGCTGGTATCTGCCAGACTCGGGGAGCGGCCGGCTCTGCAGCTGCTGGGGAGATGGCGCCGGTCCACGAGGCCCACGCAGCGTCCTTCAGCCCGGGTTAGACTCACAGGGCTGCATTGTCCTGGTCCGGGGCGCGGCGCTGTGACGTGGGAGTCAGGAAACTCAGAGCCTCCAGATCCCCCAGACCAGAGTCTGCAGAGGGTTTGAAGATCCTCGATGAGAGGAAGAGAGCTGCTGTGACCTCCAGGAGAAAAGTCAGAGCTTCAGAAACTCTTCAGATTCTTCTTTTATTAATGAATCAACCACGGGACTGATGTCTGTGTTATTATCTCAGCAACATCGTCACGTCTGCAGTGACGCAGATAAACTCTGAAAAAACACTTTCCTCCTTTTTTACATCTGAGATCAGCTGAAGGAGAGTTAAACAGGAAACTATAGTGAAACACGAAAATACATTTAAACAGGAAAGTACAGTAAACAGCAGACAATTGCCCAAGTCCCTCCGATCCAAGTCTCAAGCAAGTCTCAAGATTTTTCTGTTGTGAGCAAGTCGAGTCGAGTCACAGGTTATGACGGGTCGAGTCCCTCTCCATTGTTCCCCAGTCCACCCAAAAAGCACTCAGGTTTTTATCTTGAAGAGAGAAACCTTATCTTCCCACACATACAACACACGTACACCCTCTTTACTAATGTTAGCTTTGCTAGCTTCATATTGACCACTGGTCGGGCTAACATTCCTGCCATATTGTTAACCTATGGCAGGAACGTTAGCTACCTGGCTAACGTTTGCAGGTTTCACTTACTTGGCCTCATGTGTCCTCAGGTGGAGGATAAAGTTTGATGTTGTGCCTCTTTTTCGCTTATAGAAGTCTTGCAGGTCGTGCACTTTGCGTGTCTTCATTTTCCATCTGATTGAAATTCTTTATATGCAAAGAAAATAACTTTGGGCACAGGAGACGTCCTGCCCACTGATCATCGCTGTAGCAGAAGCAGGTGTGTGGTAGGAACCTATGTGTGTAGTACTGTTTCGTGGGGGGGACAATAATAGGTGACGGACAAGTGTACTGTGAATGGAGCATCAATAAAGTGAACCTAAAAGGAAAGAGCGGCGTATATCTGCTGTCTGGCTCTTCATATAAAGCCTGAGTGCGTGTGATTTTCCAAATCATGTTGTCTCAAGTCAGGTCGAGTCTGGAGACATTTTCTTCCGAGTCCGAGTCGAGTTGCAAGTCGTCTCATTAGCGGCTCAAATCGAGTCCGAGTCCCTATGACTCGAGTCCAATTGTCCGGTAAACAGTAAAATAAAGTAAACGTGAAAATGAAGTAAAATGGGGAAATGATGTAAAACAGTAAAGTAAACAAGAAAAGGAAGTGAATCAGGGAAATACAGTAAAACAGGAAACCAAAGTGAAACAGTAAAATGAAGTAAACTGGGTTGATAAAAGCAGCTCCTTCATGCATAAAGCTGAAGCTGAATCTCTAAAGGGCGTCTTGTAGTGAATCAGAAGTCACTGGAGGTTCACTTCTGTAAAGATAGAGATGTAGTGACACAGAAATATTTGATGTTTTTATCATCCTTGCAACTTTCTCCTAATCAGGAAACCAATATTCTCCCAACTGCAGAGGGCGATGTCTTAAAAAGTCACAGCTGTAGCATGTGTGACATGGTGCTGAGTGTGCAGACAGTTTGGACCTGCAGTTGGATCAAGAATCAAAGATTTAAGTCACTTAACATTTGTTAAAAAAAAGGCTCATCCAGTAGAGTGAACTCTAGATGAACACAAAAAGCGTGACAGAAGAAATTAGACCTGCTTTTGTTGAGTCCATTATATCCTTTTCTTTGGTGTTGGTTGGGAAACCTTTCTGTGAAGAACAGAAACTGCTGAAACTGATTTTTTTCACAACACTCAATTTTCGATTTTAAGCAATTTTTTTCCCTTTCCCCCAAAAACCCTCCCTGTGACACAAAAATGACACAAATCAAGTTTTTCTTTTATATTGTCAAAATGTCTTCCCAAACCAAACAGAATTTCCCTATCCCAGTTAAAGTGTGTGTCATAAAATATTGATAAGATGCTATGAGGACAATCTATTTCCGGCAACATAAAGACTCTGCTACCCATGAGCACGGGCGATGACTGTGGTAAAGACGTGACCCAAGCCAAAGTGTGTGTTTGTTGTGATGCTAATGAATGCAGCTCGGACCTTCCTCAGAACTCTGCATTGCTTTACAACTTCTTTTTTCAACAACTTACAGGATGCAAAGCCACGAGGTAATGTATCTCTTTCTAGTTACGTAGCGGTAGTTTTTGATGTGTGACAACAAGCAGTTTTGGAAAACTTAGTATTGTAGTTTTGTAGCCGGCTATATATGTCTACTTACAGCCCGGTGCTCTAAGACGTGTCTGAATAATATAAATTTGCTCTAGTTTTGTCATCTTAAAGTGTGTATTAGGCATATATCTAAAAGGGAGACTTTTTTGTAATAACCTAGAAACTCCTCACAGCATCTTTAAGTAGTTCAAACATTGACAGGTTTGTCTACATAAACACTAAAGGCTAAACTATTTTCACAAACTATCAATAATAAGCCTATAAACGTGCTTGACGTTGCCTTCCTTTATGAAAAAAGTACAGTTTTTTTAAATACTGCAACAACTTACAATATGACTAAAGCAAGAAAAAAATTCTTGATTTGTAATTTATTAAATCTTCTGCAGAAAATAATTTGAATTAATGGATTTAATCGATATATTGTCCAGCCCTATACCTATGGGAAGAAATAAAGTAGCCTGACCTGACCTTAGGTTAGTTAGTTCTCTTAGGAGTGAGTGTGAGCATAAATGTCTCTCTTTGTCAGCCCTGTAATTGTCTATCAGGCTGTCCAGGTCAGTCCTGCCCCTTGCTCTTCATCAGTCAGTATGATTGATGGATGTGTGTGCAGCCTGTAGAGTCCACGATGAGGTTTTCTCCTGATCTGATCTTCTATATTCAGGCCTGTTGTTCCTCTCTGACCCACTTTATGTCTCCCTGCAGTGATCTTGTCATGTCTGCTCTCTAACAGTTTATTCTTCTGTCTGAATCAGATCTGGTTCTGTTCTCACCTCCTCCTCCTCCTCCTCCTCCTCCTCAGCAGCGTGGCGTCTCTCTGCCTGTTAATCTGTTTGCACATTTGCTGCGCTAACAATGTGTTGACAACACGCTGACATCACCCAGATGTCAGAAGCATCTGCCTTCTGCAGCCGAGCGAATCAAATCTCCCTCATTGTTCCTCCTGCTGCTTCTTCTCCAACATGCTGATCCTCCAAAAACATCCAACCTCTGCAGCACCATGTGAGGCGTTTGAGCTCCACCAGTGAATCAGAAAAATCTCACATTTATGTCCTAATAAGCTTTTTTAGTTTGATTCATAAAGGAAAGGCTTCAGCACAAAGATCACACACAGCTATCAGACTTAACCCTTTCATGCATGGTGTCATGGGACAGATATCTGGAATACATTTTATACCTTTTAGGTTGCAGTACCATGCAACTCCCAATTCATTGTCTCAAGTTTCATAAAAATATGGTCTTTTCATCATACTGAGATATTACATCATAAATCCAAAAAGGCTGACAAAGAGAGAA
Source organism: Scarus forsteni (assembly GCA_036419115.1). Classification (NCBI taxonomy): domain Eukaryota; kingdom Metazoa; phylum Chordata; class Actinopteri; order Labriformes; family Labridae; genus Scarus; species Scarus forsteni. Next base: position 38,404,815 of record JAZDUH010000383.1, read on the forward strand.
TTACAGCACACCTTCAGGAATAAGAGTTAAATTGTTTAAAAGCCAAAGAAACAGACAGCTAAACAAAAAAGATTCTAATTCAATGAGATGTTTGGAATAGTTCATGCAGTTTTTAAAATACTTTTCTTGTATGTTTTTTTTGTGTCCATTCCAAAGGACTTTACGCACTAAAGAATATATTCTGCTTTTATGCTTGAACTCAGACTTTACCTAATATTGTATTTTTTATTAAAAATATTGGTGTAAATCACATTAGTAGTTTAATTAAACAGTAATATTAAATATCCTTCAGACTTTGCACCTGATTATGTTTGTGTTTGTGTATCTATGTTAACTTCCAGTAAATTATTATTTATGCTCTTGATGCATGGTGTCCCCTGCAGTGGAAAATATTACACACTGAACAAAAAGTTTGTCATAATTTTTAACTTGTTTGAAAGCTAACATTTAAAATAAGTATTCCTTTGTGATTTAATAATTCATGCATGAAAGGGTTAAATTCCCTAACACACAGAATAAGTAAGTAAATAATCAACCTGAGATAAATCATCTAATCATAAAAACTTTCCTTTAATTAAAAAGCGCTTTCTGTTATGTAATAATCATCACATCCCTGCTCATGCCTCGTTTAGTTGTGTGATTGCCGTAAGAGAAATAAGCTGTTAGACCAATTTGTTCTAATATTTGTATTTTCATATCAAACAGGAAAAGGGTTAAAGCATGACAGCACTTTTCTGTCTCTTTATGTGGCTCCCGGTGAACCTCATAACAACTGAAGCACCTTTCTCCTTAAATAAGCAAATTCAGTCATGAAACTACAAAGATGGATGCTGCAGATGCCCTGTGGACGTGCTGTCACGAAGGGCCCGATCGACTAAAGGTTTGTGTGTTTCAAAACAAGTGCAAACCTGATAGCACATCCAAAGCTGATCTACTAACAGGGTGCACTGAGGATTGTGTCTGTCAGATGAGTAGCATGAGCAGTCCATTTAGCGTGTTTGCCCTCTTGAATATGCAGAATAAATGCAGATCATCAGAAATTAAAAACACTGGGAGGAGGAGATGCAAATGTGATCATTTAGCACCGCAATGTGATTTATCAAACCTGCAGCTGATTGCACACAGTGCTTTAGCGTCTGAATTTAGTATGTTTGAAAAGCAGGTGCAAAAAAGGCGCAGCATTACAAACTGTGGTCATTGTGGTAAACAGGGGTTCCATTAATTGAATATTTTCCATCACTGACTCCATTTCTGATGAAAAACATAAAGATTATGGAGGCTGTCAGTCATTATGAAGGACTGGAAAAGAGGGACGATCCAGCGAACCGTGAAGACGCACACGTAAAGTAAACCCCCTCTGATTTGCGCTCTTCATACATCATAGAGGAGGTCATTTAACCTGTGTTAAAAGACTTAATAGCCTTAATCACTCTGTTTGCCACTCAGAGCTGACGGCATCACACTCTCCACACACTGACAGAGTTCAGAGGCCGTCAGTGTGGAAAAGACTACAGTTACTGTGAGACTGCTCTGCACATGGGAGCTTATTGATGATGAAGCTGTGTAACTATGTTAATGCAGTCATTTAGATTAGGTTTAACTACAATCAGAAAAGGAACATTACAAATGATGCATAGAAATATGGCATAAAGGAAAGTGATGATCATGTCCGTCAGAATGACGAAAAAGTTACCTCACGTGTGTTTGTTTGCCTCAAACTCCATGGCTAATGGCTAAATCTTCATTTTTGATGTAAGGCCACTTTGCTCTCCCAAACTCTCCATGGTGACGGCACAATCCAAATCCTCCTTTAGAGGGGGTGTCTGCACTAGTTTGGTTCCTGTTATGAATTAAACACGCAGTGATAGAAGATCACCTGTAACATGCCCGCTAATAGCATGTGCAATTTTTTAGTTTGCAAACGCAATTTAGCACCTGTTATTTTGGATCTTAGTAGATCAGACCCTCAGAGTTTTAGTTTTTGTTGTGTAGTTCAGACAGACCCTTCATATTTCACATTTTGATTTAAGAAAGAAACAAAAAGAATAAAGACGGACCTTAAATTCTTCAGCTGAGGTCATTTTGACCCCACAGGTCCGTAAATGATCGTTTTGGAGACAAACAGATTGAATTATGGGATATTTAACTCCCTTCCCTAAAACATATCTCTCTCTATGAGGCAGTGATCAGCTGACAGCAGCACAGACCCTGCTGCATTATGGGTAATGTAGTCTGCAGTGTTTATGGGCCTGATCTCAGGATGTGTTTGACTCTGATTTTAACGTAAAAGTTGGTCGGGGTGATTCTGGCTGCTCCAAACAGGAAATGTGAATCCTGATCTCACGCTCAATCTGAATTCCAACAGCGTCTCCGTGAACACGGAGCGGCGAGGTCTCACTCTGAGGAGGATTTCTGCCCGTGTGACGTGAATGTTAAAGCGGGAAACGGCTCGGGCTGACCTCGTGCTGCAGGAAGACGGCGCCGCGAGCAGACGGAGAGGCGCTGGCGGGTTCATTAGCGGGGACTCGCTCTGTCATTAAGGAAATCCAAACATTAAACAAGGATTACCTCCGGCTTCGTTCCCACATCAGCGCTGAGCCGCGTGAACCCGGCCTGGCTAATTACACCGACGCCCTTCAACACGGAGAGTTTCATTAAACAGAGATCCACGGAACGGCGAGGAGGAGCGGCGTGGAGCAGCGGCGGCCTGTGAGTCGGGACGGGACTGAGACCTGCAGGTTTGTCTGTCTGATCGTCAGTGTTACCATCAGTCTGATCGTCAGTCTGTCCGTCAGACTCATGAGGACGGAGCTCCATCAGGTGAACCAGGTGCAGGGTCAGTGTGATACAAGGTCACAGTGACCTTTGACCTCTGATATCTGACCCATCTCTCCTAAAGGTCAGGCAGAGTCTGGACCAACATCCCTCAGCTCAGCTTTAAAATACTCCTGAAGTACTGAACTGAAGATTCAAGGCCCCAGACCCTGATCATGGTGTTGGATCATTCTTCATCCTCCATCATCTTCATCCCTCCATCATCTTCATCCCTCCATCATCTTCATCCTCCATCATCTTCATCCTCCATCATCTTCATCCTCCGTCATCTTCATCCTCCATCATCTTCATCCTCCATCATCTTCATCTTCATCCTCCATCATCTTCATCCTCCATCATCTTCATCTTCATCCCTCCATCATCTTCATCCTCCATCATCTTCATCTTCATCCTCCATCATCTTCATCTTCATCCTCCATCATCTTCATCTTCATCCTCCATCATCTTCATCTTCATCCTCCATCATCTTCATCCTCCATCATCTTCATCCTCCATCATCTTCATCTTCATCCTCCATCATCTTCATCCTCCATCATCTTCATCCTCCATCATCTTCATCTTCATCCTCCATCATCTTCATCTTCATCCTCCATCATCTTCATCTTCATCCTCCATCATCTTCATCCTCCATCATCTTCATCTTCATCCTCCATCATCTTCATCCTCCATCATCTTCATCCTCCATCATCTTCATCTTCATCCTCCATCATCTTCATCCTCCATCATCTTCATCTTCATCCTCCATCATCTTCATCCTCCGTCATCTTCATCTTCATCCTCCATCATCTTCATCCTCCATCATCTTCATCTTCATCCTCCATCATCTTCATCCTCCATCATCTTCATCTTCATCCTCCATCATCTTCATCTTCATCCTCCATCATCTTCATCCTCCATCATCTTCATCTTCATCCTCCATCATCTTCATCCCTCCATCATCTTCATCCACCATCATCTTCATCCTCCATCATCTTCATCCTCCATCATCTACATCATTCTTCATCCTCCATCATCTTCATCCCTCCATCATCTTCATCCTCCATCATCTTCATCCTCCATCATCTTCATCCTCCATCATCTTCATCATTCTTCATCCTCCATCATCTTCATCCTCCATCATCTTCATCCTCCATCATCTTCATCCCTCCATCATCTTCATCCTCCATCATCTTCATCCCACCATCATCTACATCAACTTCATCATCTTCATCCCTCCATCATCTTCATCCCTCCATCATCTTCATCCCTCCATCATCTTCATCCTCCATCATCTTCATCCCACCATCATCTACATCAACTTCATCATCTTCATCCCTCCATCATCTTCATCCCTCCATCATCTTCATCCCTCCATCATCTTCATCCTCCATCATCTTCATCCCACCCTCATCTAAAGAGAAAGCGATGATCATCTGGACATCAGAAATATCCTCCATCATCTTCAGAAGCTTTCTGTCCTCCATCAGATCCCCACCATCATCTAGCATGTTGAAACATGTGTAAACAGATCATCTTCATCCTCCATCATCTTCATCCTCCATCATCTTCTACTGATCCATCATCTGTCCTCCATCATGTGTCAAGGTGTGGGGAAAAACATCTTAAAAAACATCTTCATCCTCCATAAAGATCTTACATCTTTCATCCTCCAACAAGATTCTTAAGGATGGTTCATCATGCTGCATCTGCTCTCCATCAAATCTTCATCCTCCATCATCTTCAAATCAGTTCATCTTGTGCATCATCTGGGACTTTTCATCTTAAATGAAAACAGGGTCGTTTTCAGGAGCGAAAGCAGGAATAAGTTCATCCTACCAACAACAGCCTCGATCATCTTCATCTTCAGCTCCATGAAAAATGCAGACTTCATCTTGAAACATCTTTCATCTTCATCCTCCATAAGATTTTGATCCTCCATCATCTTCAAAAATCTTCATCCTCCATCAACGAGAATCCTCCATCGTCTTCATCCTACAAACATCTTCAAATCCTCCATCATCTTAAATCCTCCATAATGACAGGAAAAATAAAAGGAAAGAAAAAATTATATATATATCATATATAAATATATCATATATATACAATATCATCTGTATACGCGATACATGTACGCATCATGTATCATTCTTCATCCTCCATCAGCATCCTCCATCAATGCAAAACATCATCTTCAAATACATGTGTATGCTCCAGCCTGTGCTCAAAAATCATCGATACGGCAACTATACATCTTCATCCCTCCATCAGTTTCATGGGGATCATCGTATCGACATCGATCCCTCCATCATCTTCATAGAGTCGATGACGGCTCAGTGTTTGGGACAGCTACCGCTAATGCACTTTGGGTAATGTTAACAATGGCACAGTTCCAAATAGAAGCCGAGCTACATGATATAACACATGTTCCAAATTCAAACTTAAGTCTACTATCTTTGGAGCCCTGAATTAAAGTTCTTAAGTTGAAGAATTATTCAAAACTCATGCTTGTTCATGCTTGCAAGTTTTGTAATAAAAACAAAAGTTGCTGTGAATTCTGTTAAAAACACAGTCGTTTAATATTCTTTTAATCCAAGTGAAATATGAAACACAACAAACGAGGTCAGCCTGCTGAGCTGATTAATTCAGGCTGATATTATCTGGATAACTTACATGCTCTAATGCCATAAAAATGGAACAAATCGATGTAGTACATGTGTGAGCGGGGAGGAAAACAAAGCAGGGTGAGGATTAAATCATCGACATGTCACAGATTAAAATTTGACCTTTTCTGTAATGAGACATTAACAGGATTATTATTTACAGTTAACAGAATAACTCTTTATTCTCACAGGCTGAATAATCCCATCAGTGGATTAAAGTCTCTGTTAGCTGGAACAGTTCTGAGATTATGATGTGAGTTAAAGACTCTAAGTTTGAGCAGCTCAGTCTCTCTCTGCCTAAAACGAGGCTTTCTCTAAAGCATGGGGGGGAAACTGGAGGCCTGAGGGCCACGTATGGCCCCGATGTTAGTCCTGTTGGTCCACTTAAATATTAACATAAAGAGAAAGCGATGATATCTGACATAGAAATATTAAGACAAGCAGTTTTCTCTGGTATCCTCCCACAGACCAAAAGCATGTTGAAACATGTGTAAACAGATTTTGTACTCTGCACTTACTGATCCACATCTGTCCTACTGTGTCAAGGTGTGGGGAAAAACATTTAAAAACACTTTACGAAAGATTTACACTTTACAACAAGATCTTAAGGATGGTTCATCATGCTGGGTGCACTGCTCTACAAATCCTTTCTCTTAAAATCAGTTATTTTAAAATTCTGGGACTTTATTAAATATAAAACAGGTCAGTTTTGTTTAAAGCAGGAATAAGTTGTTACCAAATAACAGCCGATCATCCATTCAGCTCTGAAAAGTACGTGCATCTCTTTTTTGAACACTTTATTTATATAAGATTTTGATTTGTACTACATTTCAAAATTTCAACAACGCAGAACCTTAAAAAACAAACATCAAATTAATTAAATTATAATGACAGGAAAATAAAAGGAAAGAAAAAATTATATATATATATATATAAATATATATATATATATATATATATATATAAATATATATATATATACACATATACAGCCTCTAAATCTTCTGATGCTGTTCATGTATATACAAGGCCACATCAATTGGCTGCAGAGGTGTGAACACACAAATACATGTATATGCTAGGCCTGTGCTCAAAATATCGATACGGCAATATACATATCATCATGCACTTCTTGGGGATACGTGTATCGATACGGACTCTACAGAGTCGATACGGCCTCAGTGTTTGGACAGCTGTTGCCAATGCACTTTGGGTAATGTTAACAATGGCACAGTTCCAAATAGAAGCCGAGCTACATGATATAACACATGTTCCAAATTCAAACTTAAGTCTACTATCTTTGGAGCCCTGAATTAAAGTTCTTAAGTTGAATTATCCAGTGTGTGTGTGTGTGTGTGTGTGTGTGGTTTTGTTCATGTTTTCTGCCCCCTGGTGGTCGCACTCGGCTCTGACTCAAACTCGGAGAACAATCCTTCAGACTGAAGCTGCTCCGCTCGTCTGATCAAAACATCTGATCATGTTTGTTTCTGATTTATTTATGACATCAGGAGGTTTAAAACTTGCAGTAGAGACTTCCTTTCCAAAGCTTTGAGTGATGAAAAAAAAGAGTTTATTGAAGAAAGACTGAAACAAAGACAACATTTAGAAGAAGAGCAGCTTTTATCAGACAGTGGATTTAATAACTGAAGACCCTCATGATCGGAAACTAAAAAACATATTCAGCTCTAAAGAACTGGACAGTTAATGTCATGCTCTGTTTTTAAAGCTTTTGTTTAGTTGCCATTTTTAAAATCAAGGTTCTATTTTTCTGAAAGTTGAATGTTTTAATCTTCTAAGATCACATGGACTTTAGATTATGGATCATGTATTTTGAAATTGTATGACAGTGTAAGAGCGAGCTGAACTGGATCAGCTTTGCTTCTTTCTCAAACTTTCCCTTTGTCATCATGTTGTAACATTTTTCTCTTTACACATGCTGTTTGTTTTTATGCATGTGCTTGCTTTAGAAAAATAAAAATCAAATCAAATCAGATGTTTGTTTTGTTAACTGGAGACTTTGCCTGAGTGTGAATGGTTGTCTGTCTCTCTCTGTGGCCCTGTGATTGGCTGCTGACCAGTTCAGGGTGTATCCTGCATCAGAGGATCAGAGGTTTAAATGATGGATGTTTCTGTAAAGCTCTATTCTTGCATCCCAGCTGATCAATAAGAATTTATGAAAAAAGGACAATAGTTTGTGAAAAGGAAAAAAAAAAGAAAAGTAAAAGAGCCAAAGTTGCACAGAGAAAGAAGCCGAAACTTTAAATCTGTGTTTAGATCATGAGACTCAGTAACATATATAATAATAATAACAACAATGAATGCAGACAAAACACATTCTGTACATTTATTCATATTTCTGAAGTCATTACTTACAGTTTTTTTTATTTTATGTTCAGATCTCAGAGCCTCGTCTTTACTCAAACTGACCTGCTTCTCTCACGGTGACGTTCTGTCGGAGTTAGACACTGATTTGAAACATCAGTTTACATTTAAAAGTTTACATTATTCTTTAATAGTCCATTGTTCTTAAAGAGCTGATCTCTAAAGTTACTTCTGCTTCTCTCTTCATGAACTTCCTTCTTCCCTCATGAACTTCAAAAGCTGTTTTTTACCTAAAAAACAAAAATATAATCAAAAATATTCCACCGTAAAACTGAAACAAAAAGTCTAGCCTTTCTCCTTTCTTTATTTTATTTACTTATGAATTTATTTATTTATCTATTTCCAGATTAATATTCTCAAAAACTTCACATTCACATACAGCATCTAAATCTTCTGATGCTGTTCATGAAATCACCTGTTGGACAGGCCGAGCTCTGATTGGTGTGTGTGTGTGTGTGTGTGTGTGTGTGGGAACCATCTCTCTGTTTTTCTGTTTGGTTCACTTCCACTGACTCTGCAGACTTTTTAAGATCAGGATTTTCTAATCAGGACTTGATTTTACTTGGTTTAACTGGGTTTAAATAATTTCAAAATGGTTCTGACCTGGTGTGACTGGATGTTTCCTGAGTTAGATAACCACGGGTCTTGTCTGTGTTCATGTTACCGTCTCAGTGTTTTGAAGTGTTTTATTCCATATATTTTATTTTGATGGTTTTGCTCTTCAGCTGCCTCCTGCTGAAACAGAATTTAGTGTTGTTGGCTCTTTATGTCACTCTGTGTTTGATGGGGTCAAGAGGTCATTTCTGATTTTACTGATCAACAAAAACTTTAAAATTAAAGGCTGAACAACACGAGAGACTTTAAAATTATTTAAATAAAGTCATTAAAATGAAAGAGTCAAACTGAAGTGTTTCAGAGCTCACAGTCACTGCAGAGGTCCTGAACACGAGTGTGTGTAAATGTGTGTGTGTGTGAGTGTGTGTGTGAGTGTGTGTGTGTGTATCAGTGTGTGTGTGTGTGTGTGTGTGTGTGTCACTTCCACTGTGCAGACTGTGTAAGATCCAGAGTGTGTGTAACAGGACTTGATTTTACTTGTGTAAATGTGTGTTTATCAGTGTGTGTGTGTGTGTGTAAATGTGTGTGTATCAGTGTGTGTAAATGTGTGTTTATCAGTGTGTGTGTGTGTGTGTGTTTTTGCTCAGTTTTATCTCAGTTTTATCTCAAAGTTTAATGTCCTTTTGACTTGTTCAAACTCGGAGAACAATCCTTCAGACTGAAGCTGCTCCGCTCGTCTGATCAAAACATCTGATCATGTTTGTTTCTGATTTATTTATGACATCAGGAGGTTTAAAGAGCTGCACGTGGGACATAAATAAGGAAAAAAAGGTGATGAAAAAACAGAGTTTATTGAAGAAAGACTGAAACAAAGACAACATTTAGAAGAAGAGCAGCTTTTATCAGACAGTGGATTTATGACTCACATGAACGGAAACTAAAAAAACATAAATATGTGCAGAAATGGGCAGACGTGCAAAAGTAAATTAAAAATGTTCAGGGTTCTTGTTGTGACACTAGAAAAAGAAAAGAGCAGTGAATGAATGTAAATTCTTATTTCATAAAGCACTTTGACATTTCATCTTATGAAAGGTGCATTAAAAATAAAAATGTATTTTCATGTATTATTATTGTTTTGATTATATTTTTATGATACACTGAGACAATCTATTTTACAAACACAGACACCCTTTTTCATCACTGTTACTCTGCTTTTAAAGATTTTTTGTAGTTTTAAAATAATAGAATTCTTTTTCTGAAATATGCTTCATTGTGAAATTAACATTATGAAACCGATTCAATAACCGATTCAATAAACTCTCCTCTCTAACAGAAACCTCTCTCTTCAACATTCTGCAAATCATTTTCCTGTTTTTATTTTTGTTATGTGGTGTAAAATATTCACATTTATTCTTAATGTTGTATCAAATCATCTTTTTAAAAAAAGATTAAATATCAGATGTGAAAACAAAAGAGGAATGTTTGGGGAAAATTTAAATATATAGAAGTTAACTTTACTCTAAAATGTAAATTCAAAATTTGTTTTTAATATTCTATCTATTTTCTAACTTTTTCTCCTTCTCTTAACTTTCTTATTTCAGCTTTTTTCCAAAGTGAAACCTATAAAACAGTCTTCCTCTCCTCGTCTGATCATAAAAACTTTTATGTCCTCTCTGACTGTTTGGCATCGTCTCAGTATCAGTCTCGTCTTTTCCCGTCATGTCGTACTGAATCAAATGATTCACGCAGTTATCTGTTAAATTTCCATGTTTTAAACAAACTAACATGTTTGGCTGATATTAAATCTAAATGATCATCATTAAAGTGTGAGGCTCGTCCGTCTGATCAGAGTTTGTTTTTCAGCTGTTTGTTTGAGAGCAGCTCAGATTCCCCTGCAGCATCGCAGACCAATAAAAGGGCGATCGAGGCCCACTTTAGCTCAAACAGAGAGAGAGAGAGAGAGAGAGAGAGAGAGCAGCGGGTGGAGTTTTAATTTGAAAAGCCTTCAGGTGGAGTTCAGAGACAAAGACAAGAAAAACAGTCCCTCCATTATTCATCTGTCATACATGTCACCATCACTAATTCATCCACACACATCACTAATTCAGAGGTGTGTGTGTGTGTGTGTGTGTGTGTGTGTGTGTGTGTGTGTGTGTGTGTGTGTGTGTGTGTGTGTGTGTGTGTGTGAGACCATCTCTGTTTTCTGTTTGGTTCACTTCCACTGACTCTGCAGACTTTTTAAGATCCAGAGTTTTCTAATCAGGACTTGATTTTACTTGGTTTAACTGGGTTTAAATAATTTCAAAATGGTTCTGACCTGGTGTGACTGGATGTTTCTGAGTTAAGATAACCGTTTTGTTGGTTTTGCTCCAGTTTTATCTCAGTTTTATCTCAAAGTTTAATGTCCTTTGACTTGTTGCATTCGTAGTTTAACTAGATTTTAGAGTGGCTTTAAAGGTGTAGTCAGCGATCTTCTAATCTTCTAATCTAATGCACTATTTGTCAAATTCACTGTATTTCTCCTCACCATCCACAAGATGTCCCCACTGACAGCATGTTGAAAAAAAAGTCTGGTTTCAATACACAGCCTTGGCTCTGAATGTCAGCAGGTAAATACTGTGGCTCGGGCCAAGTTACCAAAACAGGGTGCACCCCCCCACATCCAGGGGGCGATCATACTCATGCACAGATCAGACAGAGGGGGGAGGGGGAGGTTGCGTAGCGTGTGCAGTTAGCGTAAGAGAGAGATACAATAGGCGCAGTAGCAATGGCTGAAAAACAGCCCAAAAGAAAAAGGTCAGAGGAGTGAAAAGTGAAAAAGAAGGGCTATGACCATGAAAGAGCAAAGACCCGGGTCAACATTGGTGTGGCTTTACAACGGTGGAGGGAACTCCGCAAATGGAAAGACCTGAAAACGGATGTGTCTGCTGGATAGGTTAGCAACATTAGCTTTGTGGTGCTTCACATAACAGTAACAGCCGTCGGGCATTCATCTTATTGTCTGATCTGACAGAATGTTCTGTTGTTGTGATGTTTTCAATAATGACAGTCGAGTTGTCTGACGAGTCTGGGTTATCTCACTTTTAATCCTAGACTGGAAAACACAATTCACTCAGCCTTCAACATTTTTGGGTTTATTTGCTCTCCTAAAGTTAAAACTGAAGATGGAAGAAAAGTAAATTCGTTTATCAACAACCTCTCCACTCGTTTTCTCCCACATCGCTGACTACACCTTTAACAAAGAGATCCTTTTATAGGTGCTATGAGGAGAATCTATTTCCGGCGACATAAAGACTCTACCCATGAGCACGCGCGGCAACTGTGGTAAAAACATGACTCAAGCCAAAGCGTGTGTTTGTTGTGATGCTAATGAATGCAGCTCGGACCTTCCTCAGAACTCTGCATTGCTTTACAACTTCTTTTTTCAACAACTTACAGGATGCAAAGCCACGAGGTAATGTATCTCTTTCTAGTTACGTAGTGGTAGTTTTTGATGTGTGACAACAAGCAATTTTTGGAAAACTTAGTATCATAGTTTTGTAACCGGCTATATATGGCTACTTACAGCCCGGTGCTCTAAGACGTGTCTGAATAATATAAATTTGCTCTAGTTTTAATTGTCTTGTTCCTGAAGTTGAGTATCCAGGCCAGTCCAGCCCTGTCCGACCCGACCGTGAAGCTAAGGAATAGCATTTATAGATAACCTATTTAGATGCTATAAAACTCATCTTAAAGTGTGTATTTCCATCAGGCATACCAGAAGTCTGATTGTCTCCAGAATCTTTGCAGGCCGTGACGTTATGTGGACCAAACTCAGTCCTGTGAGAGTTAGTTTATCTCTGACGGAGACGATAAATAACTCTCTGTGAACAAGTTAAATAAGCAGACGCCTCAAACAGCATTATCTTTATTTTCAGCAGATCTTTGTTTTTCAAAGTCAAACTCAGCTTTATTGTCAAATATGTTTTACATGTTTGATATACAGCACAGATGAAATTTCAGTCCTCTCGGACCCACGGTGCAAAAGGCAATATTAAAAACAAGAGGAAAGAAACTAAACTACAGTATAAAAAATATAATAGCCAATAATATCTAAAGTAATAAATAGAATAATTTAATATGAACAGAAAAAAAGGAATAGAAAAAATCCTGAAGATATTTTGAAGATCTTCTTTTGCTGCCAATGTTGAAGTTATCATCATCCTGATTCCCCTTACAGAAGCCTCAGTGTGTTTTAGATTACTCATCTACAGAAGAGAATTCGGGCCATGTTAGATAAAGAAAATCATTTTGGGGAAGTCGTCGTTAAAGTGGAAATTTCGGGATTAAAGTGGTAATGTCGAGAAAAAAGTCAAAAATTCAACAAAAAAGACAAAGTGTCAGGAAAAAAGCCGAAATACATTATATGTCAACGTTATTCTCAACATTGACTTTTATCACAAAGATGTTATTCAACTTTATTCTTGTCATTCCAACTCCATCTAACATGGCCCTAAAACTCTTCTGCACATTCACAGGCTGGTCTGTTATATTATCAGAATAAATAAACACAACCTTGACAGCTGTTTGAAGCCTTAATCCTATCAGGTAGAGAAGGGTCTCCACTGTTATATCTGTGTTTATAAAGTCAATGTGGAAGTTTATGAATAACTGTTTATCTCTTTTAATCCCACAGACTGGAAAACACAATTCACTCCTTCAACATTTTGGGTTTTGTTGCTCCTAAAGTTCGACTGAGATGGAAAGAAAGAAATGTTGTTTACTCAGAAAAATCTTCAGGATGATTTCAAAATGCAAGGCCTGATTATCCTGGTAAAGAATCCAGGGTCCAGGCATTCCTATAGATAGATTTAACTTTATTGATCCCATAAGGGAAGTTAACAGTGTTGGTCAGCCTCTCTCCATGCAATAAAAATACATTCATTTAAAAAAAAGGATGATGGATTAAAGGTTTAAAATATAATGATAAGAGTTTAAATGTGTCTCCTAAACAATAGAGGTTCTGCTTCAATGTCACCAAGAAAAACATCAACGTTTCATTTTATGGACTACAGGTGATTATTTGGTTATTAATTTACTGGTCACATCATCACCCTCAGTGTGTGAGAGAGAGCATGCGTGTGTTTTAGAGAAATAAAGTTCTGAAAAATTGACCAAAAACACAAACTGAGCTGTAATCTCCTGTACTGTAATGCTGCGTTCACTCCGCAAGCGACCCAGCTACCAAAATCGCGTCGCCCACTGACATAGAGTTGCGCATTCATAAATACCTCATTTTGGTCACCGTTGCCGTCGGCCGTCGTTTGGTGACATCACGTCCGCTCGAGTTTCACCGCGATCATATCATATATCACATAATAGGATGTATAAGCAGACATTATTCCAGCTGTATCCTTTTCATTCACTTATCAACCACAAAACACTGCAGCTGATGATGCAGCAGCATCATCTGTGAGTTTACCGCGGTCCGTCTAGGTGGAACTAATGTCCTCACTGACTAATGTTTCCACACAGACATGGATTGTTACTCTGTAGTCCGGATGAATAACTGTCTGTCTAGGGTAACGTCACACGTGCACACACCTGCTGATTGATCAACTTTTTTTTACTTTCACATCACGCAACAAGTTATATGGTAGTCTGAAAAGTGGCTGTTGTATCGCGGGAGGGTTAGCCTCGCCTCATCGCGGCTGTACATTGACTTTGCATGGAGAGTGATCGCCATGGTAGTACAAATACGAGCGGTGTGAACGCAGCATAACACTCCTAATTTCTCTTTCTGTGACTCACCTTCCACTTAACAGCTCCATATGCCATGAGGAAAGGGACACTGACAATATTAGGAACATAACATGAAGGTTTTTTTGCCAGCTGTTAAAAACATTTCGAAAAACAAGTCCTATTTAGGGCCTCTGGTTTGCCTCCTTCGTGTCATTCGACCTGATGAAACAGGTTTGTGACCTGATGAAACAGGTTTTGACCTGGTGAAACAGGTTTGTGACCTGATGAAACAGGTTTTGACCTGGTGAAACAGGTTTGTGACCCGATGAAACGGGTTTGTGACCCGATGAAACAGGTTTGTGACCCGATGAAACGGGTTTGTGACCCGATGAAACGGGTTTGTGGCCCGATGAAACGGGTTTGACCTGATGAAACAGGTTTGTGACCCGATGAAACAGGTTTGTGACCCGATGAAACAGGTTTGTGGCCCGATGAAACGGGTTTGTGGGCCGATGAAACGGGTTTGACCTGATGAAACAGGTTTGTGACCTGATGAAACAGGTTTGTGACCCGATGAAATAAGTTTGTGACCTGATGAAACATGTTTGTGACCCGATGAAACAGGTTTGTGACCCGATGAAACGGGTTTGTGACCCGATGAAACGGGTTTGTGACCCGATGAAACGGGTTTGTGGCCCGATGAAACAGGTTTGACCTGATGAAACAGGTTTGTGACCTGATGAAACAGGTTTGACCTGATGAAACAGGTTTGTGACCTGGTGAAACAGGTTTTGACCTGATGAAACAGGTTTGTGATCTGGTGAAACAGGTTTTGACCTGATGAAACAGGTTTGACCTGATGAAACAGGTTTGTGACCTGATGAAACAGGTTTGAGCTGATGAAACAGGTTTGTGACCTGATGAAACAGGTTTGAGCTGATGAAACAGGTTTGTGACCTGATGAAACAGGTTTTGACCTGATGAAACAGGTTTGTGACCTGGTGAAACAGGTTTTGACCTGATGAAACAGGTTTTGACCTGATGAAACAGGTTTTGACCTGATGAAACAGGTTTGACCTGATGAAACAGGTTTGTGGCCCGATGAAACGGGTTTGTGGCCCGATGAAACGGGTTTGACCTGATGAAACAGGTTTGTGACCTGGTGAAACAGGTTTGTGACCCGATGAAATAAGTTTGTGACCTGATGAAACAGGTTTGTGACCCGATGAAACAGGTTTGTGACCCGATGAAACGGGTTTGTGACCCGATGAAACGGGTTTGTGACCCGATGAAACGGGTTTGTGGCCCGATGAAACGGGTTTGACCTGATGAAACAGGTTTGTAACCTGATGAAACAGGTTTGACCTGATGAAACAGGTTTGTGACCTGGTGAAACAGGTTTTGACCTGATGAAACAGGTTTGTGATCTGGTGAAACAGGTTTTGACCTGATGAAACAGGTTTGACCTGATGAAACAGGTTTGTGACCTGATGAAACAGGTTTGACCTGATGAAACAGGTTTGTGACCTGATGAAACAGGTTTGAGCTGATGAAACAGGTTTGTGACCTGATGAAACAGGTTTTGACCTGATGAAACAGGTTTGTGACCTGGTGAAACAGGTTTTGACCTGATGAAACAGGTTTTGACCTGATGAAACAGGTTTGACCTGATGAAACAGGTTTGAGCTGATGAAACAGGTTTGTGACCCGGTGAAACAGGTTTGTGACTTGATGAAACAGGTTTGTGACCCGGTGAAACAGGTTTGTGACCTGATGAAACAGGTTTGTGACCCGATGAAACAGGTTTTGACCTGATGAAACAGGCTTTTGGTCCAGTCCTGTACCTTCAGATCCTAGTTTGGCTGAACTGTTGAAACATTCTGAACATATTTAAAGGTCCACACATCTTCTCCTGTTTCTGCACAGTGGTCATGCACTCACACTGACAGCAGAGACTGCCACAGACTTTAAAGTGTATTTTATTTTCAGTCTGGACTCTGTGTTTCATCCTCTGGCGTGTCCTTGCTGCTCATCGTCAGTTAAACTCTGGCAGAGAGCGTGTGGGACCAGGCAGCAGAAAAGTTGACGGCGAGTAAAAGAGGACGTTTGAGGAACATGTGTTCGGAGCTGAAGATCAGACCTCCGCCCCCCGCCGAGGTCACGGCGTGTCGACACGGGCGCCGTCCACGGGAAGCTAAAGAGGACAAACAAACATCTGGAGCAGCAGGCGGAGCCACCTGTGAGAGCGCAGCGCCTCCGTCTGCAGGTAAGGTGACCTTTCCCTCCAACACGCCGGCGCCCGAGAAACACACCGCCGAGCAGCTGCCAGAGAGCTGCCCTTCAGCTCCCACTCCGCCTCACCCTCCTCCCCCACGCCACACTCACCCATCAACACCTCCCACCCCGAAACATGAATATTAAAGAGGACGGACACCTCCCACCCCGAAACATGAATATTAAAGAGGACAGACTGAAGCCAGAGGAAACACCTGAAGAGCACCAGGGTTTATTCAGACTCTACACATCAGGGTTTGTTTAGGTTTTAGACTTCCTACAGTCGACTGGACTTCAGATACAGCAGGCCTTTTATAGATAAATATGTTTCAGATACACATCAGGGCTTTTATAGATATATATGTTTCAGATACACATCAGGCCTTTTATAGATATATATGTTTCAGATACACATCAGGCCTTTTATAGATATATATGTTTCAGATACACATCAGGCCTTTTATAGATATATATGTTTCAGATACACATCAGGCCTTTTATAGATATATATGTTTCAGATACACATCAGGGCTTTTATAGATAAATATGTTTCAGATACACATCAGGCCTTTTATAGATATATATGTTTCAGATACACATCAGGCCTTTTATAGATAAATATGTTTCAGATACACATCAGGCCTTTTATAGATAAATATGTTTCAGATACACATCAGGGCTTTTATAGATATATATGTTTCAGATACACATCAGGCCTTTTATAGATATATATGTTTCAGATACACATCAGGCCTTTTATAGATAAATATGTTTCAGATACACATCAGGCCTTTTATAGATAAATATGTTTCAGATACACATCAGGCCTTTTATAGATAAATATGTTTCAGATACACATCAGGCCTTTTATAGATAAATATGTTTCAGATACACATCAGGTCTTTTATAGATAAATTATGTTTCCGTGTGGATTCTCGTTCATCCAGGTCATGGTTAGCTTCGTTAGCTTCTTGAATGAGAGGTGAAACATCTTCCTAAAACCTAACTCGGTCCAGTTGCCTCGTTTTTAATCTTCAAGATAAATAATGTTAATAAATATCAAACACCAGGCTGACTGCACTTTAGCATGAACATTCACATTAAGAAACCGTCTCTTTTACGTAAATAACATCTTAAACATCTTGTGCGTGTGCTTTTTTTTTAACTTCACTTTGAGATCTGCATCTTTTGTCAAGCTTAGTCATCAGAGTCGGTCTCCAGCACTTAGACGTGTCTGAATCTGGTTTAATCTTTGTTTTTATTTTATGTTATTATGATCTTCAGGTCTCAGATGTGGGCATTAGATCAAATCCAAGTTAAAAGTCTTCCAGTTATGATCTGATAAAGTTGCAGATTATCCAACTTCACAGCAGGAAATCGCGACCAAACGGAGCTCTGCAGGTCTGAGACCGACCAGGATCGACCATGAACAATAATAATACAAAAAAAAGTTTCTACAGCAGCTGTCATTACATCCAATCACTAATCATTTAAAACTTCCTGTTTCAGCTTGAGTTGA
The DNA here is from genome assembly GCA_036419115.1 of Scarus forsteni. Classification (NCBI taxonomy): domain Eukaryota; kingdom Metazoa; phylum Chordata; class Actinopteri; order Labriformes; family Labridae; genus Scarus; species Scarus forsteni. The sequence continues at coordinate 38,422,740 of JAZDUH010000383.1, forward strand.
CATTTTAATCTAACCAGCACTCCACCGATTATCTGGAGCAACCATGGCCAGCTTTGAGCCACATTATGGAGCTTTCCCACTGCGTGATGTCTTTTCCACTTTAAAAAAAAGAATTTTAACCTTTATTTAATCGGATAAATCCCATTAAGATCAGCATCTCATTTACAAGGGCAACCTGGCCAAGAAGCCAGAAGCACAAATATCAACACACCAGTAAGGACCACACCATCAACAGGATGATTTTGACAGTTATTTATTACGTATAGCGGAAAATAAGCAAATGGCAGATACGGGAAGCCGATAACGGTCTTCGGGAATCTGTCGTAGCTCCCGGGCTTGCCTTTATTAAGCTCTGAGGAAAGAAGGAAGAAGTGTTTAAAAAAAGGGATGGGAAGAAGGTGTGCATCGAGTGAGTGAAACAAAGGGAGGAAATGATCAGGTTAGACTTTATAGAAACAAAGGAAGAGGCGTGGTTGAGGTGTGGTCCTGCTCCTGAAATTCTGCTTTAAGTGCCACTACAAAGGAAAAAAGATTCAGGCGAAAAATTACAACCAATAAATACATTAAAAAAACATAACATGAGAATGAAAGAGCAGTAATGTTTAAGAGCAGCTACAATTAAAAACACAGGCATTGTTCAGAGGGTTAATTTGGTAGTTCTGGCTCTCCATCAGGGATCGCCCCCTTCCTGATTTCTGTGTTTTTTGCATATTTATCACTTGCAAAGGTTTCAGTTCATCAAACCAATTTTAATACCACACAGAGACTTTGGACTTTGACTTGGTGGAACGCACTACCTGTAAATGTGAAAATCCAGAAAACTCCATAACAAGGCCCCACATACCTCAGCCGCTCGTCTGGGCCTCTGGATTATTCTCTGAACTACAGACATGGAGTTTGGTTTATGTCCCGACAGCTGACGTGGTCTCTGATGGACTGACGGCTGATAAATGAAACAGACTGATTTCAGATGGAGTGTTAATCTGCTGTAATCCCTGCAGATGCTCAGATTAACTCTGATTCTTCGGAGCGACACTCTCGACCTGAAGTGTCTTTAGAAATAAAGTCAGCTCAGTAAAACATCCCACTTTGTAATCCAGACTGGAGCGTGTCAGGAGCATTCACATCAGATCAAGTTTTAATGATCAGGTCAGGATGAAAACTGAGCTTCAGTGTCACCAGATCAGAGCTTTAACCTCGACAACCTCTTTTTTAAATCTTCTGCTCCAAAATGACATCCTCATATTAAAAGAAAGTAACACTTCAGAGATTTGTCCAGAGGTGAATTATCAGTATATGTGTTACTGGGACAGAGGAAATGAAGATAGAAATCAGAATCATTTGACCATTTCATCCTCGCCTACAAAAAACATTTTTTATTATAAATATCTCTTTGGAATGAAGCTGGAGTGGCTACAAAACTCTAAAAATGAAGAATAAAATATATTTACATCATCTCTGCAAAGGATTATTGTTATAAAGTGATGCAGAGCAACATTAGGGAGGTTTAATAATAATATTGTCCAGCGAGGATTTTGAGAAACAGTTCCCTTTTTCTTATGTTTTTGTTGGAGAGCGTGCAAACTTTCCCAAAACTGGGTACTTTGGGGCTAAAATGACAATTTTCCATGATGACTGTGATAATGTTGCTTCAGTTTGTACAGTCTAAAGAAAACAAGATGATCAAAAAAGGTTGATAAATTATTTTTAAAAAATGACAACAGTGACTCTCTGCAGAACTGATTTTAAAAGTTTTTACTTTCTGTGACTTACAGTAAAAATCAGAGCTGTAAAGAGGGCAAAGATCTTTATTCAGACTGTTCCTGCTCTACTTTCAGCCTTTAAAATCTTTAAATGTCTTAGTGCAGCCGTCAGATGACAGAGTTAAAACTCTGAACATCTGAACAAAGAGAGAAGAAAGTTCCTTCAGTGTTTCTGTCTTTTACTTCAGTCCTTATTAACACATCCTCCATCTTTATTTGGATTTATTTTAATTCAAATCTGTTAATTAAAGGCTCAGCGTGTCTGTCAGTAAATGATTCAAACTTTAAATCGTCTTTGTCACAGTTAATAAAGTTTATAACGAGGAGGATAAATTAATTAATTCAGTGTAAATTACAGGATTAAACAAGAACAAAATTCTTTTTGAATTAAAGATATATGTAGTGGCACGTCTGTCTGTGGTGATAATTAACATTCAGGATCTGAGGTTTTTCTTTTTTAAGTGAAAGAAAATGTGAAGAAGCTGAGTCTGGAGAGTTAATGAGCCTCACCTGCAGGCCGGGGCTGGCTGAGAACTGACCAATCAGAGAGCAGCAGGTATAAAGTCCAGGAAGAAGCTTGAGGCTCGAGCGACACAGAGCTGCAGGTTTGATTCTTCAAACTTTTCTTCTTTGTTTCTGTGTGAACCATCAGCTCTTTAAGTTTAACAAAGACATGAAACAAACTTCTGACACTAACAAGGTCCACTTTCTACCAGACTCCAAACTTCCATCCCTCCTGCTGATCTGATGTTTCTGTGAATCCTGCCCTCCTCAGAGAACGGCATCTCTTTTTCAAAGAGCATTTTTCAGACCGCCGAAACAACAAGAAGTCTGAGAAGACCCAGACATTAAACCAGTCTGTGGATATTTTTGGCTTTTTAAGAGTGGAATTAAAAAGCTGTTTATGCAGAAGACACAAGCAAACAAACAAAGAGCATATATCCAACATTTACAGATCAAATGTGAATATAACTTAGATCAAAACTTACATTTTCATGTTTTTATTGTCACATTTTAAAATTTCAATTTTAAGAATTACATTGACAAGTGTTTGCAGGATAATTTGCGCTTTATGTGCTCAAATCTTTGCCATATTAGGACCAGTTTATAAAATTTCTCTACAAATTTATGACAGATGAAGATGATGGATTGAAATATTAACAATTAAGACTCCTAAGTTTCAATAGTTATTCATAAATCTTTACATAGTTGAAGATGAAATCTTCAGAGACTGTTGGTCACAAGATGAAGTCTTCAGATGTTGGTGATGATCAGAGTTTCTTCAACTGGTTTAACTTTGTGAGATTTTCTAAGTTTTAGATAACATATATTCATGTTTTTATTGTCACATTTTAATGTAGACATGGGCTGGGTTTGTAAAATCATTTGTCCTTAATGTGCCCAAATCTTGGACCAGTTTATAAAATTTCTCTACAAATTTATGACAGATGAAGATGATGGATTAAATATTAACAATAGTTAATATAATAGTTATAAATAGTACCAATAGTTAATCATAAATCTTTACATAGTTTGAAGTCTTCGGTGACTGTTGGTCACACGATGAAGTGTTTAGATGTCGGTGATGATCAGAGTTTCATTAAATGGTTTAACTTTGTGAGATTTTCTAAGTTTTAGATAATAACTATCAGAAAATCCTGCAGCTCTGTGCTCTCTGAACTCTTTTAGAAACATTCAACAAAAGCAGAATGCTGCAGACATGAAAAGTTGAGTTCTTGAAGTTAAAATCCTCAAAAGAAAAGAAGATGGTTCTGTTCAGGCCTAAGCACACCAGACTAGATTTAAATGAAGTAATCATTTGAAGTAACTTTTATTTTTTTCTGAGCCTAGAGCCAGTCGATGTTAGCCGACATGCTAGAGTCACAATGACCACTGCAAAACTGTGTTTTTAATATTTTTTTATTCAGTAAAACACATCCGAGCAATGAGAGCTCTCGTCTGCACGTGTGTCTCAGTCTGAACCTGCAGCATGGTGGACTTCACCAAGCTGTGAAGATGAAGTCTGGATGAAGGTGGAGCTGCAGGACGATCATGGAGCTTCTGCTGAAGCAGCTCCTGAGAAAAACACCACACCAGAAATCAGCTCAAAAGTATCTTCAGTTTTCTGCTGTTTAGGGATGACTGAGGCAAAGCTTCAGGAGCAGAATCACCTCAAACACACTACCCTAAATTCCTCTTTTCCATTTCGTCTCTTCTCTTTTTCTCTCAGGGCCTTAAAATGGGTTCATCATTTCCAGGAGTTACAACGGATCCTACTGAAAGTTTCCCAAAATGGTCCAAGACTGAACATCATACATTTCAATTTAATCTTCTATCATTTCAAATAAATAATCAGATTCATCTTGTTAACAGTGTGATCTTTGTTGTAAAGACCTGAACTGAAACTTCAGCAGCTTGATGCAACGTCAGCTTTTTAGAATCAGAGAAAAGAAAATGTAAAAAACCAAGTTAAAAAGTGTGATGCAAAAATCATGGAAATACCAGAAAAGAAGGAAGAAAAGAGAAAATAAATGTTTAAAAACCAAATAAGGACTTTATTTATTATCACAGAGGCAGTGAACAGGTCGCAGCTTTAAAGGAAACAAAGAAGAAAACTTTAAATCTTATAAAGCAGCAGAATCACAGCGTGAAAGGGCAGCTGCACAAACTGTTCATGAAGAAGAGCGATTAAACATTATTAAGATAATATTTACAGCCAAACAGACTCTGAGGACGTTAACCTGCAGGGACTCTGACACAGAGCTTAAACCAGCGTCCTTCAATCGTTCAGTCTGTGAAATCATCAGATATGTGCAGAGAGTCTCTGATGACCCACGGTCAGTGAAGTGCACACCAGAGTCTGTTTCCTCAAGCATGTTCATGCTCTGCGTTTGTCTCCATGTCAGAATAAAGAAAAGCTTCACACCGCAAGCGACCCAGCTACCAAAATTGCGTCGCCCACTGACGTAGCATCGCGCGTCTATAAATACCTCATTTTGGTCGTTGCCATCGGCCATCGCTCGGTGATGTCACGTCCGCTTGAGTTTCACCGCGATCATATCATATATCCCATAATAGGATGTATAAGCAGACATTATTCCAGCTGTATCCTTTTCATTCACTTATCAAACACAAAACACTGCAGCTGATGATGCAGCAGCATCCTCTGTGAGTTTACCGCGGTCCGTCTAGGCGGAACTAATGTCCTCACTGAGGTTAGTTCCTAAAATGCTCTCTGAACTTTCAAATGTGCTGAATCAACAGAGATATTTGATAGCCTGGTGTGCTTCTGATTTTTGTCGTTGGAGGTTTGAAATGCATCATGGGAAACTTAGTAGTATACTACAGTGTGAACGGTTGACATCCTAATCATACTTATTGTATGTAGTATACAGTATATACACATGAGTATGTAGTATGTAGTACGTTAGTATGCCATTTCGGACACAGCCATGGATTTATCTTCTTCTTCTGTGGTGTTCTCCTTTTGTTTTACATGGGTTTATCTTCTTCTTCTGTGGTGTTCTCTTTTTGTCTCACATGGGTTTGTTTGCCCTGCTCCTCGTCTGCAGGTTGGTTTGTTTACAGGACAGATTTAGACCGCAGAGTGAAGAAAGTTTGAAAGAGTTTGTGATGAATAGTGTATAATCTCCTGTTTATGTCTGAAGGTTGACCTGCAGCGGTGGGCGGGGCCTGCATGCCTTTAGCTGTCCACCTGTTTGAGAGCGGCGTCTGGGTGAGGAGGGGTGTTGATGTTTGGGGAGTTTGGGGAGCGAAGTTGCTCCGATCGTATCAATTAATACCAATAAAGACCTTAAGTGACAACACAGAGAGGCATTAGGCCGACAGCGTGCCGCAGCTTTGTTCCTGCGAGGCACCAGCTGCCGGCGCCAGGCCCCGAGGACGCCGCCGCAGCGCCGCGTTCTGCTCCGACGCCGCGGCGGGACGCGGTGGGCGGCGGCGGTACGACGCAGCCGGGCCGGTCGGGCTCCCTGCGCGAGTGCAGTATTAATGAGGCGACAGCACGGCCTGCTCCCGTATTCATTAGGCATCTGGGCCGACAGATGTGAAGAGCCGCCGCAAGACGAATAAAAAATCACTTCCCATCTGGACGCCCCAAACTGGAAAAGACAAGAGGCAGTTTCCTCTCTGTCACCCCCCCGCCGGATCCCACCGCTCCACGGCACACACACACTGATGCACACACACACATGCTGATACACACACACACATGCTGATGCACACACACACACACACATGCTGATGCACACACACACACACACATGCTGATGCACACACACACACACACACACACTGATGCACACACACACACATGCTGATGCACACACACACACACACACACACTGATGCACACACACATGCTGATGCACACACACACACACACACACATACACACACACACACACACACATGCTGATGCACACACACATGCTGATGCACACACACACACATGCTGATGCACACACACATGCTGATGCACACACACACACACACACACACACACACACACACACACTGATGCACACACACACTGATGCACACACACACATGAAGACGTGAGGCTCAGACCTTCAGGAGCTGCGAGGCTTCGGTATGGGGGCTGATTTATCAATACCAGTGCTGTTAAAGCTAGGGTCGGTAATTTTGGAAAACTAGCATGAATTTGATTGTAGCATCTCAGGGCTCCGTCTAGCCCTTCCCACCCCTCCTCCAAAATGGCGCCCCCTGCTCACATGCATGAGCGCCGCTGATTCACAACCAGAAGACTGATTCAACTTTAGTTAGTGCTCACAGCCCCATGTTGATCGAGGTATAGGCAGTTCCTCTTCATTCTCCACATAGCTGTCAAGTCTCCCATTCTGACCATGAAGCTTCTGTATTTCAGAGTAAAACTGCTAACCTGACACACCAGACGGGCAGCTCCATATATCCGCCACGGAAATATTTCACTAGTCCATCTGGGAAAGAGCCGTTCATAAATGTTTTCAGAGGCGGAAACTTCAAAAACAACAGCAGCTTGTGATTGGATGATCATTGGGCTCGTCACACTCATCACAGACCAATCATATCATGCAACAATGCTAAATATGACGAAGCATACGTTGCAACTATCCATAGTGGCTAACAGCTAACAACACATTAAGAATAATTTGACCTATATTTTGTATAGTGCTTTCATGTATTTGAACGTCTCTATCCTGATCCTTATATAATCATTGCTGAGCAAATGCATTCTTCTGCCACACACACATACACTTCATGACCTTGTGCAGTCCACTCCTTGTTCCTTCTATCACCTATGTCCGTAACTCGGTGCATCTTCAAGACCAGCTCAAGACCCTGTGCAAAGGTCACTCCACCTCACGACCCCCCACATGTTACACACACACACTCTTATAAAAGAGAGAAGACATTGTATTAGCTTCAGTTCAACATCTCAGACTGTTTGGCACTCTGTGTTGTTGTTCTCCTGACTGCAAGTAAATTCCTCTTGATTGCATCCAGCTGCATTTCGTCATCTTTATTCTGAATTATGTCAGGTGTTGGTACGAACATTAAAGACGTTACTGAGCAATCTTAAGACTGTGAAGGGAAAAATCCTGGCACAACAGTTAATGGCAGCTAGCTGTAGCAACAGTTAGCAGCACCAACTAACTGCTAAAAACAGTTAGCCACTTTGACGAATAGCAGTTATCCATTAGCTTAAACTACCTTTGCATTAAATTATTCCACACAGATGCATCATTTAACACTTATATGTGACATGAACCTCGTCAAAGACAATCCCTTCCAAGTAAACTTCTTATGCTACGACCACACCGGACGCGAATTGGCAAATTTAAACGCGCATAGTGCCTGTGACGCGCTGCGCGTAACGCCCGAGGCTGGACGCTGGACCATTTTGACAAGCTGAGGGGCGACGCGCGTCACTGCACAGGCGCAGTAGAGAGCCGGAGCCAGTTGGACTCAGTGATGTCGCAGGCAAACCCAGCAGGAAACGAATATTTACAGAACTTACCTTCAAAACCTGTCTCCTCAGAGACTTTCAGCCAAGCCTGCTCCTGTTTGTTCCGGTCTCTGTAGAGGACACACGCCGAATCGTATAGCTCCAGATGATAGCAAACAGCACAGATCAACTTCTCCTCCATCTTTCAGCAGGGTTTGAGCCGGAGCAGGAGGCCAGAGCGTCACACGTCATCAAATTAATGACATTGGGGGGAATGTCATCGCTGATTGGCTGCCGCTGCACAGCGTCACCCGAATTTGCGTCAAAAGTTCAACATTTTCAACTCGAGCATAGAGGCGTTCGACGCCCTAAACGGCCGGACGCTCCATACATGCTGCGCTAAATGTGTACAATGCGCCTCCTGGGGCGAATCTGCGTCCAAAAGCATCTTTGCACTGTGTAATCTCAACGCGCTTCTTTGCGAATTCGCGTCCGGTGTGGCCGTAGCATAAGGAGAGCAGACTTTGCCGAGTCTCACTGAGTAACCATAATGACCACAGGCTAACAGGCGTGTATATGGAGGATATCCTCCTTCTCTGAAGTCGTTGGAGGCTAGCTAGTGGAACAAAATGAAAGAAACACGTTCGCTGCCTTCACTTGTCTGTAATGAGTGAAGAGCGGAGCACAACAAGGCATAACCAACAGATCATCAAGTTAAACTTTGTGATCTTTCAAATTCCTTCTGCATGAACATCTTTCAAATAAACTCAAACAGGCCCATTGAAGCATATAAACAACTTATTATGCATCCATTTAAACAAACAATACAAAATAATATATTACAAAAAGGATGACCTCCCTCGATTGGTCATGTCTGACCCCCTTAAGCTATCACAGTTGTGTTTGGACGACCTGATCTGAGGTCAGTGCAGGTTAATCTGATGCTGATTATTGATTATTGACATGTTCCCAGATCATTCTTGCAGAGTATTGGGCTCTAAACCAGCGGTCGGCAACTAACAGCCCGCGGGTCAAAATTAGCCCGTCTCCAATAATATCTGGCCTGCTAGATGAAATTAAAAGTCTGATTTTAAAGGGGCAGGGACGTGCTGGCCAGCGGAGAAACCGGGAAAGCTCCCAAATGGCCGGCACACCGAGACGGCCGCAGCACGAACCACTGTAAATATCAATCAGCAGCCGCCCCAGTCGGTCGAACACAAGCCACTGCGATCGCGAACATCACAACCGCCAAATTTCAGCACCACTATCACCCCCCCGCCCCCCCGCTCTGATGAACGACATTCGGCCGGTCTGGTCCAAAACATTCCCGGGCTGACTTTCAGCCTCAGCACGTCCCAGAAAAGGAGTTTTTTTTTAATAAAAAGTTAAATTATTTAGCTACTATCACAAAAACCACAATCATAGACCAATCCTGAAAATCTTTATTTATAAATCTTTAATACAAATGAGTTAGCTGGGCTCAAAGAAGTGGTCATTTTCAAAATGGAAATTACTCACGTTTTGATTAAATGTGCAGGGGACAATATAGTTGACTATGGCACATTTATGATGACTTAAAAGACAGTCTGTGTAACAAGTCGCTTATTAGAGACAGCAGCTTTATTATCACCAAGTTACTATATTAAGCAGTTTAATAACGCAGCCACAGTGGAGCTAAAGCAGTAATAACACACTAATAATCTGAGAAATACAGAACTTCACACGCTCAGCTCTTCTTCATTTAGAGCTTGGACAGGTGAGCCTTCTATCCTCTAGACTCTTGCTGCTCCTCCCGTGATCCTCCATCAGTTTCATACGTGATAGTGTGAACACGGGCTCCTGAAATAAAGGTTTAACTCGTGTACAGATGAGTGTTGGTCTGTCTCTGCAGCATCTGAACGTCTTCACTTTGAGCTGAACTTGACCTCGCTCCCCCCCCCATTAAACTCGTCCATTAAAAGGCTCATTTCCTCTCATCATCTGCTCCGGACCGCTTTTATATTTTTGATGTGCTGAGTCCAGACGAGGTGCTGCTGTGAAGGTCAACCCCCCCCCCCCCCCCCCCCAGTAAAGGCCCATTACCTCTGAACATTAAAACGGTGGCTTTGTCCCAAATCCTCAGAAAAACCTCCGTCCCACCTGCAGACATGAGCAGCTTCATCCTCCTCAACATTACATCCATTTATTAATGATGATTTTAAATATTTACATATCAATGTTAATGAAAAAATGAAGAGATGTTGACAGCAGGCTAAAATATCACGTGAGAGTGTGTTTGAAAAAAACACATCACCATCATCATCATATTTTAATCTTTTTGATCAGCTCTCAGTGACTGTGAGGCTAAAGCAGCAGGTAAACTCACCTGTCTGAGCTTTGTTTACCGTGATGTTCATAGAATAAGGGACTAAACCAGGTCCTCTGTTATTTTCATTGTTTTTGTGAGTTTTTTAGCACTAGTTTGTTTGTGAATGTTTTACATTTTGGAAGTTCTAGCATCACTGTGCAGTGCTGTTTGTTGACTTTTTTTGCTGTTGAATAAATGAACTAGAAAAGCACTCGGAGAGCGCAGACCTCCACCAGCGCCACAGTCCTCTCCCATATTGTGATTTTCACCATAAATATTAGTCCTACCTTTATTTCATGTCAATACTTAGTTGACCATGAAAACATACCATTAGCAACTGGATTCATAATGATATCTATTTTAGTTCAGTAGTTATTCACAGTAATCACATTTTTCGCCATGGCGACCAGACACTGATCCAGATCAACACCAAAATCAAGTCAGTTCTTCCTTTTCCCATGCTGAACATTTCCTGAAAACTTCATCAAACTCTCCCGAAAACATAACCTCCTTGGCAGAGGTAATGAATGTTTATTTCAAACTTAAATGGAAAAGGTACAGATGTATACACCTATACAAATCCAACAAAATAAAATATAAAGGTAAGTAAAGGCAAGTAGCTGTTACCGCTTTTTTTTTTCTTTACTATCATTAATCTTTGCAAAAAAAAAAAAAAAAAGACAGATTCAGTTGGAAAAGGTTGTAGGAAGAAGTAACAAACTTATCTAGTCCAACCCCTTATTATGTTATTGTCTCTGCAAGGCCCAAAGCCTGTGATCTCTTTTATTTAAGAAAAAGAAGTGGAAACATTTTCAGTCAGTGCTCTGTTTGCACTTGTTTTTCCTTAAAAAAGTCCATTTTTATTTAGCCAACTGTTTTCTGAAGATGTTGATTTTTTTTACTTAATATATAGGCCTTCAGTTCTTGGCTGCTGCCTCTTTAATTTAAGAGAAAAAATGGTTATTTGGCTCTGTTTGCACTTTTTTGATTTATTTAATTTAGGTTTTTCTCTTTTTAATCTGGAATAAAGGCCTTAAATTAATTTATTAATTATTTAACCCTTTAACTCCCAGCTCAACTGTTTGGCAGAGGTCATTACATTTACTAATATTTAATGTGTTTAATAAATATAACTCATCATTGTTTGATTGAAAAAGCTTAAAGCTACCATTATTTTTACCATCATTATTATTTTAAATACTTGACTTAACCATTTACTGATATGATGTATACAGTATTGTGTTTGTCAAATTTAATATTATCTTCTTTAAGTTATTTTTGCATTGTTTCCAACATTTCTGCCTTTTCTAACTGATTCTGTCCCAAATATTTTTCCGTTTTATCTCATCACACAACAACTGTTGGCTTTTAGACCTTTCAATCCCACACCAAGAAACTATATTTTAGTTTGTTTGTGGTTTACTGTTCCCTGAAGTGTTAATGGAAACAAATAATGATTTGATTTGTTCTGTTTCTTAAAACATTAAATAGGCCTGAATTTATTTATGACCTCTGCCAAACAGCTGAGCTGGGAGTTAAAGGGTTAAATAAGGAGTATTTTTATTTGTGGTAAATGAACCAGCTGTGCACTTAAAACATCCTGCATCAAAAACAGTGACAATGTTGTTGAAATCATTAAAATGTGGACATGTGGGAAGATCATAAGACATAAACTGGACTTTAGTTTGGATCTTTATTGGAGGAAACTTGTTCAACTGGACCTCAGTGACTTAATTCATCATCCCTGGACTAAACCATCAGTCCTGGGGTGTCAGTTTGGATCCTAAGGTGCCGCGTTCATGTCCATTTCTTCATGTTCATGGTCGATCATCTCTTTGGAGGCTGGAGGGGGACTCTGTTGTTTGCACCAAACACTGTGCTGTAGTTACAGGTGAGCACAGCTGCAGAGTTCATATATACAGTATATTATTATATTCATACGCTGCTCTAACACAGACATTCACAGACAGATTTAACATCCATGCAAACTAAAAACAAAGAGGACGGAGCAGAAGAGCACGAACAGAAGAAGACAAACCTGCAGCACTAAGAGAAGACAAGAGTGAAATCCTAAAGCTCTGCAGCCGCTCGTCTTTATGAGGTTAATTAGTCCAAAGATAAAACCAGAGTGATTAAACCCAGAGATTAAAAACAGAGATGGACGCACGGGATGAAGTCAATAATTTCTGCAGGTGAGATTAAAAAAGCACAGCTGGGAGAAAACAGTAAATGTACTAATGAAAGAGGAAAGGTCGACTTAGAGCAAACAAACAGGAGCAGGAGTGAAGCAGCAGGATGTGAAGCTTTAGACGAAAACACCAACAATCAGGCAGGAATAATAACGAGGAGGAAATGTGGAGGCTCTTTGAACTTATCCATTTAGTCTTTGAGCTTGATGCTCCATCAGCTCATGTTGTTCTTCAGTTTGTGGTTTCTGCACGGTAGCTGATTTATGTAAATGTAACAGTAATAAATCTATACAGTAAAGAGATGCACTACTACGGCCCAATCAGGGAAGAGAGGCGGGAGCAGCGGACATGACGTCAACAGGAAGTGACATGACAGAAAATGAAGACACTTCCTGTTGTACAAATGATGTCGGTTAGCCTGTGGTCATCATGGTTACTCAGTGAAGTCTCCTCTCAGAAGTTTATCGGGAAAATTTGGTAGTGATCATCTTTGATGAGATTCATGCCACATACAAGTGTTAAGGTAGTTTAGCTATCGGCCAACAGCCGCTAGCCGCTACAGCAAACAGCTAACAGGGGCAAACAACAGTTCATGGCCATTGGCTGTAGCTGCTTGTATGCAAAGTTTGTTGACAAAGGTGAACAGTCATCCTCATAAAACTTTGGTTTTCTTTTTATTTAAGTTAGAAAAAGTTTTTTATATCTATGTACCGCAGGTCTCCTCTCTGTGGAGGCTGACATAACGATCCACCATGTTGTTTAGGGGTGGGTTTAAAGGACAAAAAGAGCAAACAGGATTTTTGAATAAGAGTCTATCATCATCTTAACTGACCTACAGTATAATCTATTAAAATAATAGTTACAAATACCTGATGAATAATGAATAACTGTTGTAAATGATGCCCTGTTCACCGTCTCTTAGTGATGTGATGTTTTAGAAACAGACGGGCTCATTACGACATCTGAACACTAGATGGCGCTAAAATGCCGATTTCAACACACTGCACCTTTAAATGAAACATAACAAACCAATCTTATCCTCCTCCTCAAAGGCGATGCTTTTACATTTAAAAAACCACAAAGATGCATTTGTTTTTTTTTTCTTTTTGCACTTCAAGGAAACTTCAAACTCAGGAATCTTTATTAGTGGATTAAGTTGTGTCTTTAGTTTGTCCTGTAGATTATGTTAATAACTACCTCAGACCTTGTGTTTCCTTTATTTGTAAAAGCTACACACTGCTGTGCACTTTATTTTTGGTAAGAGGCTCAAAATTCAACAGTTTCCACACGCTGCTCCTTTAACTCTGCAGGCTCCATATTTCTGAAATGAAGAACCTCCTGATGGTCTCAGGCTTCTCTCTCCAGGTTCAGGTGAAGTTAATGATCTCCCAGACCCACTGTGTTCCCATTAGGGACCGCTCTGGGCCCCCTGACCACATGTTGAGACCCCGGCAGGTGCTCTCAGGTGTTAGAGAAACAGTGTGGTTGAAAGATGGCCGACAGTCGGGCAGAGCGTGGAGACAGACGGAGCGGTGCTGGAAGCAGAGCTGTCACATATTTCACACGGCGGCGCGCTCATTAAAGACGGAAAGCTCCGGAGCCGTAATTGTTTTAATTTATTTGTTTATGGCGAAGACAGAGGGGACGGGCACATGGCACTTTGCTGCTTTATTGGGAACATATGGAAGACATTTATCACCATTTGCAGCCATCGGCCTAAATGATTTTATTAACTAATTTGTAACTTTACACTTTTTTAATCAAACACATGCTGCGCGCTGTAATGCTCTGATAATGCTCCGGGGCTTTGTAAAGAGAGCAACGCAGCCAGAGGGAAATAAAGAGGAGAGGAAGGAGGAGGAGGAGGAGGAGGGGGTGGCCATGATGGCGGCGGCGGGCTGCAGGGCGTGGTTCTCTGCTCCGAGCTCTTTAGTCCTCTTCTCGGCGCCGGTTTACCTGAAATCAGCGAGGCGAGGAGTGTTTCTATTGTTTAGACCTTGGTGCCCCCCCCCCCCCCGTACCTTCAGGGATCAGTCGCTCAGACTCACCTGCAGATCAGAGCGGAGGAGCAGCGAGGAGCGGCGAGGCGAGGAGCTGCAGGTGTAATAAAGCGTCTCCCCCGTCAGCCTGTATTAATTGAACTGGTGTTTACTGGTTTAATGGCTCCTGCAGAGAGCTGATGATGAGGAGGCCTGAAAATGACTCAGAGGGAAGTTAACCTGAGCAAACAACAAACACATGAAGACTAATGAAGGAGTCTGCCTCCCTTTAACACAGGGGGGTCCAAACTGTGGTCTGGGGCCCAAATGCGACCCCCCCCCTTTTTTTTATTGGCCCCTTAAACAGTTGAATGAGGAGTGAAGCAAACACCATCAGTCTATACTGATTTTCTGCCACATTTACTCGTCAGAAAGTCTCAGGCCTGGACCACACATAAGATAATTTTTTGACCAGATATCTTTGTCCTCGTTAAAAAAAGATCTCTGTCCACACCACAGAAACATCTCTGTCCATACAAAGAGGCAAAACTGAAAACGATCGCCTCTGAAGCCTGCAATGCCATGCCTGGCCGATAAGTGGCAGGTTAGCAAAATGTGAAAACCACAGAAGAAGAATGTTATGAGCACGTGCAGTCAAACATGCTATGAGGAGTTTCTAAATAATTACAAAAAAAGTCTCCCTTTTAGATATCTGCCTGATGGAAATACACACTTTAAGATGAGTTTTATAGCATTTAAATAGGTTATCTATAAATGCTATTCCTTAGCTTCACGGTCGGGTCAGACAGGGCTGGACTGGCCTGGATACTCAACTTCAGGAACAAGACAATTAAAACTAGAGCAAATTTATATTATTCAGACACGTCTTAGAGCACCGGGCTGTAAGTAGCCATACATAGCCAGCTACAAAACTACAATACTAAGTTTTCCAAAAATTGCTTGTTGTCACACATCAAAAACTACCGCTACGTAACTAGAAAGAGATACATTACCTCGTGGCTTTGCATCCTGTAAGTTGTTGAAAAAAGAAGTTGTAAAGCAATGCAGAGTTCTGAGGAAGGTCTGAGCTGCATTCATTAGCATCACAACAAACACACGCTTTGGCTTGGGTCATGTCTTTACCACAGTTGCTGCGCGTGCTCATGGGTAGCAGAGTCTTTATGTCCCCGGAAATAGATTCTCCTCATAGCACCTTTAACCGTGGGCGCTTTGGACAATCTAACAATACTGCGTGCAGCAGATGCTGACGTTGCACAGCAGTGGAGTGCCTTTGATACAACAACATTACATTCATCTGTAGAGCTGTAATGAGAGCAAAAAGTGAAAAGAACACAGAGATGGCGCTGTAAATGTCGGCCATCGTCCTTGTTGTTGGCAACCGTTGCTACAGTGACTTGTGCAGGACTCTGGTCCGTCTCTCCAGGCAGTGAAAACTCTGACATCAGTCTGACGTTCAGTGAAGGATGTTAAAGGTCTGAACCCGTGACATCAGACTGATTACTGTTTTAATTATTCTGGATTAAAGGTGAAGTCCTGAGCTTTGGCAGAGTTACAGAAAGTGACCTAAACATGAGCTGGTGTTTTCTCTGCCCTGCACTTCGACTCATTTGACCTGATCAGGATTTAACAAACAGAATTAATGATTAAACTTCATATTTACATCCTGACTGTAAAAGTCTGACCTCCTGTCCTCTCCTGTCTCTGATGTGAGACGACGTGACGACACATTTGCCCTCCTAAGTGAGTCGACGTCTCAGACAAATCTTCCATTATGAACACCATCTGCCCCGTCCTCCATATCCAAGATGGCCGCCCACACAAAGTGACAGAGTGACAGCGGCGTTCGTCTCTCCGTCACCTTCCCCTGTTAGCTCGTTGAGGACGGCGTCTCGCTCTCACGTCTCTTAAATAAAACAAAACGAGTGTCAGTTTGTCGTCCCGCGGCGACCCGACCAACAACATCTGGACACAAACAACACACACACACACACACACGCACACACACACACACGCTGCTGCATAAAACAGGAAGCCAGCTCTGTGTGCACGCCGTCCTGAACTGTGACAGAGTCGTCTCCCGTTAAGGCCCTAAAGAGCGGGACATCAAACCGGGTGGCGGCGTGGCGCGGCGGGAGCCAGGATCATCACATTTTAATAGAACATGTGGCATCTCCTCCCCGACACTCCACGCCAAATGGCAATCCTGAATTCTGCCCAGCTGTCGAGCTACAAATGGGCCGCAATTACCTCACGCCTCCACCCGCTTCAACCGTCAGACGCCATCAGCGTGAGGGGTCAACGGACGCCGCCACCTCCAACGTGACAGGGAGCGCCCCAGAGGACCAACGAAGAAGAAACAGCAGCACAACGGGACACTCGCAGGATGAAGTCTGGTACAAAATATATACATATACAGTATCTATCTATCTGTCTATCTGTCTATCTGTCTATCTATATATTTACATATATATATATATATATATATATATATATATATATATATATATATATATATATATATATATATATATATACATATATAGGGGTGTAACTAAATGGTCAACTCACAAAGCAAGACGAAATAGGAAACAGGGCTCACGATACAAAATAAAGATTATAGAAAATCCCCAACAGTATGAAGTTGTGCAAAAATCTCATTTTCTTTATTTTCTTCCTAATGCAGACATACAAAAAATATTTCTGCATCAGTACAAAATAAATGTTCTTTGAAAAAAAACTAAATTGTAGTTTTTTCCCCCTTATTTAGACTACAGTGCAAATACAAACATAAAATCTCAATAAAAAGTGCTTTGTTGTTGTAACAATCAGGATAAGTACATTCTTGAATGAAAAGGAAAACAAACAGCAGTCCTCAGAGCTGCAGTTTAGACCTATAAATGTCTGAACTGTGAACTATAATATTTAGCCTATAACAGTGCATATACTTCTGATCTTCAAGTATGATCAAATTCTGTCAACTCAACAGTAGATGCAAAAATCAAATATTGTTTTTTATGCAGACTTACACAAACAAACAGTTGCTGCCTGTCTCCAGTTCAAAGTAGTAGGTAGTTGTAGTTGTACTCACCGCAGTAATTGGAGAAATGTAGCGACATATTTTACACACAGTTGTTGTTTTGTCCGCAATCTTCTCACCGTTCTCTCGTCTTTTACATGGGAAGACAAAATAGGTCCAAACAACCGATTTATTTGACGAAGGAACATCAGCCACTTCCTCGACCTCGTCTTCCTCCATTCTGAAGCGAGTGTTTTGCTATGGGAGGCGAGGAGGGTAAAAAATCACCAGTCTCAGTGGTGCGCATGCCCCTTCACGTTTTATTTATATTATTATATACACAGTTGCATGAAAAAGTCTGTGAACCTTTTGGGATAACTTTGATTTCTGCTTAAAGTGATCATAGAATACGTTCTGATCTTCATCTAAGTCACATCACTAGATAAACACAGTCAGCTTAAACTAATACAGCACAAAAAATATAAGTTTTTATGTTTTTATTCAACACACTATGTAAACAGCCACAGTGCAGGGTGGAAAAAGTATGTGAACCCCTAGGCTAATTACTTCTCCAAGAGCTGATTGGGGCCAGGAGTCAGCCAACCTGGAGTCCAATCAATGTGATTAGATTACAATTCCAAAGAAAAGTTCCATAAAGTTTGGGGACCTTTTCTGGAATACTTTCAAATCTTCAAACTAACTGGAGACTTCCTCACACTTTACTCTTTGCTTCCCACATCAACACTACCTGTGTACAGACCGTCTTTTTAATCTCCCATTGGTCAATTTGGGGGCTCATTACTGGTATTAATAAATATAATTCTTATTTACTTTTAATGTTGCATTCATTTCATTTATTTTGTCCTTCTCCCTATTAAAAAACCTGACTTCCAGCTGCTGCCTGTCTCTCTCCAGGAGCAGAGTTTGACCCATTGACTTTTCTTAAAATAAGTCTGGCTCAGAAACGATGGCTGTGGAGAAGTTTGTTTGTTTTGTGTTGTGTTCTTGGCTCTTTCTTTCTCTCTTACTGTTTATGGACTGTTTTATTTCCTGACCTGAGCTGACTTTATATTTTACAAATTTACTGTCAATATTTTACTCCTGGATCAGATACTTGTGAAACATTTAATAAAAATATCATTGAGAAAAAAATATATAGATATATATTAAAAGATGTTTTGTAGAGTTATGTTTTGTCCTAAGCTTACCACGTTATTACAGCTATTTTACCTTCAAGTTGCACAAAGTTAAAACATATATTTAATCACTTTGTTTACCAGTATATCGATTTAAAAAATAATGAACTTTACCAAATTGTTTCACAGTGATGACATGAGAAATAAAATTAAATACAGAAAATAAAGCAGACATAAAAAAAAAAAAACAACTACAAAAGACACAGAAAAGTCATGAAACATGCAAAGAAACTACAAATCCCATAATGCCGTAAGTTAATCGGATTTGCCTTTATTAATTTATTTTGTGACATCAGTCTGGATCAGACCTCTGGTAAGATGTACATGTAAATCAATGCAGTAGTTTTTGTGTAGTCTTGCTAACAGAAACAGACAAACGGACAAACAGACAGACTCTGAAGAAACACAACTTCCTTGGTGAAGGTAATAATAATGATTATAATTACTGTTATTATTGAAAATAATAATTAAAAATGTGAACAGAGACTTTGTTCTTCTCCTGCCGAAATAAAAGCAGATGAATTAAAACGGTTTCAAGACGAAATTTGAAATTAATTGATGTGCCATTCAATCCTGTTTTTAATTTAAAAGTCAAAAATGATCAGATGGAGGATTTTTTAGTCTTGTTCTTTACGTCTCTTTTCAATAATATGAAATTACATTTATGAATGGTATCTCAACTTTGATAAAGTTTAGTTTGTGTTTTCCAAAGTCAATCATTAATAGTAATTCACCAACAGCAGAGAAAAAGAATAAACGGTGAATAAATCGAATAAAGACAAGTGCTTGAATTGATTTTATTTCGGTCATGTCAGCACACTTATACAACAAATGAGACATGAGACATGTGTAAATATATTTATATGTTAACTCGTATTTCAGAGATCATGGACTTCAGACTGTGCTGTTGTGATGACACCATGTTTAAGGTCTGAGGTCTTTGTGGTCGTGACCCCAGAGGGACTCTGAGATAATTAAAGCCCCATCTGTGGACAGACAGCCACTTCTCACCTGCAGACCAGGGGAGTACGGAGAGCCAGCAGGGACAAACCTCAGACTGTGGTGAGAAGAGGACCTGAGGCCGCCTCACACCTGTAGCCCTGCAGGTCCAGTCCAGAGTGAAGCCTTTAAGAGTCGGTCACAAAGCCTCCAGACTGTGGTCAGTGCAGACGTAATGAGATATAAAGGATGTATTTTTCAGTCTGAAGCAGTTTGAGATATACAGAGCTGTAAAATAAAGACAAAGCTGCACTCAGGCTGAATCTATGTGAACATATTCAAATGACATTAGCCTGTTAAAAGGGCCAGAGGCTGGCGGTGCTCGCAATGCTAACGTTAGCTTTTCTGTCATGATAATCCCAATACCAATCTTAGTCACAGCTCACTCCCTTTTGGTTTAGTTTCCTCACTTGGTCTTTGTTTGGTTCACAGAGCTTTCACCCTAACCTGACAGATGGACAGCTCCATATTGAAATATTTCACTAATCCATCTGTGAAAATGTTTTCAGGGGCAGAACCTTCAAAAACAACAGCAGCTTGTGATTGGACGATCATTTGGCTCATCACATTCAGTGAGACCATATCAAGCAGCACTGCTATAACGTAGCATATGTAGTGGCTAAACGTAAACAGCTAAAAGCTAACCGTTAGCCGCTATGGCAAACGTCTTACAAGGATAAACAAAAGTTAATGGCCATTAGCTGTAGCAGCTAACTGTTGTTGGTCATTAGCCATAGCAACTAACAACAGTTGGCCGATAGCTTAACTACATTAAGACTGTTGTTTGGCCCTGAATTAAACCACACAGATGTATCATTAACTCTTATACGTGACATGAACCTCGTCAAAGACAATCCCTATGAAGTAAACTTATGAGGAGAGTAGATTTCATCAAATATCACTGAGTAACCATGACGACCACAGGCTAACCGACATTAGCCGCCAGTATTTGTACAGTGACTTCATTTCCTGTCAAGTCACTTCCTGTTGTTGTTGTTATGGCTGCAGCTCCCACTGCTCCCGCCTCTCTTCCCTGATTGGGCCGTTAAGCACTTAGCTGTTTAGAGTAAAACTGTTGGACCATAGATGCTGGCAAGATGGAGATGTATGATTTCAGAATCAGGCAGGTCAGTCTGCTCTGCAGGGCTACTTTCACCCACCACCAACCGAAACCTTCTTTACAATATGAAGTCCAGCACCTCTATAGATTTAGGACAACCATGGCTATCGACGTAACTCAATTATGGTTTCATGCAGCGTTATATTAACAAGCTAAGAATCATTAGAAAAATAAAATGGAAATTTAAAAAAAAATCTAATTATTTTGAATTATATTCTTGATATTAATTATATTAATATTATTAATTTACAGCCTACACTGTAGAGGCGAGATGTAAAGCACTCTTTCCTTTGTAAAAACTGTAGTTTGCTGGGAAAAATTTGTCCTGCAACACGTCTTTAAGGCTCTGACAGCAGGTGTGCTGAACAGCTCTGAGCAGGAATATGAGCCCGTTAGACACTGCTGTGGGACGAAAACTCAAAGATTTTTTGAACGGCGAATTCTAGAAGTATGTGAATCATTCAGGTCTTGTTGAAAGCGGTCAGGATCATAGATTTTTTTGTTTTTTTTGCAGAATTTATCAGGAGCAAACGGTTAATTTTCTGCAAATTGCAAAGAAGACTTTAAAATTAAAGCGAGTCGATGAAATCTCATGAAATTTGCCAGTTTTTTTCACTTTTTTTTTATATGTTGCCGACACTTGTTGTGATACATTCAGGCACCCTCGGAAACTTGTAAAATCTAATGATTATGACAGTTTTTCTGCTTCTGAATTGGACAAATGGTTTATAAATGCCACTCATTTAAAAATAAGTGGAATTTGGCTCCTGCCAGCAGAATTTGGCTATCTAAGGGTCAAGGAGGGCGGTGCACTAATGAACAGCTAAATAAACGCATCAGTGTTAGTCAGTGCTGGCTGGAGAACACCTGTCTGCAGGTATGATGGTGAACATGAGTGCATGGACTCTGTTGCAGGTCCAGGTCTGAGTCCGTCTGCAGCTTTGACAGGATTGAGTTTAATCTCTTACTGCTGCTGTAAATCAGAGCGAGCCGAGTGTGAAGCTCCATAACTCTGCAGCTGGATCTCCATGATTCACCGGCTTCATCTCAGCACCAGCAGGAGGTCTGGGTGATGTGAGAATGATGTAAAATGAACCCAGTGTCTGAGCCGAGTTTTCTCTGAGCTCACGAACTATTAAAAGTCTACAGAGCTGGAACATCTCTGCTGTTTGATCCTTTGAAGGAATATGATTAAAGTCTGAACAGTTAAAGGTTAAAACAGCAAACAAACAAGTCACAGGAGGCCAGAGCGTCAGTGTGAGCAACTACATTACCCATAAGCCCCTGTTACAGCACTCTCTGCTTACCTCTGAACTCAGAGCTCAGAACTACAAAACACTCTGATATTAGAGTTTCAGTTTCACACCGATAGACTAAAGATCGTCTAAATCCCCCTGGAGGTTTGATGCACTTAAAGACCACGCTTCATATGCATCTTTAGAAAACTTTTGAATATTTTTTCTTCATCTGACTTTGAGAAAACTACAAACACAAAACACAAAATAACTCAAAGTGCTCTTCTCTTACACAGAATAATGCAAATGATACACAACGGTAAAATAAACACAACTAGAAAGCATTCGGAGAGCGCAGACCTCCGCCAGCGCCACAGTCCTCTCCCATATTGTAATTTTCACCATAAACATTAGTCCGACCTTTATTTCATCTAAATATTTAGATTCCTTGACCATGAAAACATACCATTAGCAACTGGATTCATAATGATATTTATTTTAGTTCAGTAGTTATTCACAGAAATCACATTTTTCATCATGGCGGTTTTCTTCTGGATCTAGCTCCAAAGTTTTTGAAGATACAACAAATCAGATTGAACACTCACAGTATGTTGGCTATTTTGTATCATTTGTTGCAAGTCTATGCCTTTATTTGTTCCCTTGGTATGATGGATATAATTCCAAGGATATCTAAATTTTTCTTTTTCTGGATCTGAGAATCCAGAATTTTGCTGAGATCCAGATCAGTCTTTAATACACTATATTACCAAAAGTATTCACTCACTCATCCAAATAATCAGACTCAGGTGTTCCAGTCTCTTCCATGTCCACAGGTGTATAAAATCATCACCTAGGCATGCAGACTGCTTTAACAAACATTCGTGAAAGAATGGGTCGCTCTCAGGAGCTCAGTGAATTCCAGCGTGGAACTGTGATAGGATGCCACCTGAGCAACAAATCCAGTGGTGACATTTCCTCACTCCTAAATATTCCACAGTCAACTGTCAGCTGGATTATAAGAACGTGGAAGTGTTTGGGAACCACAGCAACTCAGCCACCAAGTGGTAGGCCACGTAAACTGACGGAGCGGGGTCAGCGGATGCTGAGGCGCATAGTGAGAAGAGGTCGCCAACTTTCTGCAGAGTCAATCTCTACAGACCTCCAAACTTCATGAGGCCTTCAGATTAGCTCAAGAACAGAGCAGAGAGCTTCATGGATGGGTTTCCATGGCCGAGCAGCTGCATCCAAGCCTCACATCACCAAGTGCAATGCAAAGCGTGGATGCAGTGGTGTAAAGCCACTGGACTCTAGAGCAGTGGAGGCATTCTCTGGAGTGATCAATCACGCTTCTCCATCTGACAATCTGATGGACCAGTCTGGGTTTGGAGGTTGCCAGGAGAACCATACTTGTGGGACTGCATTGTGCCAAGTGTAAAGTTTGGTGGAGGGGGGATTATGGTGTGGGGGTGTTTTTCAGGAGCTGGGCTTGGCCCCTTAGTTCCAGTCAAAGGAACTCTGAATGCTTCAGCACACCAAGACATTTTGGACAATTCCATGCTCCAACTTTGTGGGAACAGTTTGGAGCTGGCCCCTTCCTCTTCCAACATGACTGTGCACCAGAGCACAAAGCAGGTCCATAAAGACATGGAGGACAGAGTCTGCTGTGGATCAATCTGACTGGCCTGCACAGAGTCCTGACCTCAACCCCATAGAGCACCTTTGGGATGAATTAGAGCAGAGACTGAGAGCCAGGCCTTCTGGTCCAACATCAGTGTGTGAGCTCACAAATGCTCTTCTGGAAGAATGGTCAAAAATTCCCATAAACACTCCTAAACCTTGTGGACAGCCTTCCCAGAAGAGTTGAAGCTGTTATAGCTGCAAAGGGTGGACCCACGTCAGATTGAACCCTATGGATTAGGAATGGGATGCCACTTAAGTTCATATGTGAGTTAAGGTGAGCGAATACTTTTGGTGATATCCGTCTATCTTGTAGTTTTTTATACCTGCTTTATTTTATCCATTGTTTTGAATTGTTTTATGTCTTGTTCATGTGCAGCACTCTGTGTCAGCTGTGGTTGTTTTTAAAGTGCTTTATAAATAAAGTTGAGTTGTTTTTGAGCCTTTCGTCACCACACTGAGTTTATGTAACTACATTACCCATAAGTCCCAGTGTAACAGAATCAAACAGGAAGTGACGACCACATTGACCCTGACCGTTGATAATCAGCTGTTGCCTTTTCAGGCCCCTCCTCCATCCCTCAGGTGAGTTTTGGGTCCAGATGGAGTCAGAGCTCTTCCTCCACCTCCTGTTTGTCCCGGTGGATTTTAACAGTGGCAGCACGGCCCCCTGGGAAACGGAGTGTTTATCTTTGTGTACTCGCGCACACCTGGCTCCATCCAGACGCTCCGCATGCATTTATGAAACTTCAGAGAGAGTGGGACACCTGCGGCGGCGGCAGCAGATCAGAGGTTAGCGCAGTCGCCAGCGCTAAAGCGGCGTTAGCATCACCTGCAGAGAAACTTTGAAACGTTTAGTTTCTGCTTTCACTGCTTTAGATCAGAATGTAGCTGCATTAAACATCAGTTCATCTTCACTCTACATACCTGAGGATGTGATTACCCATCATGCACCTGTCCATGACTGAATCCTCATAATGAATCCTCGTCGTTTCGTCATGTCGCCTCAGAGCTGCTGTCCGCCGCGCTGACAGCTTCCTGTTCCTCTTCTTCTTCTTCTGTTGGACTAATTTAGACGTCCATCATGCTCAGTGGGAGCGTGTTCGCTTTAATGTTTTAATATCATCTTCCTCACCTCGGGGACGCCGCGGCGTAATCGCTGCAGCCTCCAAATAATTTGTTTTCCAGCACGGCTCCCTCCTGTCCGCCAGTGAATTAAAACAGCTCACAGCTTCCTATATGAAGCTGCTTTAATTTAATAAAAGAGCTTTCAGGGAGTTATTATCACATTTTTAATATGAACACTCGTTTTATGATGTTTTCATGCTAAGATGGAGGAACCACTGAGGTCCACGTCTGAAGGTTCAGCTCTCACTCTCGAGGTCGTCCACTTGATAAAAGCATCAATCCTTTCATTACAAACTGAGAAACCAGTTTATTTTCATTCATCCAGGAGGAGGCTGCAGACCTGCTCTTAATGAGACGCTTGATTGTGATTTTTAACAAGAGGGAAAAGAGGCGTGAACACATTTTATGACCAACAGAGAAAAAAAATTCAAGCTGCAAAAGTGATAAACACACATCTGCAGTTTAACTCAGACACCTGTGGACAGAAAAACACCTTTTTACTGCATTTAAATCAAACCCCAGGAGTCAGAGCATGGGACAGGAGAGAGAGAGAGACAGAGAGGGAGAGAGAGAGTGGGGAATGATGTGCAGGAAAGAAGCCACAGATCAGACCCAGATCCAGAAGGGTCACCAAAGAGTGATTTATATAATCCACTGTGGCTGCCATGTTAGAAACAACTCAGGTTAACTTTAGCGCAATCATTAAAAACAAGACAAACACCATCCATGGTTCATTCATAGATAGATAGATAGACGGATAGACAGACGGATAGATAGATAGACGGATAGATCTACTTTATTGATCCCAATCTGTTAAACGCTCTGCTCCTAAACTCTGGAACTCTCTCCCCCCGGACCTCAGAGACATTGACTCCCTTCCCCACTTCAAATCAAAACTCAAAACCCATCTGTTCCAAACTGCATACTCTCTTTAATTTTCCACCCTCATTTAACTGTGTCACTCTTGTATGTTGTTTTTATTTATTTTAATTGTGATTTTAATGCAGTGTGCTTTTATTATGTATTTTGTAAAGTGTCCTTGGGTGCTAAGAAAGGTGCTTTTAAATAAAATGTATTATTATTGTTATTATTAAACGGTGGTAATTACAGCAGCTTTTTCATAGAGAGTAATAACATAAATACACTAAAAAGAGATGAAGGATTTAACAAAATACCTAAGGATTTTAAAAACATTATAATATAAAATATATACTAAAAACCATAAATGAAACAAATAATGAATAAAAGAATAAGGCAACAGGAATTCTCTGTTGATCAACTGATTTTCTGAGGGCCGAGTCAGTCGCAGGGATGAAGATGCAGCTTTTTCCATCTTTATTAAACAGAGTGACACTCCCACACAAACACTGTGAGGACTACAAAAATAAACTTAACAGTCCAGGGGTGGAGATCTGCTTCTTACTGTGCCCCCCACAAAGTTTTAACAATCATTAAATTTTAGATACATATAATAATATGACAAAGAAAGTTCCTGAAGGAATTTACTCTGCTTTTTGCCGCTATAAAAATACACAGCGGCAGCAGCCTTCAGTCCTCTCTCTTATTCCACAGGAACATTTCATGACTTAAATTAAAAATAAAGCAAAGACGATGAGCAGAGTCCTTCCTCTCTGCTCGGCTCCTCACCCCGACCCTCCTGTGAAGGTCCAGGCCCTCCGGTGTGGAAACATCTTCCTCTCCGCTCAGACTTTTTTCTGTGCTGCGTTCAGGAGCTGATTTACAGTCCGGTGATTTTCCACCTGCAGCAGTTCTTCTTTGTTTCTGCACACAATCTGAGTTTGAGCCGGGGGAGACAACAACATGAAAAATTCAACCACAAATCCAAAAATCTCCTCTGCTCTTCATCCACGGAGGAGTAGGAGGAGGAGGAGGAGGAGGAGGAGGAGGTCTGTGGAGATTCTGCACAGGACCTCCTTCTCTCTGAATGATCTCTGCTCCTCGTGCAGAGGAGGTCTGGACAGTAGACCTGTCGTGTAGAGGAGCTGCAGGACCACCTGAGCTCCTGCAGGAGGATCTCAGGTGATCCTGCAGAGGTCCATGATGCTGCAGGCAGATCTGAAGCCGTTCTCTTTGGCAGCAGACTGCAGTGTGTAAGTAAGAACGCAGCTGTGAACAGACTGATGACCTCCTCCAGACTCACGCTGCAGCATGTTTGCATCTTTGAGAACTTCAGACTGACGGAGTGAAGCCAACGAGCCCAAGGTCTGAGGAGGAGGAGGATCTCCTCACAGCGAGCTTCATCTCTGCTGAAATAAACTATAAAATGATCAGCATGGGCCGAAGCATTAGGTCACTACACAGTCAGCTCATGCTCATATGCATGCAATGATTTTCTCTCATATAAATACTAAAATACAACCTGGTCACATACAACATCAGGTAAAATAAAACCATCATATCTCTTTAAGAAGGTGGGAAAAATCCTTAAAAACATTTAATTTCCATTATTGTAATGTCATTCGTAAGTATAACTTTTTAAACTTTGACTTTTACCAAACATACTCTGTCTTATTTTTAAGCTATTGAACCGACTTGCTCCCCAACATGAAGTGATTTAATTCAGAAAAAGGCTCTAGCATGAACACCAGAGCACAGACCAGTAGAGACTGTAACATACTGAGGCGTAGGACAGAGTTTAGATAGAAGGTGATGTCTATTAGAGGCACAGATCAGAGACAGTGACAACTATTTAACTTTTTCAAAGAAAGTTAAACATTGGCTGAAAACAAATCAGTCCTGTAATCATACATGATGTTCACCTCCTCCTCCATCACTGCTGCTGGTGTTTCCTGTTTTTAGATAGTTTGTGATTTATCTGCTGTTTACTCATTGTGTCGATCTTCTTTGTTAAAACTGTTCCCTGTTTCCTGTCTTGTGAAAGTGTTGCTATCTTAATTTGTTTTTTTCTATTTGATCACCTGCCGTAGGACAACAGGTGGAATTGTGCTAGTTCTGGCATATTTACAATGACGTGTTTTACGAAATTTTTGATTGATGTGCACTGTCCTAAATCAATTAAATTAAATTAAATTAAATTAAAATTAAATGTATCACATTACAGCTGATGTCTGTAAATCCTGATCAATCTTTTCTGTTAAAATGTCCAAGCTTTAGCAGATTTGGAATGAGCTCAATGAAATACTAAAAACGTCCCATACCATCTCCACCTTCAACAAAAAACTAAAAATTAAACTCCTAACAAAGTCTGTTTAACCCTTTAACTCCAGGATAAACTGTTTGGCAGAGGTCAATACATTCATGAATATTTAATATGTTAAAAATTGTTTCTGTGAGTGTTTTAGGAAACAGCAAAAAATAATTTTCTTTGTGCGAGATTTAAAAAGTTATTATTACCATCATGATTGTACAAACCTAGCCATTTATATATGTATTTACTTAATCTCTTATTCATCAACAATAGTTTTGTTTTGTTATTTATAAACATATCTCCCTTTTTTAATTGATTTTATCCCAAATATCTGATCATTTTTATGTTGTCATGTAATCAACTGTTTTTAAACCTTTAAATCCCACACCAAGAAAAAATCTGTTTTTTGTTTTGTTTGGACTTTTTTCTGTTCCCTGAAGTGTTAACAGAATCAAACAGTGTAAAACATGTCTGGTGCTGTGTTTCCTGGACGATGTGTGAATAAAACTAAAATAAACATGACTTGATTTGTTCTGGGATTTTTTTTTTTATATTAGTTTTCACTAAATAAATTGATGACCTCTGCCAAAGACTTGAGCTGGTAGTTTAAAGGGTTAATGTGCTGATTAATAATTATATAAATACCTGTATCTTATTGCATCTATTCATTTCTCTAGGTTAACATTGCTACTGTACTGTGAAACTAAACTGTTTGTCCATTCAGGATGCTCGTATCCTGAGGTCAGTTTTTCACTGGATCAGATCTTCTCTGTGGTTCCTCCTGAAATCTGTTTCCTAATTCACTACACACTGTCTTCAGAACTGGTCTCTTTAAACTTTAAGTGCAGGTTAAAGGCTTTAGAGGGAGATGAAGTAGGCTGTAAGTAAGTAGGCTCCAAACCGAACAGATCAGAGAGCTGAGCAGCGTCACCGTGTCTTTGCATTTCTACATCCAAACATAAAAGTTTGACCTCCCTCTGTGAGCTCTACCTTCTCATGACTGTCAGGATCTCTTCTTCTTCTTCTCTGATTATAAAAAGTCGAGTGTGGTTCAGATCGGAGCAGAGAAAAGCTTCATGACTCACAGAAAACAAACATCCACGTCCAGCTGCTGCTGCAGGGACTGACTCACCGCCTCTCTCTCTTTTTACTTCCTGTTCTCTGCTCGGCCCGCCATCTTCAATATTTCAGACGATGCGACGGGGATTCGAGCTAATTACCTCGCCAACGATCCCGGCGCCGCGCTGACCTGTGCCGGCAGGAGAGGAGCATTAACATGTGATGATGCAAATGAAATGTGTCCCTCCGTCTCCCCGCCGCTCGCCTTTATCAAAAAATGATGACCCCCGGCTAATTATCAGCGAGCGAGGCCGGCGCCGGGGGAGGGGCCATTGTTCTGTCGGAGGTTTTTACATTAAAGATGGATGTCGAGGGGAGCGTGTAGGAGGAGGAGGAGGCGCCACGTCCACGTGAAGCTAGTCCGCGGAGGAAGCGGGCGGTTGACTCTGCGCTGACCTCTTAAGTATTCACCTCGGGTGTCTCTGTTATCCTGCAGCGCCTGAATGCAGCACCGCCCTCACAGGTGAGAGGAGGAGTCTGCGGGGCACGGTGGCGATCAAACCCGGTGGAGACCTGACCCCACCGCCGCCCGCCATCGCCCCGTCATCATCAGGTTTAGCATGAGGCCTCTCTGAAGGAGCCGCGTCCCGTTTGTGCTCACGGCCGAGGTGGCGAGCTCGCCGTCACACCTGCAGGGAGACGCGGCGCCTCCCGTTCACAGAGAGGCGTAAACAATGAGCGGCGTCTCCATGGCAGCCAGGGCCCCATCTGCTCTGCGCTAATGACCTCTCCTGCTCATACGCTGCTTTAATTAAAGCGCACACACAGGCGAGAGGCTGGAACCACCTGGATCCATCTCTGCACCGCGGAGCCCAACCTGAGGCCCCGGGCACTCGGAGGGGTCACAGGATGAATGCTGGGGGTCAGCAGAAGCTGTGTTTACAGAAACACACCTACACACAGGTGCAGGGCTGCGAGGTGCATCCCGCCCCTTCACACAGACATAAATATTCATACGGCCTGGGAGGCGATGTTAGCGGGACGGCGTGGTGAGTTTAAGGTCACGCTAACGTTTGGATGAAACTGTTTCTCCATCCTCCTCCTCGTCCTGTCCTCTTGTTTCACATCAGTGCACAGCAGAGGTGTCAAACTCAATTTCACGTTGGCCCAAAACTCAAAACATACTTTAGGTCAAGAGCCGAAAAGGAAAAATATTTATTGAACACATTAAAACTTTTTTTTGTTTTTAATAAATATGAATAAATGGACACAAATACTATTATTACAGAAAAAGAAACTGAAACTGTAAATAACTTAAAAAGCTTTTGCTCTCCATAAAAATATCTCCTGTCAAAATAAAAAGTTTGAAATGTGAACATGCAACAAAAAAAAACCCTGAAAATATAAAAATTGTGCTTCTGTTCCCGGTTGTCTACTGTTCAGCAAGGCAGCTGTTGCACTGCATTATGGGATCTGTAGTTTGTGTGTTATCAGCACTTCATACTGCCAGGCCATTAATAACAAAAACAAAAACTACATAAAACAATCTCGCGGGCCAGATATAATTGTCCATCGGGCCGGATGTTGAGTTTGACACATATGGTGTACAGCAAACTTTTTCAGGAGCTTCACGATCAAAGATGCTCCTGTCCATAAATGTGATAAAGGGAAAATCAAAAATAAAATTCAAAAATAAAACTTCTGTGGATCTAAAATCACATTAGCACTTTACAATGTCTGCAGCCTAATAACAAACAAAACTAAGAACTGGAACAATGTTAGCATAAAACACAATTAAGTTCATCTTTTTTTATTCATTTATTTATTTATTTATTTATTTGTTCCTTAAATGAAAGCTGACAACAAAATCCATACACAGGTGCACATTACACCCTCAAACAAACACATTCATGACAGGAAAGGAGCAGCAAGAAGAGAAATGTCTCATATTTTTCTCTACTCGAATTATTTAAAAGATCCACAGGTTGGTGGCCCCTGGTGTACACCTTTATTAAAGTTACCTGTCCCACTGTGGACTCATCTTCATACCCTGTATTTCCAAAAGTATTCGCTCACCTGCCTTGACTCACATATGAACTTAAGTGCCATCCCATTCCTAATCCACAGGGTTCAATCTGACGTGGGTCCACCCTTTGCAGCTATAACAGCTTCAACTCTTCTGTGAAGGCTGTCCACAAGGTTTAGGAGTGTTTATGGGAATTTTTGACCATTCTTCCAGAAGAGCATTTGTGAGCTCACACACTGATGTTGGACCAGAAGGCCTGGCTCTCAGTCTCTGCTCTAATTCATCCCAAAGGTGCTCTATGGGGTTGAGGTCAAGACTCTGTGCAGGCCATACTCTGTCCTCCATGTCTTTATGGACCTGCTTTGTGCTCTGGTGCACAGTCATGTTGGAAGAGGAAGGGGCCAGCTCCAAACTGTTCCCACAAAGTTGGAGCATGGAATTGTCCAAAATGTCTTGGTGTGCTGAAGCATTCAGAGTTCCTTTGACTGGAACTAAGGGGCCAAGCCCAGCTCCTGAAAAACACCCCCACACCATAATCCCCCCTCCACCAAACTTTATACTTGGCACAATGCAGTCCCACAAGTAGGGTTCTCCTGGCAACCTCCAAACCCAGACTGGTCCATCAGATTGTCAGATGGAGAAGCGTGATTGGTCACTCCAGATAACGCGTCTCCACTGCTCTAGAGTCCAGTGGCGGCGTGCTTTACACCACTGCATCCACGCTTTGCATTGCACTTGGTGATGTGAGGCTTGGATGCAGCTGCTCGGCCATGGAAACCCATCCATGAAGCTCTCATGAAAATAAAACCAGATTTCTCTGATGGCTCTGAGTTTCACGTGTACTGTGTGTTGCAGCTCTAACTTTGTATTCTTTGGTATTTCAGTGTGCATATTGATATTTTCATCACAATAATGTCCTGATATCTCACCGTCCTGCACTAAAGAAACTCCACATCACCTCCAGGCTGGTGGAGTCGTCATGTTTTTGTCTTGATAATCCAGGAGGTAAAAACAAAAGGGAGTCTCTCCTTCAGGATGAATGAAGAGTCTCTGATTTAAGTGTTCACATTAGACATTTGAAATACTGTAAAGGTTTAACGTCCTGCATTATCCCGGCCTCTTTTAAATGTTCCTTAAAAACAAAGAAGTCTCTTCAGTCCTGATCTCTAACTTTTGAACTGTCGTCATCACTTTGGAAAAGTTTGTTTTGTGTTCTCAGAGCTCTGATGATCTCTGACAGCTCCACTGTAATGAGTGAGATATAAAGTGCACTCAGAGGCTCTGGAGATCTGTGACGAGATTTTCGAGGAGTCGTCGTTGCTGTGGGGCCGCAGATGGAAGCTTTAATAAACCAACAGGAAGCTCCTGGAAAAACCTCTTTCATGAAGAGTTCATGTTTCATCTCCTGGGATTTATTTTAGAGGCTGCAAACTGAGTTAAAATGATTTAATATTAAATAATGTAATCATATATATGTTATATTTGTTGCTCTTAAATAAGGTCTAATTTTTGGATGCGTATTGTGCACGAGCACAAGTTAAATATGTCAAATATTTTGTCTGTTAAACTGTTCTAATATTTCGGGTCTTAATTATTTTACCTTTGTGTAATGATTGTTTAATTCTCCGTGTTACGTACCGCTCACGTGTAAACACACCGGGTGCTGCAATCTTGTCAGCGAGGGGACCAAAAACCCCTAAAAGCTGCGCTCTGATTGGTCGTCAAACTTCGACTGAGCATGCTGGGAAATGTGATATGAAGGTACTGTAAGATCGTCAGCAGGTGTTGTCTGTTGAATAATTGTACAACAGTAAAATACCAAAAATGTCACCAAAAAGAGAAAATTACCGAGCAGCATTCTGGCGTGAGTAAAGCAGAGATAATGGACAACCTTTCTATTTAAAAAAAAAAAAAACATTTTAATAATTTCCTTTTATGGTTTGTTCCTTTATCTGAAGAATCCATTTATCTCAACTTTCTTATAAATTCTTTCTAACTCTGTAGCTACAAAAAATGCAAAGTGCAATATAAATACACTGTGTTAATATTATTATTATTAATATTATTATTATTATTATTATTATTATTATTATTAATATTATTATTATTATTATTATTATTAATATTATTATGATTATCATTATTATTATTATTATTATTATTATTATTATTATTATTATTAATATTATTATCATTATTATTATTATTATTAGGGTCCTCGCCCAAAGGGAAGGACCTCTTCTCTAGAGAGAAGAGGTCCTTGCCCGAAGGGCAAGGACCCTATTGTTTTTGCTTCGTTTCTTTCTTCTTATTTTTATTCCACGCGTCTTTAAACCTTAATTTGACCCCCTAAACATGCTCAAAAACTCACCAAAACGGGCACGCACCTCAGAATCAGCGAAAAATTTTATAAAATGGAAAAATTAACCCCCAGCACCCCAAAATGTGCTCTCTAGCGCCACCTGGAAAAACTAAAATGGACCTCACGGCCGCTAGGAATGTAGTAGAAAAATGAAACCAACACCGAAATGTTCGTCTCATTAAGACCCACAAATCTCGCGCTGACACCCCTCACCTATCTCAAACAGGAAGTTGGCAATTTGCCCTTCAAAGTAAAATTTCAGCTGAAAAATAGGTCCCACGGGAAAATTTATCTTCTCCGACACCGTAAATGGTATAAGCTTGAAATGCGGAGAGATGAGAGAGGAGACATTGATCTACAAAAGTTATGAAGGGATTTGTTGTTTCTCAAACGGTTTCCGAATGATGAGCCCTCAAAGTTTGTGAACCCCAGAGAAGCTCTTCCTGCCTCCCCTATCAAATGAATAGAAGCGAAAATCTCTGAATCGGACATCCTGTGACAGTTGGGCATGTACAGAGAAAACAATAACTCGTATGGACTTAAAAATGACACGGTTGGATTCCTGACAAAATTTCACACAAAAAGGTCATATTTTAAGAGAGATTAGGTCAAAATTGTGGCAACTATGAGGAGTTGTTTAAAAAAGTTTCGACTTGGAGCGCAGGCCCTCAGAGTGATGGAATTCGAATCTGCCCTTGATGTTCACAGCTGATGATGTCACTCACTGATTGACAGGTTCACTGCAGCTGTTCTCTGACACAGAAAAACTAAAGCAGGGTCTATCTGTGATCAAACTGAACCCCAAAAATACCAAAAAGAGAAGAGGTCCTTGCCCGAAGGGCAAGGACACTTCAAAACAGACAAAACACGCGCTGACATGACTGACCTATCACAAACAGGAAGTCAGCAATATGCACTTCAAAATAAAAGCTCGCTCGATCATCCCAACTTCGCAATGAGAGGAAGTCCTTGCCCGCAAGGACCCTTCAAGACCCACAAGTCACGCGCATACATTACTGACCAATCTGAAACAGGAAGTCGGCATTATGTCCTTCAAAATAAAAGCTCACTGATAATCCCCACTTTGCACAATGATTTGAACCCCCAAACAAGCTCACAACCAGACCAAAACAGACATACATGCCAAATGATGTGAGAGAATTCATAAAATAATGAAAAAAACAAAAATTCTCAACATTCCAAAATGAGCTCTGTAGCGCCGCCTATGGACAAAAAACACTAAAATGAATGTAACTTCCTCTAGGAGTGTAGTAGAGAGATAAAACCAACACCAAAATGTTTGTCTCATCAAGACCCACAAATCTCATGCTGACACCCTTGACCCCTGAACTGATGAAACCCTGAAAATGGAGGTCAACGGGCATGAGGGACCTGCGAGACCGCGAGGACCCGTCCAATGCTGCTTGCAGCTTTAATTAGGGTCCTCGCCCAAGGGGAAGGACCTCTTCTCTCACTAGACAATACAATAGGGTCCTTGCCCGAAGGGCAAGGACCCTATTGTTTTTGCTTCGTTTCTTTCTTTCTTATTATTAGGGTCCTCGCCCAAGGGGAAGGACCTCTCTTGCTAGAGCAAGAGAGGTCCTCGCCAAGGGCCAGGACTCTATTGTTCCTGCTTTTATTTCACGAGGGGGGCAAATAACCTTAATTTGACCCCCTAAACATGCTCAAAAACTCACCAAATTTGGCAAGCACCTCAGAATCAGCAAAAAATTTTATAAAATGGAAAAATTAACCCCAAACATGCCAAAATGTGCTCTCTAGCGCCACCTGGAAAAACTAAAATGGACCTCACAGCCGCTAGGAATGTGATAGAGAGATGAAACCAACATCAAAATGTTCGTCTCATCAAGACCCACAAATCTCGCACTGACACCCCTGACCTATCTCAAACAGGAAGTTGGCAATTTGCCCTTCAAAGTAAAATTTCAGGTGAAAAATAGGTCCCACGGAAAAATTATCTTCTCCGACACCGTAAATGGTATCAGCTTGAAATGCGGGGAGATGAGAGAGGAGACATTGATCTACAAAAGTTATAGAGGGATTTGTTGTTTCTCAAACGGTTTCCGAATTACGAGCCCTCAAAGTTTGTGAACCCCTGAGAAGCCCTCCCTGCCTCCCCTATCAAATGAATAGGAGAGGAAATCTCAGAATCGGACATCCTGTGACAGTTGGGCATGTACGGAGAAAACAATAACTCGTATGGAGTTAAAAATGACACGGTTGGATTCCTGACAAAATTTCACATAAAAGGGTCATATTTTTAGAGACATTAGGTCAAAATTGTGGCAACTATGAGGAGTTGTTTAAAAAAGTTTCGACTTGGAGCGCAGCTCCTCAGAGTGATGGAATTCGAATCTGCCCTTGATGTTCACAGCTGATGATGTCACTCACTGATTGACAGGTTCACTGCAGCTGTTCTCTGACACAGAAAAACTAAAGCAGGGTCTATCTGTGATCAAACTGAACCCCAAAAATACCAAAATGACAAGAGGTCCTTGCCCGAAGGGCAAGGATACTTCAAGACAGAAAAATCAAGCAATGACATTACTGACCTACCTGAAACAGAAAGTTGGCAATATGCCCTTCAAAATAAAAGCTCACTCGATAATCCCCACTTTGCACAATGATTTGACACCCCAATAAATCTCACAGCCAGACCAAAACATACACACATGCCAAATGATGTAAAAGAACTCATACAATGATAAAAATAATCCCCAACATGCAAAAATGTATAAAAAAACAACAGATGAACATGTCCAACTGATATCTGTATGTAAATGTCCTCTCGAAGAGAGGACTGACTATGAGGAGTGATTTAAGTAACAGCACCAAGAGGTCCTTGCCCGAAGGGCAAGGACACTTCAAGACCCACCAATCATGCAAGACATTGCTGACCTATCTGAAACAGGAAGTCGGCAATATGCCCTTCAAAATAAAAGCTCACTAAATAAACTTAGATTGGCACAATGATTATACCACCCAAACAAGTTCACAGACAGACCAAAACAGACACACAAGCCAAATGACGTAAGACAATTCATAAGATCATAAAAAAAATCCCCAACATGCCAAAATGTGCTCTCTAGCGCCCCTATAGACAAATACCACTAAAATGGCTGTAACTTCTCCTAAGAATGTAGTAGAGAGATGAAACCAACGTCAAAATGTTCATCTCATCAAGATCCACAAATCTCTTGCTGACACCCCTGACCGATCTCAAACAGGATTGATCTCAAACTGAAAATGGAGGTCAACGGGCATGAGGGACCTGCGAGACAGCGAGGACCCGACCAACGCTGCTTGCAGCTTTAATTATTATTATTATTATTAATATTGTTATCATTATTATTATGATTATCATTATTATTATTAGGGTCCTCGCCCAAGGGGAAGGACCTCTTCTCTCTCTAGAGAAGAGGTCCTCGCCCGAAGGGCAAGGACCCTATTGTTTTTGCTTCGTTTCTTTCTTCTTATTATTATTTTTATTCCACGCGTCTTTAAACCTTAATTTGACCCCCTAAACATGCTCAAAAACTCACCAAAACGGGCACGCACCTCAGACTCGGCGAAAAATTTGATAAAATGAAAAAATTAACCCCCAACATGCCAAATTGTGCTCTCTAGCGCCCCCTATGTAAAAACACCACTAAAATGGCTGTAACTTCCACTAGGAATGTAGTAGAGACATGAAACCAACGTCAAAATGTTCGTCTCATCAAGACGCACAAATCTCGTGCTGATATGCATGACCTATCTCAAACAGGAAATTGGCAATTTGCCCTTCAAAGTAAAATTTCAGAGAAAAAATATGCTGATCGAAAAAAATGATCTCCTCCCACACAGTAAATGGTATCAGCTTGAAACGCGGAGAGATGATAGAGAAGATATTGATGAACAAAAATTGTGAAGGGATTTGTTGTTTCTCAAACGGTTTCCAAATGGCGAGCCCTCAAAGTTAGTCATGCTGAAACAGGCCTTGCAGCTCTTTTCCATTAACTTCAATGGCGGACTGACAGAAAAGTAAGGGACATCCTGTGACAGTTGGGCCAAAACAG
The DNA here is from genome assembly GCA_036419115.1 of Scarus forsteni. NCBI lineage: Eukaryota > Metazoa > Chordata > Actinopteri > Labriformes > Labridae > Scarus > Scarus forsteni. The sequence goes on from JAZDUH010000383.1 coordinate 38,460,073, forward strand.
AAAAAACAAAACAAAATTCAGCTTTCAAAGTTAAATTACTGCATTCCTGACAAAATTTCACATAAAATGGTCATATTTTAAGAGACATTGAGTCAAAATTGTGGCTGCTATGAGGAGTTGTTTTACAACAGAGCGCAGGTCTCTCACTGAGCAGGCAGATGTGACTCTGCCTTGATCTTCACAGCTGATGATGTCACTCACTGATTAACAGGTTCACCTCAGCTAGACTGTGAAACAGAAAAACTAAAGCAGGGTCTATCTGTGATCCAACTGAACCCCAAAAATACCAAAATGAGAACGGGCAAGGACCACCGAATGATGAGCCCTCAAAGTTAGTCATGCTGAAACAGGCCATGCAGCTCTTTTCCATTAACTTCAATGGCGGACTGACAGAAAAGCAAGGGACATCCTGTGACAGTTGGGCCAAAACAGAAAAAACGAAACAAAATTCAGCTTTAAAAGTTACATTACTAGATTCCTGACAAAATTCCACATAAGAAGATTGTATTTTTAGAGAGATTAGGTCAAAATTGTGGCAACTATGAGGAGTTGTTTAAAAAAGTTTCCACTTGGAGTGCAGGCCCTCAGAGTGATGGAATTCGAATCTGCCCTTGATGTTCACAGCTGATGATGTCACTCACTGATTGACAGGTTCACTGCAGCTGTTCTCTGACACAGAAAAACTAAAGCAGGGTCTATCTGTGATCAAACTGAACCCCAAAAATACCAAAAAGAGAAGAGGTCCTTGCCCGAAGGGCAAGGATACTTCAAGACAGAAAAATCAAGCAATGACATTACTGACCTACCTGAAACAGAAAGTTGGCAATATGCCCTTCAAAATAAAAGCTCACTCGATAATCCCCACTTTGCACAATGATTTGACACCCCAATAAATCTCACAGCCAGACCAAAACATACACACATGCCAAATGATGTAAAAGAACTCATACAATGATAAAAATAATCCCCAACATGCAAAAATGTATAAAAAAACAACAGATGAACATGTCCAACTGATATCTGTATGTAAATGTCCTCTCGAAGAGAGGACTGACTATAGGAGTGATTTAAGTAACAGCACCAAGAGGTGCTTGCCCGAAGGGCAAGGACACTTCAAGACCCACCAATCATGCAAGACATTGCTGACCTATCTGAAACAGGAAGTCGGCAATATGCCCTTCAAAATAAAAGCTCACTAAATAAACTTAGATTGGCACAATGATTATACCACCCAAACAAGTTCACAGACAGACCAAAACAGACACACAAGCCAAATGACGTAAGACAATTCATAAGATCATAAAAAAAAATCCCCAACATGCCAAAATGTGCTCTCTAGCGCCCCTATAGACAAATACCACTAAAATGGCTGTAACTTCTCCTAAGAATGTAGTAGAGAGATGAAACCAACGTCAAAATGTTCATCTCATCAAGATCCACAAATCTCTTGCTGACACCCCTGACCGATCTCAAACAGGATTGATCTCAAACTGAAAATGGAGGTCAACGGGCATGAGGGACCTGCGAGACAGCGAGGACCCGACCAACGCTGCTTGCAGCTTTAATTAGGGTCCTCGCCCAAAGGGAAGGACCTCTCTTGCGCGAGGACTCTATTGTTCCTGCTTTGGATTATTTCACGAGGGGGGCAAATAAACCTTAATTTGACCCCCTAAACATGCTCAAAAACTCACCAAATTTGGCAAGCACCTCAGAATCAGCAAAAAATTTTATAAAATGGAAAAATTAACCCCAAACATGCCAAAATGTGCTCTCTAGCGCCACCTGGAAAAACTAAAATGGACCTCACAGCCGCTAGGAATGTGATAGAGAGATGAAACCAACATCAAAATGTTCGTCTCATCAAGACCCACAAATCTCGCACTGACACCCCTGACCTATCTCAAACAGGAAGTTGGCAATTTGCCCTTCAAAGTAAAATTTCAGGTGAAAAATAGGTCCCACGGAAAAATTATCTTCTCCGACACCGTAAATGGTATCAGCTTGAAATGCGGGGAGATGAGAGAGGAGACATTGATCTACAAAAGTTATAGAGGGATTTGTTGTTTCTCAAATGGTTTCCGAATTACGAGCCCTCAAAGTTTGTGAACCCCTGAGAAGCCCTCCCTGCCTCCCCTATCAAATGAATAGGAGAGGAAATCTCAGAATCGGACATCCTGTGACAGTTGGGCATGTACAGAGAAAACAATAACTCATATGGAGTTAAAAATGACACGGTTGGATTCCTGACAAAATTTCACATAAAAGGGTCATATTTTTAGAGACATTAGGTCAAAATTGTGGCAACTATGAGGAGTTGTTTAAAAAAGTTTCGACTTGGAGCGCAGGCCCTCAGAGTGATGGAATTCGAATCTGCCCTTGATGTTCACAGCTGATGATGTCACTCACTGATTGACAGGTTCACTGCAGCTGTTCTCTGACACAGAAAAACTAAAGCAGGGTCTATCTGTGATCAAACTGAACCCCAAAAATACAAAAATGGCAAGAGGTCCTTGCCCGAAGGGCAAGGATACTTCAAGACAGAAAAATCAAGCAATGACATTACTGACCTACCTGAAACAGAAAGTTGGCAATATGCCCTTCAAAATAAAAGCTCACTCGATAATCCCCACTTTGCACAATGATTTGACACCCCAATAAATCTCACAGCCAGACCAAAACATACACACATGCCAAATGATGTAAAAGAACTCATACAATGATAAAAATAATCCCCAACATGCAAAAATGTATAAAAAAACAACAGATGAACATGTCCAACTGATATCTGTATGTAAATGTCCTCTCGAAGAGAGGACTGACTATGAGTAGTGATTTAAGTAACAGCACCAAGAGGTCCTTGCCCGAAGGGCAAGGACACTTCAAGACCCACCAATCATGCAAGACATTGGTGACCTATCTGAAACAGGAAGTCGGCAATATGCCCTTCAAAATAAAAGCTCACTAAATAAACTTAGATTGGCACAATGATTATACCACCCAAACAAGTTCACAGACAGACCAAAACAGACACACAAGCCAAATGACGTAAGACAATTCATAAGATCATAAAAAAAAATCCCCAACATGCCAAAATGTGCTCTCTAGCGCCCCTATAGACAAATACCACTAAAATGGCTGTAACTTCTCCTAAGAATGTAGTAGAGAGATGAAACCAACGTCAAAATGTTCATCTCATCAAGATCCACAAATCTCTTGCTGACACCCCTGACCGATCTCAAACAGGATTGATCTCAAACTGAAAATGGAGGTCAACGGGCATGAGGGACCTGCGAGACAGCGAGGACCCGACCAACGCTGCTTGCAGCTTTAATTAGGGTCCTCGCCCAAAGGGAAGGACCTCTCTTGCTAGAGCAAGAGAGGTCCTTGCCCGAAGGGCAAGGACCCTATTGTTTTTGCTTCGTTTCTTTTTTATTATTATTATCTACAGGGGCAAATAAACCTTAATTTCACCCCCTAAACATGCTCAAAAACTCACCAAAACGGGCATGCACCTCCCTGAGGCCAAAAAATTTTATAAAATGAAAGAATTAACCCCAAACATGCCAAAATGTGCTCTCTAGCGCCACCTGGAAATACTAAAATGGACCTCACGGCCACTAGGAATGTAGTAGAGAGATGAAACCAACATCAAAATGTTCGTCTCATCAAGACTCACAAATCTCGTGCTGATACTCCAGACCTTTCTCAAACAGGAAGTTGGCAATTTGCCCTTCAAAGTAAAATTTCAGGTGAAAAATAGGTCCCACGGAAAAATTATCTTCTCCGACACCGTAAATGGTATCAGCTTGAAATGCGGGGAGATGAGAGAGGAGACATTGATCTACAAAAGTTATGAAGGGATTTGTTGTTTCTCAAACGGTTTCCGAATTACAAGCCCTCAAAGTTTGTGAACCCCTGAGAAGCCCTCCCTGCCTCCCCTATCAAATGAATAGGAGAGGAAATCTCAGAATCGGACATCCTGTGACAGTTGGGCATGTACAGAGAAAACAATAACTCGTATGGACTTAAAAATTACATGGTTGGATTCCTGACAAAATTTCACTTAAAAGGGTCATATTTTTAGAGACATCAGGTCAAAATTGTGGCAACTATGAGGAGTTGTTTAAAAAAGATTCGACTTGGAGCGCAGGCCCTCAGAGTGATGGAATTCGAATCTGCCCTTGATGTTCACAGCTGATGATGTCACTCACTGATTGACAGGTTCACTGCAGCTGTTCTATGACACAGAAAAACTACAGCAGGGTCTATCTGTGATCACACTGAACCCCAAAAATACCAAAATGACAAGAGGTCCTTGCCCGAAGGGCAAGGACACTTCAAGACAGAAAAATCATGCGCTGACATGACTGATACTTCAAACAGGTAGTCAGCAATATGCCCTTCAAAATAAAAGCTCACTCGATAATCCCCTTTGCACAATGATTTGACCCCCCAAACAAGCTCACAGCCAGACCAAAACATACACACATGCCAAATGATGTAAAAGAACTCATACAATGATAAAAATAACCCCAAACATGCCAAAATGTGCTGTCTAGCGCCACCTATGGTCAAACACCACTAAAATGGCTGTAACTTCCACTAGGAATTTAGTAGAGAGATGAAACCAACATCAAAATGTTCGTCTGAACAAGACCCACAAATCTCTTGCTGACACCCCTGACAGATCTCAAACAGGATCGATCTCAAACTGAAAATGGAGGTCAACGGGGCATGAGGGACCTGCGAGACAGCGAGGACCCGTCCAATGCTGCTTGCAGCTTTAATTAGGGTCCTCGCCCAAGGGGAAGGACCTCTCTTGCTCTAGCAAGAGAGGTCCTCGCCCGAAGGGCGAGGACTCTATTGTTCCTGCTTTGGATTATTTCACGAGGGGGGCAAATAAACCTTAATTTGACCCCCTAAACATGCTCAAAAACTCACCAAATTTGGCAAGCACCTCAGAATCAGCAAAAAATTTTATAATATGGAAAAATTAACCCCAAACATGCCAAAATGTGCTCTCTAGCGCCACCTGGAAAAACTAAAATGGACCTCACGGCCGCTAGGAATGTAGTACAGAAATGAAACCAACACCGAAATGTTCGTCTCATTAAGACCCACAAATCTCGCGCTGACATCCCTCACCTATCTCAAACAGGAAGTTCGCAATTAGCCCTTCAAAGTAAAATTTCAGGTGAAAAATAGGTCCCACGGAAAAATTATCTTCTCCGACACCGTAAATGGTATCAGCTTGAAATGCGGAGAGATGAGAGAGGAGACATTGATCTACAAAAGTTATAGAGGGATTTGTTGTTTCTCAAACGGTTTCCGAATGACGAGCCCTCAAAGTTTGTGAACCCCAGAGAAGCCCTTCCTGCCTCCCCTATCAAATGAATAGGAGAGGAAATCTCAGAATCGGATATCCTGTGACAGTTTGGCCTGTACAGAGAAAACTATAGCTCGTATGGATTTAAAAATAACACAGTTGGATTCCTGACAAAATTTCACACAAAAAGGTCATATTTTTAGAGAGATTAGGTCAAAATTGTGGCAACTATGAGGAGTTGTTTAAGAAAATTTCCACTTGGAGCGCAGGCCCTCAGAGTGATGGAATTCGAATCTGCCCTTGATGTTCACAGCTGATGATGTCACTCACTGATTGACAGGTTCACTGCAGCTGTTCTCTGACACAGAAAAACTAAAGCAGGGTCTATCTGTGATCAAACTGAACCCCAAAAATACCAAAAAGAGAAGAGGTCCTTGCCCGAAGGGCAAGGATACTTCAAGACAGACAAATCACGCGCTGACATGACTGATACTTCAAACAGGTAGTCAGCAATATGCCCTTCAAAATAAAAGCTCACTCGATAATCCCCACTTTGCACAATGATTTGACCCCCCAAACAAGCTCACAACCAGACCAAAACATACACACATGCCAAATGATGTAAAAGAACTCATACAATGATAAAAACAACCCCAAACATGCCAAAATTTGCTCTCTAGTGCCACCTATGGTCAAAAAACACTAACAGGGCTGTAACTTCCTCTGGGAATGTAGTAGAGAGATGAAACCAACATCAAAATGTTCATCTCATCAAGACCCACAAATCTCAGGCTGAGACCCATGACCACTGAGCTGATGAAACCATGAAAATGGAGGTCAACGGGGCATGAGGGACCTGCAAGACAGCGAGGACCCGTCCAATGCTGCTTGCAGCTTTAATTATTATTATTATTATTATTATTAATATTATTATCATTATTATTATCATTATCATTATCATTATTAATATTATTATCATTATTATTATGATTATAGTTATTATTAATATTATTATTATTATCATTATCATTATTATTATTATTATTATTATCAAGGACAGATGTATGTTAAAAGCTTTTTTGGTGTTTGTCTGAGAGACTAAGGTTTGGGTAAACTTTGGGAGTGTGTTATATTTGAGCACAGAATTTTCCTGGGAAAAAAAACATGAAAAATGGGTGCGTGCTTTAATTAAGTGTGTATTATATTAAAGACATTATGGCAGTGATCACCAACTACAAACATATATATATATATATATATATATATATATATATATATATATATATATATATATATATATATATATATATATATATATATATATATATATATATTTATAGTTAGATGAAACTATGAATGACTAAAAAATCAGGACTTTAAGAAAAAACATATTCTATTATTGAAGAAATAAATCTCAAATAAATTATAATTTCATTCTTTAGCTTCTAACATTTCTCTACTTGATTTGTACTTTACTTTTTGAGTTCTGACTTTTTTTTAATCATTACTCTAAATTTAATCTCAAATTTATTTATTTTTTTCACAAACAAGTTTGATTTTCTCTTCATTTCTGTTGGTCTTTTTTGGCCCTTAAGGTCTTCAGTGTTTGCAAAATTAGAAAAATATGTTTTAAGCATTTTGTTTGTCATTAAATTCCCACAGCTGTCAGTGGAGGCCCATGTGGAAGCTTCAGGACTGAGGAATGGGCCTGATAATGAATTATATTTAAACAGGACCGGTTATTTAATTACAATTGTTTGTATATTATTGTGTTAATTATTTCTGGTTTCTTCAATCAGGCCCCCAAAGCATATGCAAAGAAGAAAACATGCCCATGTACAGATGTATCTGATGATCGCTGCATTACAGTGTGTTTGTAGATTAACTCATTTAGTTAACTTAAAGCCTCTGTGAACACAAATCAACAAAAACTTTCCTTATAAATATTTATGATCAAATATATTTCTTAATATTTTAACAATCAGACTGTTAACTGTGGAAAAGTCTCAGGACTGATCTCTGTTCATCTCTAAACTAAATAATCAGCTGTTCAGTTTTTTAATGGATGTATCATTTATGATGTCATAAGTCACTCAGCCAATGAGAGACTGAACACAAAGTCCCGCCCACTCAGCCTCTACACATCCGAGCGACAGAAACAAACATATCCATAAAATAAGATGTGATGGAGAGAGAGAGAGAGAGCGAGGTCGATGAAGGTCAGGACGAGCCTCTGAGGTCGAGCTGATCCAGTCCTAACAGCATCAGACCCCAAAGACCCCAAATCACCAACACACTAATTTAACCAGAGACCCCCAAAACACAGCCTCGTTATTCAGACCCTCGTTAATAGAAAAGATAAACTGCAGCGTGGGGGGGGGGTCTTAATCTGCAGAGGCAGAACAAACATGATTATACACTGACCCTCCAGACTGTAGGAAACATAATAAACAGATGGTTTAACTTAGAATAAGAATAAGAATTATAACAAATAACATAATAATAATAATAATAATAATAATAATAATAATACATTTTATTTAAAAGTGCTTTTCTGAACACCCAAGGGCACTTCACAGAGTAAATAAAAACACAATTAAAATAAATAAAACCAACAAACAGGAGTGCCATAAGGTTAAAACAGATCAGAGAAGTTATGGAGAGTGTTTGAACAGAAGTGTTTTTATCTGTGGTATAAAGTGAGGTAGAGAGTCCAGGTTGTTAATTTAATCTCTGGGTTATGTTCAGGCTCTCCTGGTGGAAAAAAGAGCCTAAAAATCTTTTTGTGATCTGGTCATGTTTTCAGGGCTGCTGTTGATGATCACTGAAGGTTCATGTTTTTTATAAAAGCCACACTGTGTGTTTGTTCTCCGTCTCTCTGTTGCTTCTCAAACGTGCCATCGCTGAGCTCTACGGTGGCCTGTATGTGTCAAAGCTGTCAACGTGTGACCCAACACTAAATGGAGTTTTCTTTCTGGTGAAAAGGTATTCGGGCCATTTTAGATGGAAAGAATATGTTGAACTAAAAGTCATAATGATGTGATTAAAGATAAAATGTAAAATAAAATAAAAAAACATTAAACGTTGCTTTATTCTTGGCATTTTGGCTTTTTTGTCAACATTTTGACTTTAATCACAAAATTGTATTTTGACTTTGTTCTCTTTATTCTTGTCATTTCAACTTTAATGTCGAATTCCAAAGAATTATTTCTCAATCTAACATGGTCCTGATATTCTTTCTTAACATTATTTCAAACAAACTCGACAAATCATTAGTGTCAGGCTTTCAGGTGAGCCGGAGCAGTGACAGCAAGTTCTGCTGCTGTGAGCCAAAACAACTTTAGCCTTAACCTTTAACTTTAGCCTTTAGCTTTAGCTTTAACTTTAACCCTTAGCTTTAGTCTGTACCCTTAGCTTCAGCCTTAACCTTTAGCCTTTGGGACTGCGTAGTGCTTCATGTCTCTTATGACATGAGGCCTCTGTAGGACTTATCCGCTCTGTGTTAATGAAGAAAAGAAATTCTTTGCTCAGGAGGAAAAGTCAGATTGTTGGCAGAGGCGGTTTAACAGAAAAGAGAACATATTTATGAACGCTGATGTAGTTTTTAGCTCATGATGTACTTAGAAAGCTGCTACTGTCCCTTTAAGAGTATAGTGGTGGATTTAAAGGGAAACTCCGGTATTTTGACACCTGGACCTTATTTTTAGGTGTGTGCATGCTCATATACTCACTCAGACAAACATCGTGCAGCTCGGAGTCCTTCAGAAGTTATTTAGATCCAACCGATTTAGCCGCACTTAGCGGGGGCCACGGCAACGGAGCTTCAGCGCGGGACGTAATCTCTGCAAAATCGCTCATTTCAGCTATATTTTTTCATCCATCACCAGTGTTATCATAAAGTCAGCTCATCTACCCTCTTCAGGTGGGTCAGCTAACCTGGTAAACAAACTTTTGATGACGTCATAGCCGCGCGACACAAAGGTACAGCTGACCTACTTTTAGCCGGCAGTGCTGAGCAACATGGCAGAATATTTATCTGATGCCGAAGAGTCAGACTACGACGACCTGTTTGAGTCTGAGTACACGGACGAGGAGCTCCATGAGAGAAGAATGAGGAGGGAGAGAGACCAACAGCTGGCTCGAGAACAACAAACAGGAGCTCGTCCACGACTCAATGCTAACTGGTGTGCGCTTGTGGACAGTGTTCGCCTATAGCAACAGAAGAGGAGTGTGTTAGCTGCTCAGAGTGGGACTTGAAACCGGCTGACAAGCGTATGGATCTATCCAGGAATATATGTCTGACTACTCTGGAGGATTTCTCTGCAATGACAAACTGGGCTGTGGTAGAGACGAGCGATTTTGCAGAGATTATGTCCCGCGCTGAAGCTCCGTTGCCGTGGACCCCGCTAAGTGCGGCTACATCGGTTGGATCTAAATAACTTCTGAAGGACTCCGAGCTGCACGATGTTTGTCTGAGTGAATATATGAGCATGCACACACCTAAAAATAAGGTCCAGGTGTCAAAATACCGGAGTTTCCCTTTAAAAATGGATAAATAAAGTGGGTCAGCTCACAGTTTCATGAAACATGAGGTCTTTTCTTACACAGAGGAGGAGCACCTGTCCAGGTAAGCCGTGATGTCATGACTCAACACTTTGGCTCCGCCCCTCGTGCCTGCTGCAGACTCTGCTTTCTCCTCTGAGCCGATGTTTGGCTCCACTCTGAACTCCTGACTCCGTCTTCACTCCTGATTTAAACTCTCTCCTGATTGGCTGAGAGATGCTGTGGTGCGTTCAGGGACCAAACAACAACAGAGTGAATGTTTCCATGTAAGTGAAGTGACACGACGTCTTCTCCTTGACCCAGGCCCCGCCCCCCTGGCGTGCAGGGCCCTCAGACTGTGACTGACTGATTAATGGACTGGACGGCAGTCAGCTGGTGAGATTACAGAAACGCCGCCTCCTCGCCGGGGGACGCCGCTGCACAGAAACATCCAGCAGCCTCGTGCCAGCCGCCCCCCCACCTACCCTGGAATCTCAGACTTTGGGGAAATTAACGTTGGGATGGAGGAGGGGAGGGAGGGGGGGTGGCAAAGCGCTTGCCAAGCCATCTGAGATCTTCCTCCTCCTCTTCCTCCTCTTTCGATTTTGTTTGTGCCCGACGCCGATTCCCCGGCCGGAGTTTTTCGGCTCGGCGTCAAATCCCCGCCGTCCTCACGGATTCTCCAGATCTCATTACAGTCAATGAGGCTGCAAAGACTTTCAGATCAAAGTGAAAGACTGGAGCCTCTGAAGGCAGCACCAGGGGTTTTATTTTTTTAATTTCAGGAGGGGGAGGGCGTTCATCAGCGACGCTGCCAAGCCAAGCGAGGAAGGTCCAGGACGGCAGCGCTGCAGGAACGTATGGACGAACGTGAGCGCTGAAAACCTGCAGAAATACACGACAGCATGTACAACTGCTTCAGCAAAGACACAAGAACGTATGGATGAACGTGAGCAGAGAAAACCTGCAGAAATACACGACAGCATGTACAACTGCTTCAGCAAAGACACAAGAACGTATGGATGAACGTGAGCAGAGAAAACCTGCAGAAATACACGACAGCATGTACAACTGCTTCAGCAAAGACACAAGAACGTATGGACGAACGTGAGCGCTGAAAACCTGCAGAAATACACGACAGCATGTACAACTGCTTCAGCAAAGACACAAGAACGTATGGATGAACGTGAGCAGAGAAAACCTGCAGAAATACACGACAGCATGTACAACAGCTTCAGCAAAGACATAAGGACGTATGGACGAACGTGAGCGCTGAAGACCTTCAGAAATACACAACAGCTTCAGCAAAGACATGAACACTTAACCCTTTAACTACAAACCCAAGTGTTTGGCAGAGGTCATCTTTAAAATTAGGAATATTTAATGTTTTAAAAAACAGAACAAATCAAATCATTGGTTCCAGTGACACTTCAGGCAGCAGAGAAAACCACAAACAAGCCAAAAAACAGACATTTTCTTTGTGTGGGACTGAAAGGTTTTATAAGCAAACAGTTGATGTATGATGACATAAAAATGCACAAATATTTGGGACTAAATCAATTCGAAAAGGCAGAAAAAAATGAAAAACTAACCTTAAATAGTTGATATAGAGTTTGAGAAACACAAAAGTATGTTTTGATGAATAACAGACTTTATGTGTACTTATATATCATCATGTAAGTGGTAAAAGCTTTAGTATTAAATATAATAATGATTGTAATAGCCTTAATCAAGCCTTTTCTTACAGTCCACACTACAAAATAAGGAATAAAAGTCTGTTTGATTCCTGCTGTTATCATATCAGATCGATGTTGATATCGGCCAAAACTCAAGGCTGCAATATCAGTGTCATATCGGAGGTGAAAAAGTTTTATCAGGACACCCCTACACATGAGTGCGTAATTGTCTTTCATATCAAACCTGCTTTAAGAAAAACTGACAGGAATAACTGTGATCAGAACAATGGCAGAATAGTTTTAGACCCCAAAAAATGTGAGCAAAGCATCAACAAGCACTACAAGAAATAAATCTGAGTGAAATCAAACCATCTTTTATTAGATTATATGACCTACATATAATCTACGTGCAGATTCATTTCTCGTCTCTCTCTCTGAATATTCGTCGTCTTCTGCTGCAGCCTCTCTCTCTGTGTGGCTCATGAATCCCTCGAGCTTCCTGCTTTAACATATTCATCACCCCGACCCTCCGCTCTCCCGCTCTCTCGCCGTCACCGGGCCGAGCGGCGCCGGATGTCCGGGGCAGGGCTCGGCGGGCCTGAGCGTGAATAAATTGACCAGGTCGCCGAGAAGACGACGGCTCGTGTCGTGATGAGAGAGAAGATGTTGGGAGGAGATCCCTGGACTGATGCTGTGATTTACTGTACACACTAACACACACACACGCACACATTTACACACTAACACACGCACACGCACACACACACACACACACACACACATGCACACTGACAGACTTTATGTACAGCAGTGTTTGTCTCTTTACGACCTTCTTCTTCTGCAGATGGTTCTGTTTCTGTCTTAATGTTAAAATATCTCAGCTCATAAAACAAGCCTCACGTGCTCGTCCTGTAAACCAGGTGTTGGTGTTCAGGTGTCTTCACCGTCAGCAGGCAGTCATGTGACCTGAGAAGCATGCTCAGATCGAGGTCTTCAGTCTGACCTCAGGCCCCATTTCTCACCTGAAACTCAAAGATTTTTTTTGCATATTAAACTCGATCCACGTTCAGACAGAGATGCTAGAAATGCATGAAACCGCTGTAGTGTGCATTCCAGTCCAGTAGATGGCGATGTAGGTCTGCAGAGAAGCAGCGCTGCTACAACATACGAACGAAGAAGAAAACTTATCACAAACAACAATGGAGCAGGAGTTTCTTTTCTGGACAACAAATCTGTGTGGATAGTTTTGTGTGGATAACAAAGCGAGCACGGTGAGCAGCTCACATGTTACTCTACAGACGATGAAGCTGTTGTTCCTGGTATGTGTGCACAGCCTTCATGTGAAAGAGTACTGACCATGTGGTGACGTCTGTTTCAACCTGAAACGCTCTGACTCTGGTTTACACGGAGCTGCATGGAGGAGCGTTTAGAAAACTCTCCACTCTGGACTCTAGTCTGAAAAGATTGCAGATTTAAGCACTCCAGGCACCGTTCACATGTAAACAGGAGGCCAAAACTCAATGAAAAGTCAGTTGGATTCGTCCTTAGTGATCCTGCTGTTATTCAATCAGTTAACCTATTTTTTAAAACATGTTTCCTTCTGTGTTCCATCTTCTTTATTTTGTCAGTAAATAACTCAAATGTGCTTGTACTTCGCTCCTACTTCTTTTCTGAAGGTCTTATGTTTTATTGTTCCTTCCCTCTTCCCCTGGTAACTTCTTCTTAAAAGGATTATTTTTTTATTTAACCTTTATTAACCAGGAAAAGAAGCTCATTGAGATTAAAAATAAAAATATATTTTTCAAGAGTCTCCTGGCCGAGGTTAACCTGACAACCCAGATGGACAGCTCCATATATCTGCCACAGAAATATTTCACTAGTCCATCTGAGTAGGAGCCCTTTACATTTGTTTTCAGGGGCAGAACGTTCAAAAAAATAAAAACAAGCTTGTGATTGGACAATCGTTTGGCTCGTTACATTCATCACAGACCAATCCACATCAAGCAGGGTTGCCTCCTATTATGTAGCATACATAGCGGCTAATGTAGCAGCTAATGGCTAACAACAGTTAATGACCGGTAGTCGTCAAAGACAATTCCTACAAGTAAACTTCTGAGGAGGGCAGATTTCACCAAGTTTTACTGAGTAACCATGAGGACAATAGGCTAAACGGCATGTCCGTTCTCAACTTCTGGTTGTCGTCACGTCCGCATTCTGCTCCCGCCTCTCTTCCCTGATTGGGCCGTTAAGAATTCAGTCGAGTTAATTCGTTGGTCAACGGAGGCTGGCAAGATGGAGCTGCAGGATTTCAGAATCAGGCAGGTGTGTCTGCTCTGCAAGGCTAGGACAATCATATTTTTTGTCCTGAACTTGAGTGTCAGAATGACTCTGAAACTGTTCAGGTTTCTGTGGGACCTGCTCGCCTCGGCCTGCTCGGTTTGGTGCTTCCTGTTTCCTGCAGGGTCGTCTTTGCACAGCCGCGTTAAACTATCATGGCATCAGGGGAAAACAGAAGAGGACGACCACGACAGGGAGGAGAGTTTGGGATGTGAGACTGTGGCAGGTACAAGGCTCCATCCCCGATGGAAACCAAAACACCTGAAAGGTAGGAAGCATCATAACCTTTGACCCCTGATAGCATCAACACGTCCTCGCCAAACTGTGCCGAATCATCTGATGTTTGAAGTGAAACCATCGGAGAGGAGAACCAACCCAAACTTTCACATAAAGATGAAATATTCATACGAGCTGCAGATCAGAATCAGACAAAGAGCCTAAACCACCGTCACTCAGCCGGGGACGCTCCTGAGCACGCTCAGTTGAACCCATGCCAGGCCGAGGAGCGGGGTGGGGGTGGGGGGGGGGTTGGTGTTATGACCCGGGAACCTGCGGGGCCGTGTTTGACCTTGGGCTGTACAACTGCTTAACACTCTGCGTGTGAAACAGGATCCTCCCTGTGTGTGTGTGTGTGTGTGTGTGTGTGTATGTGTGTGCGCATGTGTGTGTGTGTGTGTTAGCCTGGAGATGCTGAAGCACTAACACCACCTTCCTGCCCCCTCCCTCCTTATTCCAGGTCTTTTGTTGTGCTTTGTTTTGGTTGGTGGCAGGCCCTCCTCTCTGCCGACTCCTCTGAGAGCCTCACAAACACAAGAAGAAGAGGGGGGGGGGGGGGGGGGGGGTGATGGAAAACTTCTCCAACATCCCCCCCCTCCGATCCCGGCCCTTCAGATCCCTCAGCTCTCCCTCTCCATCCTCCATCCAAACCCCCGCTGCACTCAGCATCTGCTCAGAGGATGAATAAATGAAGCGCCCCCTCCCCACCCGCCCCTGCAGCCCCGCGCCCCCCTGACTGACAGAGGCCTGTCTTAATTGTGGCTGAAAGCTGGCTTTTCTCCCTGCTAATTAGCAGATTGCGGCGTTAAATGATTCAAAAAGTCGGGGCTTATACGGGCGCTGCCGATCATCACTTATTCACGCGGCGAGCGGCGCTTTGTGCGAACATCGGCGCCCGAGGTAAATTAATTTACTCCAATTAGCAGCCGCTGTCAGCGCGCATCACCGTCTCCGTCTCCAGGACACGTCTTTAAAAAGTAATGCTCTTATTTTGTCCTCTGGTTTTGTTACATCTGATGCTCGCTGGAGGGAAACGGGGCAAACATAATGAGACGCAGGAAGTCGTGCACGCACACGGAGGGATGTGGATGAACCTCTGCAGGCGTCTCCTGCAGGTGGAGGGAGAGGCCACGCCTTCTTAGACATCAGGAGAATCGATCTGAGCGTCAACTCCACACCGAGGACGGAGACAAACAGCAAAACAAACGCTCCCCGGAGAGCCGGGCGGAGACAGAAGAGAGTAACGAAGACATCGAGGAGAAAATCTGAAGCATTTTAGAAATCTGGAGACCTCAGACCTGACATCTGAGATGGACCAGAAACATTTAGGATGGTCTTCAAACAGAGAAACATCTGAGGAGGACAGAACTTCCCAAAAACTCATCCAGGAGCTCCAGAAGAAAGTTCTGTTCATCAGTTATTTTACTTCAGAAAATAATAAAGGTGACTCTTTTAAAGAAAAAGTAAGCTCATACAGATCACTGAGTAAATATTTCTCTTTTTCTTTTTTCTTAAATAAAACAGGTCACAGCCTAAAAAACAAAGGCCTACACTTCCAGTAGAAAAGTCAACATCTTCAAAATTAAAGAAATTAACTCTCAAAAGTACATTCTTCTGTCATCTGTAACTGCTTTCTGCTGTGTATTTGCAATATAATGTAACAAGAAAGTAAAAGGAAGACGAATATTGTATTTGTGCAGGTTCCAGATTTTTCTGTAGCCTATACTGTCGAAAAAAATGCTCAAATTAAATCCATTTTTGTGAATTTGTCAGAGATCACTGGTCTGGACAGAACCATCACTTGGTCCAGTCTGCCATTTGATGCCTGTTGTAGGACAAGAAATGTCAAATATATCAGTTAATAACTCTTATTTAGGATGATGTTAAAGTTGCATTGTTTATGAGTTTGTATAACAGGCTCTTGTCTCTAACCTGCAGACTCTGATTGGTCAGACGTGGTCTCACTGGATAAAGAAAAAGAGAAAGTTCATTATGTCTACATAGATAAAATGCTTATACTTTCTTTTTTAACAGTAAAGTGTTTTAGTTCATACCTCTACATGTCTGACGGAGCTCTTCCAGTTTTGTCAGATGTTAGATCAGCTGAAGAGGACACGTCAAGCTAACATCAGGAGACACTTCTGACAAAGATATATATTAGTGCTGTCGGGAGATTAAAAGACTGAGAGATTAATTCATTATGACCTGAATTAATTAATCTAATTAATCTATTTTTTAATCTCATTTAAAAAAAATTGCTGAAAAAAGCCTCAACTTGAGCTATTTTCATTCAGATTTATCAAATTATTGTGGCAGATCTAAAGATGGTTCTCCACCCCCCAAAAACTGAAGCACAAGAAGCCCAATGCATAAAAACTCTCCAGCTTTAACGGACCAATCAGGGGACAGAGGCGGAGCTACAGATGTGACGACAACAGGAAGTGACTGCATGTTTGAAAACAACAGCGGCGTGTAAAAGTGATCTCTGTGGATGCAGAAAGATCTGCAGTTTAATCAGAAATGGACTCGACTTTAAAAGAGGAGAAAAGAACGTCACTGCAAGCTTTCTTATGGAAATCATGATTTTGCTTTTACTTACAACACCGAGCCGTAGTCATGGTTACGCTACGATATCAAATCAGCTCCCCTCAGAAGTTGAGGGTTAAAGTAGTTGGTGGGGTTTGTCTTTGACAAATTCATGTCTCATGTGGCAGATGACACATCTGTGTGGAATCATCTAACGTAAGATAAGACAATAGTCTAAGGACTGACATACTCATAATTTAAGCTAATGGCTAACAACAGGGTCGAGCTGCTACGTCATGCTGTGGCTTGATGTGATTGGTCTGTGAAGAGTGTGACAAGCGGACCAATCGTCCAATCAGCAGCTGCTCTGGTATTTTAAGGGTCAGCCCTCTGAAAATACCAAAACAGTGAAATCAGATTAAAAATTAGATTAACGTGATTAAAAAAACATAATGCGTTAATTGTGACTATAATTAATAGCGACTAACGCGATAATTCAGCATCCCTAATATGTAGGGATATGTATTTTTAAAAAAAGGAGGTATAAGCAGATAAAAACTCCTGCTCTTCCTCCTTGAGGACTCTGGTCAGTGTGTCTGCAGACCATCTCCATCAGTCCAGCTTGAAGCTTTGCTGAAGATCTGGAGGAACCAGGCCAGCCTGTCTCCAAACAGCCATCACGTCCATTTAAGGTCCTAAATCACCTTTCTGAACCTCTGCAGATCATCTCACCCTGTTCTACATCACTTAATGCACTATGTCTCTGCCAGGTTATTGACTGATTAGCCATTTGTTTAACAAGAAGCTGAGCAGGAGTATCAGATAAGGTGTGTTATGTGTTAGCATGTGTGATGAAGACTGCAGGAGGTGAAGATCTGATCAGAAGAGCCTGACTAATCTGATCCAGCTCTATGTGGAAATATGAATAAAGTGGTCGTCATGTTTGATTCTTCATTGTTTCAGACGGATGTTAAACGAGTCGAGCTCCTGATTCATCGTCTCGTCTCTTTCTTCCTCTCCTGCTCGTCCTCCTCTTCTCTCCATATGCTTCATCATTAAAAACATGGCTGCTGTAAAGATTCATGTTTAAATGTTGAAGCGCAGCAGCGAGCAGAGACTCAGGAGACGACAGATGTTGGTGCAGAGACATTTAATTAACAAGCGTCTTAAACCCGCCGAGACGTCGGACGTCGTGGTCATGCAGATCGTGTTCTGATCGTGTTCTGATCGTGTTCTGATCGTGTTCTGATCGTGTTCTGATCGTGTTCTGATCTTGTTCTGATCGTGTTCTGGTCGTGTTCTGATCTTGTTCTGATCGTGTTCTGGTCGTGTTCTGATCTTGTTCTGATCGTGTTCTGGTCGTGTTCTGATCGTGTTCTGATCGTGTTCTGATCTTGTTCTGATCGTGTTCTGGTCGTGTTCTGATCGTGTTCTGATCTTGTTCTGATCGTGTTCTGATCCACCGGATCGATCGCTCAGTCTCACCTGCGTTAGCTGTGATGGTGACCACATGAACGTCCACGTCTGATCTTCACACCACTCAAATATGATTCAAGGGAAAGCTCCAGAGTTTTGAGGTTTATGGCGTTAGCCTGATTATTAGCCACAGAGACAGAGATCAGCTCTGAGTCTGTACAGATCATCCCTGCCAACACGTGTTTTTTTAGTCTTTGACAGTTTCAAAAGCAGCATATTTTATTCTTTAATTTTTTAAAATCTTTTTAACTTTTAATCCTCTTTTGGTTTCTTTAACTCACATTTCATTTCCGGTAGTTTTAGCCTTTTCACTTTAATTCATCCTTCTTATCTTTGATGTTATTAATCCTTTGTTTATTTTGCTCTGTTATGTCATTTCTGGCTCTTGCATGCTTCCGTCATGGAGAAGATGGTCTCAGGGTCTGGGTTAGGGTAAGAGGTAGATGGCCTCTAAAGTTTTCAGAGATACTGGTACAAACCCGCCCTGACAGTTAAAGCTGCAGATTAGAGTTTGGACTGTCACCTGGAGCAGCCAATCAGATTGGGAGGAATCCTTAACCCCTCCCCTTGTCACCACCATCTCACAGAAGTGAGTACAGTAAATATTTTATAATATCTTTTCATGGTGAGGGAGCAGCTTGTGTAACTGTAAATTTAGCAGCTTGATATTAAAACTTATTGCTAAAGTAAAGATAAAGTTCAATAAAACTGATTTTCATGGTTCAATCTTCCTGTGAGACACAGAAATGTATGTAAATTCAAAATGTCTGTTTATCATCTGCATGTGAACTCCTCAGTAAACCCACAGTTCTGAGGAAGATTCTGGAGCAGAGGAGGAACTTCTTCAGGAGTCTCAGACAGTCTTGGATCAGCATTAGAAGTCTTAACTCAAAGTTTGACGTCTCTGCTCTGAATGGTTCCTCTGCTGCAGGAAGTGACATCAGGATTTTATCGTCCCACAGAAACGTAAAGAAACGACAAACGTCACTTCAGTTTAAAGGAACTCGAGGTTGTATTTACTGAACACAGCGAGTGTAGATGATGTTAAAGCTTCAGTGTGTGTGCGTGCGTGTGTGTGTGTGTGAATCATCTGCTGCACACATGCTGCACACGCCGTCACCTCGGCTGTAAACACGTCAGTCTGAATGATTCTGCACCGATACAACACGCTGCACTTTAACACGACAGCCGTAAAACCACAACACTAATGCTCACCAGCTGTACATGTGTGTGTGTGTGTGTGTGTGTGTGTGTGTGTGTATGTGTGATGGTCCTGCAGTGAAGACTCAGGCTACGTTTACATTGAAACTCCTGACTTTAATACACAAAGATTTGTCATTTGTGTTTTAGAATTCTTCTGCGTTCAGACGACGACGCTCGGAGGCGAGTTAATCCGCTGTAGTGTGCATGCCGGTTCAGTAGATGGCGGTGTAGGTCTGCAGAGAGGCTGCACTGCTACAACACACAACAACAAAGAAGAAAAACTTTTCACAAACAACAATGGTGGATAGACGCACAGAGACGCAGGAGTTTCTTTTCTGGACAACAAATCAGTTCGGATGGTTTTGACTGGATAACAAACCGAGCTCGATAAGACGCTCACACGTTACTGAACAGACGGCTGAAGCTGTTGTTGTTCCTGGTATGTGTGCGCAGCCTCCATGCGGTGACGTCAGCGTTTCACCCTGAAACACTTTGACACAGGTTTACACGGAGCTACATGGAGAACGAATTCAAATCCTTCCACTCTGGAGCCTGTTTTCAAAAGTTTCCGTTTTCAACGAGTTTCCATGTAGATGCAAGGCCAAAACGCAATGAAAACTTATCAGATTTCATCATGTCTGTGACTGACAGGTGTGAACTGTGCTGCTGACCAATCAGCAGTGACGTCAGAGGGAAGAGGGCGGGGCTAGACAACAACCTGATGTTGTCACGTTTTTCCCCTGAAATAAGAACCAGGTTGTAAAAAATCTGCAGTTATTTTTTATTAACGCAATATCTTACCTTTCTAAAAAGAGAAATCTACATCAGTCCGATTCAGTTAACATCTCCATTACTTCAATCTCATAGTAACATTTATTCTTCTTTGACTCTTAATTTACTCAATCAACATCCTTTTCTTTATACTGTAGTGACATTAATAACTGTTATCACTCAACAGTTTGTCTAAACCTGATTTTTATAATTAAACAAAGTCAGGCTTTTATCAAAGTTTTATATTGACACTCTACAGCTTTGTTATGGTAAAAACAGCAAAAGCAACACACATTTAATTCTTTAATTTTGGTGGGAGCGTCATATTTGTCTGTTTTTACAGTAAAACTTACATTAGGGTTTGGAGTGGGAAAAACACCAGAGGTATTAAAGTATAACTCTGATAAATAAAGTCAGAGTTATGGAAGTATATCTCTGATAAATCCAGAGATATTGATTAATATCTCTGATGTTTCTGTAGAATTATCTCGGCTGAGCAGATGAAGATCTGTTTTACTTCCTCGTGCCTCTGCAGATGAAGAAGAAGGTCTGTTTTATTTGCTGCTGGCTCTGCAGCAGCAGTGATCACCTCTCCTCACAGATGGCGTGGGTACGGTGGCCTGCTGCGTGCGGCGTGCTCGCCGGTCGTGCAGCAGCAGCAGCTGGCCGTCGAACGCTCCACGGAGGATGAGAGGAACGTGGGAAGCTGCGAGGATCTCTGAGGACCGACGGGAAGCTCCGGGGAGAGATTTAACAGACCTGAAGAGGAGAAAGCAGCAGATTGATGTGGACGGGTGTTTGTGGGAGGATGTTTGAAGCCCTCTGTTAATGAGATGTTCTGTAACTTTATCCCAGTCTAATGTTGGAATCAGAGATCGGACTGATTGATACCAACAATCTCTGCTCATTAATGAGTCTCCATTGGTTTACCATCCACCAGAGCTGTTCTCAGGCTCCGCCGTCATGTTTCATTAACTGATCCTCCTTTTTAACGTGTTCAGTAATTAAAACGAGGTGCGTCTGGGTAAAGCTTTCACATTATGGATTTAAGTAAACGTGTATTATATCAGAATAAACCACTGACTGTGGATGGCACCAGCATCTCCGATTTCACCCCGTCAGGAACAGCACGACCTGCTGATGGAGGTTTCTGAGGCTGCTGGTCTATCCAGCATGCTCGATGCCATGTTGTCAACGACTCTGAATACAGTCCGCAGCCTCTGCTCTGGGTGCAGCTTCGTCAAACTACTTTAACACTCTCACAGGTCTGACGGCACAGCTGGATCTCAGTTTGTGACTTTTTGTCAAACATCAGACTATCATAATAGAGCTAATTTAGACAGCACTTTTTAATTTAGTTTTAGTGATAATTTAGTAATCTGAATTGTTCTATTTTTATTCTAGTTTGAGTTGAAATTTCCCAACATTCAGTCGATGAAATCTGAAGTGTAAAGGGTAAGGCATTTTTATGTTTCCTTGAATTTCTGAAGTCCTGTTTTCCTCTTGGATAAAATCAAACATCTACTAACCCTTTATTGAATGTTAGTAAAGTCTGAATGTCTAAATGAACAGAAACAAATGTTCCTTTGTGTGAAATGAAGAAATATGGCCTGAGGGAAAAGTGACCATCGTGTTCTGCAGAATGACATGCAGCAAAAAAAAAAAAAAACAACACTCACTTTTGCTCTCGTTAAAAATTGCACACCCAAAGATAGTAGATCACCAGCAACACGCCAGCTAATATTATGTGCAATTTATTAGTTTGCACATGCAATTTAGCACCTGTTATTTTGGACCTTAGTAGATCAGGCCCTTTGTGCGTCAACTCACCATTGTTGTTTGTGAAAAGTTTTTCTTCTTTGTACATGTGTTGTAGCAGCTCTGTTTCTCTGCAGACCTACATTGCCATCTACTGGACTGGCATGCACACTACAGCGGTTTTATTTGTTTCCAGTGTCTCCATCTGAACGCAGGTCGAGTTTGAATATGCAAAAGAAAAACCTTTGCATTTTGTAAATTAACCAACATGGCAGGCATTATAAGATTTATGCTTTATCAGCTAGCTTATTTGAGTAAAACAGAAGCGGGAAACGGCACATAGGGCAACAGAAGCTCATACTTTAGTGTCAGTCATGATTTAGAGGCGGCCATATTGTTTAGGCAGTGATGTGACGTCACATCGATCTGGTCTGAGTTCACGGGAAGTTAGGAGTTCGACTGCCGTTCCAGAGCACTTTGAGGAGTTACAGGTGGGAAAAAAACGAGTTATGGGAACACAGCATAAGATCCACGACTGTCACGTCAGTGTGAAAGTTAAACATCACACTTCAGATCAGCCCCGGATCTGTGTGACGGAAGTTAAATACACACTCCAAGTCTGTTGTTCTGTTAGCTGGCTCCAAATACAGATCCAGGTCGGCCATTTTTAACCTGCTCCTCACCTGAACATCACCTGGACACGACTGTGTGTGTGTGGCTCTGTGCGGTGAACACACACTCCTGTCTGATCACACAGCCACAGGGGAGCAAATAAAAACAAATCTATCAGAAGCTGGAAGGTGACGGAAAGCAAACAGGCGCTTAGTTTGGCAGCCGAGCGCCGACTCGCCGCTGAATATTCATCAGCACCACCTGCCCGCCATCAGTGTGTGAGCGAGTGTGTGTGTGAGTGTGTGTGAGCGAGTGTGAGCGAGTGTGTGTGAGCGAGTGTGAGCGAGTGTGAGCGAGTGTGAGCTAGGGATGTATCGGTATGGAAACTTCATATCGCAGTTATTGTGACCAAAATTATCACAGTTATCATTATTATTACCGTATTGTTGCAGTGAGCTCAAAATGTTCATAAAATACTTAAACACAGTCGTGAAATCATTTAACCCTTTAATATTATAATTTTAACAGTTCTTTTGTCTTTTGTCAATAACTGTGTCAGGAAATGTCCTGTAAGTAAATTTGTTTAAACTTTTTTTTATTAGAAATAAAAGTAAACAATTCTGTCAAGTATTTGTCATTATTATTTTATAATGGCCTAACAGTAAATGGCCATTAACTGTAGTGGCTAACTGTTGTTAGCTGCTACGACTAATGTCCAACAGTTGTTTGCCCTTGTTAGCCATTAGCTGTAGCAGCTAATGGCCACTAGCCGCTAGCTGAACTACCTTGAGACTATCGTCTCACATAATACCACACAGATGAATCATTTAACTCTGATATGGGACATGAACCTCGTCAAAGACAATCCCTACTGAGTAAACTTATGAGCAGAGCAGATTTCGCCAAGTATAACTGAGTAACCATGATGGCTAACTGACATTAGCCTCCATTATTTGTACAACAGGAAGTGACTTCACTTCCCGTTAAGTCAATTCCTGTTGTTGTCACGCCCACAGCTCCCGCCTCTCTCCCCTGATTGGGCCGTTAAGCACTTAGCCGAGTGAAACTGTTGGACAGTGGAGGCTGGCAGGATGGAGATGTTCGATTTCAGAATCAGTCAGGTCTGTCTGCGCTGCACGGCTAACATTTTACCGCTAATGTTTACATCCCTACTGTGAGCGGGTGTGTGTGTCCTCCTTCACAGTGAGTACATGTTTCGTGAACCTGATTTTCTCGCCGTCACCCTCAGAACGACCCCGGTGGTCCGAGTCACTTTGAAGACCGTCTCGTTGTTCTTCGCCCGCCTCCTTTCATCGGCGGCGGTGGCGGCGGTGGCGGCGCTCACTCGCGGTCCTCTTCCATCCAGAGCTTCATCCATCAGGATGAATCAAACGAGTGGTTACGGCTCTCACAGGCTAATTCTGCTCCTCCTGAAACGTGTGGGAGTTTTTAATATTGTGCAGAAGAAGAGCCGGCGTTCAGGGACCAGTTTGGCTTTTCATCAATCTGCCATTTCCTTTTTTTGGGAGGCGTTGTTATTCCGCTCCCCCTCGCCCACACCGACGGCGAGCAAAGACGGAGAACAAAGCGTTTGGTGTGAATCTGCTCTCCGAGGACGCCTGGACTTCAGAGGTGGATGTTTTTCCAATAAAAGCTCGGGGAATATTATGAAATCTCTTTGTTATGAACGCCGCTCAAGTTTTTGTTCCTCTTTCATTTTTCTTTTCCAAACACAAATTTGGTATCACAGTCGATCTTGTTTCTGAGCAGATGAAGGTTTTTAAACAATGAGCCTGTTTCTGTGATTATGAGCTTCAGTTAAAGTCGACACAACAGAGTAAGGCTTCAGAGTGGAGACAGTTTGGCTTAAATAAAGGTGACATTTAGATGATACAAACTCTGTGCTAGAGCTTCATGAAAATATTAATAACAGCTTGTTTCAGGTTGGCAGGAGCTGCTACAATAACAGAATTATAAACTTTATTATTCAAATAAAATACTCAATTTATATCCTGCTCAGTGCCACAGAAACCTCAGAAACTTAGTTATTTTATTTTATTATTATAACACAAATATATGGAAGAGGATTAGGGCCACTGAAAAAAATGGAGTCCAAGTTTTTTTTAAATATTTCTCCAAAGAAAAAAAGTCAGAATTCTTAGAAAAGAAATATTAAATATTAATAAAAAAATGGACTCCATCTTTTTTTCCCTAGTGGCCATTATCCTCTTCTGTACAAACAAAAACAACATGAACAAAAAAAACAAAAAAACGCCCCACACCCTTGCCTGCCACACAAACCGACACATACTTATAATCTGAAGAAGTGGACACGTTTTCGATTTTCTTGAATTTGACCCCGGTCTGAACATCAGGTCCATTTAATGTGACTTTGACGTCAGTCTACAGTTTACCTCGGGACAAATGTTTTCAAAGTCTCTTCATGGACACAACATTATCAGACATGATTATTAACTCTTTAACTGCCAGCTCAACCGTTCATCAGTTTGTCATATCATCAATAAAAACAGGGATATCTAATGTTTTAGAAAACATGAACAAATCAAGTTGCTGTCTGATTTAATAAAATTCAGGAAACAAAGAAAACTAAAAAACAAAAAAAGACATTCTATGCTGTGGGATTTAAAGGTTTAAAAAGCTAACAGTTCATTAACGTGGTGACAAAAAAAGGCAGAAATATTTAGCAAAATCGATCAGAAAAGGGAGACATGTTTGTAAATAAAACAACAATAAAAAATAACTTAAAATATATTATATTGAGTTGGAAAAACAAAAAAATGTTTTGGATGAATAAAGGATGTTGTCTGACAAATCGTATCAGTAAATGGGTAAGTTTTTGAAATAATAATGTTGATAATAATAATAATAGATTTTATCTTTTAAAACTCTAAATCCCGCACAAAGAACATATCAGGTCTTTATGTTTGTTTGTAGTTTATTCTTTTTTCCTAAAACACTGACAGAAATAAACAATGACCTTTTTTTAACAAATTAAATATTCCTGAATTTATTGACTGCCATACAGTTGAGCTGGGAGTTAAAAAGTTTATGCATTGTTTTCCTCATATAAAGAGTTTTAGTTGATTTTCCATCTACAAGCATTAAATAATGCATAAAAGGAGTGATGAGAGAAAGGGAGAGAGCACTGGGCGATCGACTGGTGTCTCCATTAAATGCACAATAAACGATAAACGTGAATGAATCAAATGTTTGTATTATATCTGATAAACTTAGTTTATTAACGCTGCACCAACTGCTTTAATGGATTTATCAGGCTGAAATAACAGTTTACAGGACGCAGAGACACTGATGATTAGGGTGGTGTTACGCCTTTGGGTCCTGCTCTGTACACTGATTGTCTGTGTCTGATATTTCAGAGGCTGATTGGCAACCCGGTGCACCTATTAACGTTCACCCGCCCCGACACCAGTTCACTTCCTGGATTCCACCGCAGCAGCAGCTTGTCCCTTTTCTCTTCCTTTATGCACACAACAACATGCACTCTACACGAGACATGGCAGCCATACATTTACATTACACCACTGATTTTAACACTCATACTCCATTGTTAATCATTTAATTTAATAAAATATATTTTGGTAAACTTTGATTATTGCACGCTGAGCTCCCTGTTTGTTGCAGCTCTCGAGCCAGTCGTAACAAAAGTGGGGACTCGTCCGGGATTCAGACCTGGGACCTCTCACAGGTAGGTAGCAACAGCTGGGGAAAATATCGATTCACATAAGGATCAGGATTTTTAGTTTGACGATTTTTAAATTGATTTTTTTGGTTCAAAAATCAAAAATGTAAATGCTTCATTTTGGTCTGTGTTAATAATCCACTTTTAAAGTCAGTCCAGTCTTTTGAAGAGAGAGTATAAACAGCTGGTTAAAATATATTGCTGAATAAATCCTAAAAACAGGCTCACATGTGATGTGTATTTTTCCTGATATAGTCTGTAGGCATCATCATTGTTCATCTTTTTCACTGGTGTTAAAAAAGCTAACTAAAGATTGAAAAAATCGGTAATATCGTAGAATCTCAATTTAAATCGAATCAGCACCTAAAAAATCCAAACAGGAGAAAAGCGTATCGTCCCAGCCCTACTGATGACCTACTGCTGTCCGTCTCATCAGTGCTCCTGTTTGTTTGTATGAGACAGCGGGAAAGATAGTCCGCCTTTAGGTTGATAAGAAATAAAATACACCCATAATTACTTTAATAAGAGCTCACTGAGGGTGAGCTGTTGTAACATCAGGCTCTTCTCCAGCTTTGTGAAGCTCAGTTTTGGTCTGTGTTTGTTCATCACACTGCGCTGATGTCATCAATGTTAAACTGAGCATGCTCTGAAGCCTGAGCTGTTCACATCAGTCTGCAGTCAGGACACATTTACAGGAGTAACATCAGATTTGAGCTTTAAGGGCTGCAGTGTGAACGCAGCCTAACACATTAGAGAGAGGCCTGAATCCGATCTGAAACGTCAGATTCAAAGTGACTGTGCTGTTCACACTGTCAGAAACAAACCAGATCTGACTGCAGTGTGAACGCCGCCTTCCTGAAGCAGCAGGACGAGGGCGCCGTCACATTTTACTGAGACGTGGAGAGGATTGGAGAGCATCGGGAACAGAGAGGAGGAGGAGGAGACGCTTCACTTGAGCTTCCTCAGCGAGGGTTATAAAGGACGACTCCCATCTGTGAGTGAGCTCGGGGACTTCTGGAAACATCTGGAGGAACAATCTGCTGTAAACAAGCAGCAGCCACTCGCTGCCACCCGATAAATAAGAGGAGAAGAAGAAGAAGCTGAGTCCACAGGAAGCAGACCAACGCCGCTCTGTAGGTCACATGACATGAATCCAGACAGAAGATTTTAAACACGTGTTCACATCATGTCATGTCTGCA
The DNA here is from genome assembly GCA_036419115.1 of Scarus forsteni. NCBI lineage: Eukaryota > Metazoa > Chordata > Actinopteri > Labriformes > Labridae > Scarus > Scarus forsteni. The sequence continues at coordinate 38,487,497 of JAZDUH010000383.1, forward strand.
TGTTAACATGTTCAAACTGACACAAGACCAGATCAACTTTACTGATAACAAAAATAGACCTGCACCTTTATATTCACTCATTTAACTGCAAACAGGTCAGATTACTGTCTCTTGCAGGAAAATTTCTTAGACAGCAGTGCTACTGGCTAAGTGCACAATATACATAAATAAAAAAACACTAGACAACAAACAGCTTTTACATTAGCAAGAGGTCAACATGGTCAGTAGTTATTGCACAAGGAGGTTAAAGTGAAGAGCTCATTACAATAAGCAGAGAAAATAAGTAGAAACAAGTTTTAAAAATCAAATAAAGAGGAGAAGAATAAAAACATTGATAAAAGCTGAATAATAATAACAGATGACAGACTGTTGGCAAAAATAAGCTGGAAAAATATACAAATATAATACATCAAATTGCAGGAAAATAATAACTTCATCTGTTTGTGAAGAAAAGATAAGAATGTTTGGAAAAAAGAGAGTTCGTAGTGGTTTGTCTCGTGTTTGCTCTGCATCGTCTCCCTGAAGGCAGAAGTTCATTTTACAGAAAAATAAAATGAGAAGAATCATTCAGACTTTCTGGGCCTGATTAAGGATGAAACTATTAAAGACAGACTGGAGTCTGCGGGGACTTCTCTACCTGTTAAACATGTATATACATATATATGTATATACATAATTAAATATATAATTATGTATATATATATATTACTTTTACTGTTGAGTCGAGTCCAGACGTAGTTTTTACTAATATACATCAGAATATTTATCGCCCAGTTGTGCATTATGGAGTTGGTCACTCGTGATTAATCATATTTAGTAGTTGTTGTGTTTTCTTTATGTTTCCATTTTGTTTGTTTCTTTGGAAATGATTTGTGGGCCTCATAAAGTGAGGTGAAGGGCGGCATGTGCCCACCCCTGTGTTGAGGTGTCCAACGAGTGGATGTTAAATGAGACTCTTCTCTTTCCTGTTGGCTGAAGACATTAAAACATTTATGTTAAATTTAAACTCTTGTTGTTGCTGTGAGGCCACGCGCTGGCGTACGAGTGTGGTGTTGATGCCTGCGGCCCACCGCGGCGCTCTCTAACAGCCGTTAACAAGCTCGTCCGTGTTTCTGATGCACACCAACTCTTCAGTCTGTTTTTAAAGAGACCTGATAAAACACACTGCCGTCCCCCCGGGCCCTTCTTGGCGTGCTCTCCCATAATTCCTCTTGTCCACACCACAAAGCGTCCTCCCTCGGCAGCCTGCAGTCCATCAGAGAGAAGAGCCGCCGCCGCCATTACGGCGAGCTGTGGCGTCCTCGCGGGAGCGTGGAGCGGGCGCTCTGCCTCTGAACCTGAAACGGCTCTCTGTTCGTGCTGCTGTTGTGTTTGCGTGGCGGCGTTCGGATCGGCGTCTGCACAAACAGCGAGCTGGCTGCTTAGGTTGGCACAGACACAGGTTGTTAATTATGTTTTCCATGCCAAGCATACAATCACACGGTAATTGGAGTTGGAGCAGAGGATTGTGGGAGTGCAGTGAATGATAATGACGGGGTGGTCATCTGCATCATCATCATCATCATCAGTATCAGTTTCATCAGCAGAAACTCGACCAGAGGCTCTGCTCTGGAGACACACCGAACGCCAACATGAAGACGAGGAGGCTGCAGGTTCACCTTCATCTTTAAGCACAGGAAACTCTCCAGGTGTTTTCATTCAGCTCTTCATGCTGCAGCTGCATGTTCTGCACAGGCTCGACTCTGATGGGCCTTCTTTACTATGTATACTAACTTTGGTGCCATCCCATTCCTAATCCATAGGGTTCAATCTGACGTGGGTCCACCCTTTGCAGCTATAACAGCTTCAACTCTTCTGGGAAGGCTGTCCACAAGGTTTAGGAGTGTTTATGGGAATTTTAGACCATTCTTCCAGAAGAGCATTTGTGAGCTCACACACTGATGTTGGACCAGAAGGCCTGGCTCTCAGTCTCTGCTCTAATTCATCCCAAAGGTGTTCTATGGGGTTGAGGTCAGGACTCTGTGCAGGCCAGTCAAGTTGATCCACACCAGACTCTGAAAAATGCTTTGAGAGCTCCAGTCTGTTTAACTCTTACTGAACATTAACCTGTTCAGCCCCTTTTTTAAGCCTTCTGCTCTAACATGACATCCTCACAAAGAAAAGAGTGAATCTCTACAACCACAAGGTCTGTTTGAATTATTCTGGTGTCATAATAAAGTAACACTGAGAGATTTGTCCAGATGTGAATTATCAGTATATGTGTTATTGGGACAGAGGAAATGAAGATAGAAGGCAGAATAATGTGAACATTTCATCTTCGTCTAAAAAAAACATTATTTTATTGTAAATATCTTTTTGGATGCTGGAGTGGCTGTAAAACTCTAAAAATGAATAATTAAATATTTTTACATCATCTCTGCAAAGGACTGTTGTGATGAAGTGATGCAGGGCAAAGTTGTAGAGGTTTTATAAGAATATGGTCAGGCGAGGATTTTGAAAAATAGTTCACTTTTCCTTGCGTTTTTGTTGGAAAAATTCCTGAAATCGGGTATTTGGGGCTGTACAGGTTAAAAAAAATGTACCACCATCAAACTGTCGTCACGTCTTTGCTCCATGACCAACATTCTCTGAAAGTTCATCAGAATAAATAAAGTTTTCTCTGCCGTGAGATTCCCTCCTGCCGAGTATTTTCTTGCAGGAAGCTCTGAGTTCCGACTCTCCTGTGGTCCCTGAACGCAGCAGCAGCAGGTCTCCTCCTCATCATCACCTCGCCCTGCTCCGCTGGCCCTTACTGCTGCAGCGATGGCGAGGGCGGCGGCAGATGGCGGGCGGCCCCCGGTGGAAAGCAAACGGCCACTTGGACCGACCGCCCCCGCCGAGAGGTGAGGGGTTTCCTCGCCAGAGCAACAGGGGCGAGAATGATGCAGGGGTGACCAGGGCCTCGGTGTTAATGAGGGGAGGGAGCAAGGAGGTGAGGAAAGGAGGAGGTGAGGCTCCGAGGGAGGGAGGTGATAAATAAGAAAACTCCAGGAAACAGAGAGGAGGAGGAGGGACTGTGCAGTCAGAAACATTATTGTCACCGTGTAGGTGTAAATGTGATGGAAGAATATCATAGAATAATACAGGGCTAAAGGATATATATCATTATATCTATATCGAGATGTAAACATTCAAGATAGCAACAATATAAACGATATAGATTTCCTATAAATAAATCTGCACCTTCCACATTCTTTTGTTTTATGATGTTTTTAAAATGCTTGATTTTCATCAAACTCGTACTCATGTGATGTCATATTAATATCGATATATGTAGCATGAATATTGAGATATGAAATTGTGTCCACATCGTTCAGCCCTAGTATAATATATCAAAATACCTGACAAACTGAGGAGTAAAAATAGTCTGGATCTGTTTTAATGTATTTACTCAGCTTACACATTCAGAGGAGTTAAACAGAGAGACAAAACTGTGTTCATATTTCATTTTATTTTACTTTTTCTCGTTGGCTTTTGATTCAGCATGTGAGTCTGATTTTATGTGCTTCTTATTTTTCTTAAGTTTGATTTTTTTTATTTAAATTTTATTTGTTATTTTTTACAAAATTTCTTGTTTTAACTGTGCCCTATTATTTGCTTTTATTTTTTTTTATTAGTTTTTATTCATGTGTTTTCATTTTATTCTGTTCCTATTTTGTCATCTTTGGTAAAGACACTTTGGTGGACTTTATTATCTCTAAAATGTGGTATATGAATAAAGTTACCGGATTAAATTAAATTAATAAGCAAACACAGTTGTGAGAGCATACTAGTGTTAAAAAAATGTTCTGAACAAGATGTCAGATAAATACACCTCCGGACCTGTAAATGCAGCTTTATTTTTTTAAATTAAATTCAGAAGCTTGGAGTCAGTAAATCAAAAACCTGGATGCACGAACAAGCAAAGAAAAAGATCGTATAACAGTTAACCTGGTAAAGACTGTCTCCTGGGAGTTTTTGGTGTTTAAAGTGGAGAAACACGAAAGAGAAAAGTCAAAGCCGCCCGGCGTCCCTCAGGGCTCGACTCCGGGCCCCCCGTCAGACTCTCAGAAACTTTAACGGACAGAGAAGAGGAAGCTTCCTGTGATCAGAAACCATCTCCTCCAGCTCCACTCCATCATCTGCTCTCCCATCATGCCTCACCTGACACAACATTACAGATGCATTATGGGATCTGGGAGCTTCCTGAATATTTGATAAAACATGAGACGACCAAACGGAGGTCGTCAGGAGACGGGAGGGTTATCAATATTACATCAGAGCGCCACACGGATCCGGCGTGGAGGAGAGTGGCCCTCTTTACTCATTTATCTCCTCCTTTTTCTTTGTTTGAGGGAGATTCACCAAAGTTTGACCAAACAGACGAACTTCACCGAGGCAGAGGCACAGCTCGAGCCTCCCTCATGGATCAGATAGAAACTGAAGAGATGTTTAAGTTCCTGAAGTTAAAGATTCTTCTGCAGAATCAGTCCTGAAACCCTCAGAGAGACTTCAGTGAAGCTGAGGGTTCACCGCTCAGTCTGTATTCAGACAGAGAAGAGAAATAATAATTATAACAGCTAACAGATGAAGCTCAGAGTTCAACACAGTCCAAACCAGACTGCAGCACGTTAACCGTGGTCATGAGAAGATGCAGTCTGAGCACGTGCAGCTTTTATAATCATGAGGTAGTGTTGTGTTAGTACAGACCAGTCTAAGGGCGTTTCCACATTGAGTCCACTTGTTTCGAACCGTGCTGCAGTGCGGTTCGCCCCCCTCCCACTCCCACTCCCCCTCCCCCGCAGGCTGGCATTCACACTTGGGACATTGAACCATGCCCGGGCCCACTTGTGTATTGACTCAGTTTGAAACAGCAGGGGGCGATATGCACGTAACTGGTTACCAAACCTGCTACAGAGGAGAACGAAGAAGAGGCTACCATGGTAACCATTTCCTACACCAGACAACCAATGTTTACGTTTCACTCTCTTCTACATTTTCCTTCAAATGTGTTTTTTTATCGTGTTTGAGACGACATCAGCGACCTTCTGGACCCTCGTAAATCATCGTAATCCTCAACCAGAATAAACAAATCCACAAACTGAGTAAGCAAAAGATTCAACCGCAGGATTAACAGGAAGTAATGCATCAAAAGTAGATCTGTTCGGACCACTTTGTTTCACACCAGTGAAACTGCACCAAATGTAGGGAGATGGAGCGGATCCAGACCACCCCTTCATGGAGGTCTCAGACCAGCTGATTTGGTGCACACCAAAGTGCGGTGGTTGCATTCACATTGACACTAACGTACCAAACCCTGGGCCAAAACTTCTTTGGTGTGCACTAAATATGGTTGGTGTGAAAACACCCTTAGTTTCAAGACCACATTAAAGGTCTTGGTCTTGTCTCGGTCTCGGACTGACAAGAAAAGACCAGATCAGGACCAGCACTGATCTGCTGTTCTTCACCTTCATTAATGTGAATAAGGAGGAACACTTGGTAAAACAAAAGAAAGCTTCAGTTCATGTGTTATTTCCCCTGTGGTGACTGAGGGACACCCCCCTTAACTGTTCAACCATGGCATTATTTTAAAACTGATTTTGATGGTCTTGGTCTTGTTTTGGTCTTGGTGCATTCTGGTCTTGGGTAAGTCTTGGTAATGGATCGTGTGGTCTTGAGCACATCATCATGAGTTCATGTAAATGTTGATCATGTTGGTGATCAGATTCTCACTCTTTACTGTCCTTTATTTAACCACCTGACTGTTTAACCTGAAAACATCATATTAATAAAGTTTTATGTTTCTGAAGGTGTGGAAATGTCCTGTTAAGGACAGGAAGTCTGTAATTCTAATGATTAATGATAAACTGTTATCACAGATCTGATGTTATCCTCCATCTTTGTTATTCCCCTTTCAGACTGGCCAAAAAACCAGTTTAATCTCAGTAACAATCAGCTCCTGTCTGCAGTGTGAAAGGGTTTAATCGATCAGCTTCAGTGGGAACGTCACACCCGTGTCGACCCACTAATTTACGGATGACGTTGGACATCGCGCCCCTCTGTCTGTACCTTATGTGACTCTTTGCATCTCAGTAGCTAATTCCATCCACCTTTGAATCATCAGCACTGGTTTTGAACATTTTTGAAGAGGGGCAAAAGTAAAGAAAACCGTGTCCACAGCCTCCATGTTTCTTTCTATTGTTTCCGTGGACGTGTTTCATCATGCTGATGATGTCATCAGCGTGAGACATCAGCTTGATGCGACAGAGGAAAAAAAAACAGCCACACAGCTCGTCTGCTGCTGATTAGACCGGGGCCTGCTGCAGTGAGAGAAAAGTCACTTTCTGACTGTTAGCGGGTAAACCCGTGTTTAAAAAAGTGTAAAACTTCTCTAAATGCAGCAGCAGAGTGTGGTAGCTGTTTCATAACAACACTTTTTCACAGGTGCTGCTTCTCCTGTGACATGTCCCCGTGTGATTGGCCTAAACTCCCACATGACCATGCAGGGCTCCACACGCCTGCGAAACATGGAAACAGCGATCAGGGTTTCCAGGTAATGTTAAAATAAAGCAGGTGAAATAATATTGATGCAGAGAGCAGAACATCAGGCAGGAAACTTAACCTCCTGTTAACATGTTTGTTCTCTACAAACTCATGAAGTTCTCCTGTGATCTTTACGTCCCACCTTTAAACCCTCCAGGCTTTAGGGACTTCCTGTGGGTGAGGGCGTGTGCCGATGGTCGAAGCAAAGACCCAGATATGTGACGCTCCGTGTGTCCCAGAGATCTGAACAGAAATCAAATCTGAGGGTTTGGACTCAAGAACTTCAAAGTCACATTTGGTCATCAGAGTTTCTGAGATCTGTTGAAGAAGCTTCTCTGTGAAATCATTTTTAAACTCCACATGTTTGCTCTCATGTCCAAAGATTTGTAGTCAGTAAAGTTTAGATCAGTCTCTGCTGTCCTCAGGTCTGTGGTCCTCCTCTCCTCTACATCAGTCCATATTTGATTGGTTAAAGTCTCGATAAAAGACCCAGTAATGGATGCTTTACACTGAAATACTTTGGTCATAAGACTCTGATCAGCTTTGGTCTCCTGCAGGCCAGGAGGATGCTCACTTTGTCTCAGAAAGAGACTGAAGATTGTTCTGTACAGTCCTGGAAAAGAGAAATGATGCTTTGTGTTACAGTGGAAAAAATTAAATTATGTTATGAGAGGTAAAGCACACGAGTTTGAGGAGGTGTGGACCCCTAATGAACTTTATGGACAGCAGTAATCACACAGTTCAACTTTAAAGTGTAACCCCCCCCCCATTTAACCTCCTAAATACAGACTGCACCCACTTTAAATGACTATTTCTAGAGGATATTATTTATTTCATTACTCATCTGCTTTTCGTGCTGTTTTGTAAAGTTTTTACATTGTCTTGTTTTTTTCACCCCATTTGTTTTTATCTTTATCTTTTCTTATTTTTTATCTTTATCTTATCTTGTCTTAACCTGCTCTACGATTTACACACGTAGGCTACTTATAATGTCCGACATCTCTATCTGAATCTGAATTTTTTTTTCAATAAATGATTATGGTTATAATTATTTTGAGCTCAATCAGTGTTATTTTGTTTAAATACATTTTGCTGTCTTATTATTGTTGTTGTTAGTTTCCACTTTTGTGTTCATGTTTGTTTTTATTTGCTGTATGATTCCTGTTTTTTTCTGTTGTAAAATAATAAAAACATTGTTCAAAAACAGCAACACTGTTTTTTTTCTCTTAAAAATGTCTTCACATGGTTTCACCCTGCCCAGTGGACATCTGATGTCAGTTCAACACCAACATGAGGTCAAACTGTTTCATGATTTAGTTAAAAATGTAAATCAGTCCTTTGACAGAAATCAAATCGTCAATTTGATGTCAAGTGTTGTGCTGCAGCATCGTTGTTTTGATGTCAAATATATTGATTAACAATGTCTGATGCAGTGATTGGTGTTGTTGATCCTCTGATACCCCTTTTCCACCAAGCTGGTTCCAGGGCTGGTGCTAGTGCTGGTGCTAGAGCCGGTTCACAGTTGGTTCAAGAGCGAACCGGTTAAGAACCGTTTGCTTTTCCACAAACGGGTGCCGGCCAGAGAGCTACGTCAGCACGTCAATGTATACGTCTGTATACGTCACGCCAGTTTCCCATAACAACTAGCGAACAACAATAAACTTACCAGGCTCTGTGGAGGTTTGCTCCATGGTTGTGTCCTCCTGCATAGACTCCAGCATGGCTGTGGCAGAATTCAATGCCCCGGTAGCGCTGCACGCCGGTCGGTCTCCGAGAACAGCATCGAGCATTTTGTAATGCGGGCTGTTAAAACGTGGCCGACCATTGCCACTACGGCCCAGCTCGGTCTTCTGGTCCCTATATTCTTTCTTTATATATTCTTTATAGGCTATATATATTCTTTTCAATCTGTTTTTCGCTTACTCCAACCTCGTCTTTTTAAAAATGGCTCTCTTCCGTGTTTTTACTCTGCTAATCCCGCCCCCACCCCCTGACGTAAGCGCGTAGCCCCCGACGTAACCTGGTTCTTTCTGCTGGCCCAGCAAAGAGTTGGTGCTTGCCAAGCACCGGTTTTGAGAGCCAGCAACCGGTGCTTAGTCTGTGGAAAACCAAAGAACGGGTGCTTAGTCTGGCTCTAGCTACGAACCAGCCCTGGAACCAGCTTGGTGGAAAAGGGGTAGGTTGGACTTTTTTTACAACAATAAGGAGGTCAGAGCTTGATGGCTGTTTATCATGAGGTCAAAATCTGGACCATCGTCACACTGACGTCACAGTGCTGCTGGGTTTGGATGATCTTCGCAAAGTAAACATGCTAACGTGACTTTGGCTCGGTTTACATGATGGAAATGTTGATGACTTTTGGTTCTTGGTGTCACTTCAATAAAAAAGTGTATTTTTACAGCTCTACCCGACTAATGAAACATGTGCTTCCACCTTCAGGTCAGAGCCTGTTTACCTCTGAAGGTCACCGGAGTTAAACTCTGAAATCTTCATCGTCGTTATTCCTGAAGGGGAGGAGGAGGAGGAGGAGGAGGAGGAGGAGGAGCAGTGGCTGTCCCGCTGCGTGTCACGCTGTAAACAGGATGAAGCTGAGCTCGGTCTCGCCTCTCTGTGGGTTGTGTTTGCTGATGAAGAGGAGCGGTCATGATAATTGACTTTGCTGTTGATGAAGATTAGAGACAATCCTTCAGATGTTCACCTTCACAGGAGACCAGTTCATCAGCTCTGAACATGGAGACCCTGTTTCTGTTCTCCATCACCGTGTCCTCGGTCTGTTACCATGGACTGAGTTTGACCCTTTGTCCACAGCCTTTTAAAAAATTAACCACAAGCTCAACTGTTTGGCAGAGCTCATCGATAAACTCAAGGATATTTAATGTTAAAAAAATATAACAAATCAAATTGTTGATATGATTCTGTCAACATTTAGGAAACAGAAAAATACGAGCAAACCAAACACCGGATATATTATTGGTGTTGGATTTAAAGGTTTAAAAGTTAATTTAATGCAGAAATATTTGGGACAAATCCATCAGAAAAGACAACAATGTTTGTCAATGAAGCAGCAATCAGAATAACTTAATATAGATGATACTGTGTTTGACTAACACACAAATGTTTTAGCTGAACAAGATATTTTATATATATAATTCATATCAGTAAGAGGTGAAGTATTGAAATAATTATGATATTAACAGCTTTTAGCTTTTTGAACCTTTAAATCACACAGAGAGAAAATCAGTTATTTTGGTTTGTTTGCAGTTTTTTCTGTATCCCAAACAAATGACAGAAACAATGTTATTTTTTAATATATGACATATTCCTGGATTATTCACCTCTATCAAACCATTAAACTGGGAGTTGAAGGGTTAATTAAACTTCAGCCAAACTGAAGACGATAAAAAGGACGTGTCCACGTGGACGGGGAACATTTGGTCCTGATTGTCTCACTCTGAAAAATCTCCATCCTTCATCGGTGTTACTGTTTCACAGGTGACCGTGTTAACTGGTGACCTATGCTCTTTGCTTCTGTAGCTGTCATGGTTATAACAACTACATTTTTCTACACTAACGAAGAATTAAAAAAACAGATTTTATGACATGGCAGGGCTGCTGCTGCCTTCTCCTGCACTCTGAAGACAAGACAGAAAAACTGAGACTGTTGTAAATGCTGCACAACATCTGATTTATAACAACATGGTTATGACAGCTGACAGCTAACTATCTTACTACCTTAAATATAAAAACAGGGACAAAACACTTAGTACAAGTAAAACAGTAACAAAAATGTAAACAAAAAATGACAATGTCAAAACATTATGAAAGGATGGATTATAAACACTTACCTCGTCACTGGACATAATTCCAAATATAAATACAAATGCTGTCGGCTTTGGATCAACATCTGCAACAAACTCCTGCACAAGCAACTGCTGGAGTTAAAGTTGAGAAGGAGAGGCTACAACATGGTGGAGGTGTGTCAGAAACTCCTCTTTATATTTTCAAGGCTTTGCTCTCCTACCACACCTGATGGAAATGAAGTCACCTTAAATACCTTTAATAATACAGATGTTATATATGTATGATGCAGAGCTGCCACATCAGGAAATCCTCATTAAAGCAGAAACATCACACCAATAAAATCAGCAGAATAAATAAATATGTAGATGTTAGCTCGACAAAAACAGGAGAAAACAGATACAGATATGATTTAATTATGATGTTTTAGAAATAAAGAGTAAAAATATGATTACTTTGAAATAATATTAAAATCTAAAAATGATCCACTTTGTACTAACCTAAATGAAAACATCAGATTAAAAACATCTTTAAATTCAGTCTGATTCAGTGGTAGATAAAATAAAATATATGAACCTCTCTGTGACATTTACTGAGCCGCAGCAGCAGCGTCAGTCTCTACCCGACAACAGGCGAGTCGGGCCTGACGCTGACAGACGATTGGAGGAGATTTACTGAGGCCCAAAGTTTTTACAGTGGGAGATAAAAACACGCTAAGGTCATGTTTTATTTATTTATTCCATCATAATTAGCAATTTAAATGACAGAGCTGCATTCAGAGAACTATTATGGTCTACTCTCCCGCTGGGACCCATCAGGCTGCAGAGACACACCGAGGCCCAACCTGAGGCCCGCGGCCCTGCAGCAGGCCACAGGAGAAAGAGGGACGGACTGATCATCACGTATCTGCGATGTCTGCAGCAAAGATCAGCTCCTCCTGAAGCACAAAGGTTAAAACTGGTGTCTGGATGACTTTACAGAGGTGTTAAAGATTTACAGTTAGTGTGAGGATTAGAAACAAAAATAAACCAAGAAAAACAAGAGAGGAACTCAACAGCAGATAATCAAAAAAATCCTTTACTTTATACTAAAGAAAGGCTCATAAACCAAAGATAAATCCTTTAATAAAAAACAAAATCTCCTGCAAAGTATTAATTTAAACAAACTACATAAAAAGAAATAACACGGGCTAAACTGAAAGTAGAAATCAAAATCACTACAAAAGGTTCAACTAAGACAAACACTGAAACACCGGAGACTTACACATCTGAGTGTTTTATTTTTGTTTTATTCTACATTATACTCTAATCTTTTCATAGATATTTTCAAAGCCCATTGATTTAATGTTCTCTATATTTCTCACAATATCCTTTATTTTATTTCTTTCATTTTATTTTGTTGTATTTTATTATTTTTTACTTTTATTTATTTATTTAGCTATTTTAATGTATTTTTATTTTTGTATGTTTTTTAGTTTTTATTTTGGTTCTTATGGTCTCTTTTCATGTAGCAGGGTTCTTGTATTACCTGGATTGCTTTGCCATGGACTCTCTCAGTTTCATTTTGCCTTTTGTGTTTGTCTTAAATGTTCTTTTAATTTAATTCTCTTGTGCTTTGCTTTCTTTATGATTCTGCCTGTCAGAGCACTTTGTAAACCTCTGTTTTAAAAAGTGCTAAACAAATAAAGTTTGTCATCATTATTATTATTATTATTATTATCGAACAAGAATCAACACAAAGACGGGAAACAGACACTAAATACACACTGGATGTCAGACTCAGAGTGTTGAGAAACTCATCATCTTTAAAATGTTAAACTTAGGGCTTTATGAACTTTAAAGTTCAGAGTTTTTCTCATAGATATGTGACTCCCTGATCTGCAGGTTTGATTCTGATCTCTGGCATGTCCCACTCTCCAAAAAGCTTGTCCTCTCCACTGAAGACTGAAAAGCCAAAATCAGGGCCTAATTATTTTATCTTCCCACCAGGAGGACTCCTAAATGACACTAAAAGTTCCTAACTAAGAGTTTTCTCTGCAAACCGGTTCACAAAGCTGCTGAGACTAACTCAAAGTAAAACTAACTAAAAGAAAGGGGCGGAGCTGACCCTGTTGCTATGAATGATGTCATGTTTCAGACCCTGTTGCTATGGATGATGTCATGTTTCAGACCCTGTTGCTATGAATGATGTCATGTTTCTGACCCTGTTGCTATGGATGATGTCATGTTTCAGACACTGTTGCTATGGATGATGTCATGTTTCAGACCCTGTTGCTATGAATGATGTCATGTTTCAGACCCTGTTGCTATGGATGATGTCATGTTTCAGACCCTGTTGTTATGGATGATGTCATGTTTCTGACCCTGTTGCTATGGATGATGTCATGTTTCAGACCCTGTTGCTATGAATGATGTCATGTTTCAGACCCTGTTGCTATGGATGATGTCATGTTTCAGACCCTGTTGCTATGAATGATGTCATGTTTCAGACCCTGTTGCTATGGATGATGTCATGTTTCAGACCCTGTTGCTATGAATGATGTCATGTTTCTGACCCTGTTGCTATGGATGATGTCATGTTTCAGACCCTGTTGCTATGAATGATGTCATGTTTCAGACCCTGTTGCTATGGATGATGTCATGTTTCAGACCCTGTTGCTATGGATGATGTCATGTTTCAGACTCTGTTGATATGGATGATGTCATGTTTCAGACCCTGTTGTTATGGATGATGTCATGTTTCAGACCCTGTTGTTATGGATGATGTCATGTTTCTGACCCTGTTGTTATGGATGATGTCATGTTTCAGGAACCACCTGACTCACAGCGCCTTCAGTGATTGGCTGACAGTGAATGAGTCTTTAAGAACTTTCTACATAGAAGTCACTCAGTTTAGAGAAAAGAGTCATGTTGGCAGATTTAAATAAAGACCTTCAAATAAAAAAATGTAGCCTACTGATTAAACATTAAAGCAGAGTAACATACTGACTAGTCCAGTGTGTGTTGTGCTAATGTTCAGCAGCTGTATCTGGTTAAAGGATTAGCAGATATCCATATAAGCAGCCTCTTAATGACTGGGACTCTGGAATAACCATGGCAGAGAAAACATCAGGCTAAAGAAAGACCAAACCAAACTGGACACAATACCAGATTTTCCTCTTTGACCAACCTGTCCATGAAAGAAAGAACATTGTCAGAGGAGAGTTTAGATCTGGGATAACCTCACAATTAAAAAAGAAACATGGGAACAAATTATCTTACAAAGCTTACTAATTCAAAAGACAAACCACGTCAACAGGTCAGACCAACTACAGTCAAACTAAACCTAACAATCTATTTAGTGTGTTCAGTCATTAACAGAAATGTTACACATACATTAACCTTGATAAATGTGTGATCACAGATTTTATTAACATGAACTTTTATATCTGTGTTTCATTTGTTAGGAGGAGGCTCTGCACCAAGACACTGGGTTGTTTCTATTTGTTGGTGAAGTGATTCTATCTTTGACTAATTCTATTGCCATCATTCTACCCTCCTGATTGAGGCCGTACCTTTTCAGAAGCTCGTTGTTTTTGTATCTTTCCTAAATGTTCTCTGATCATGAGCTGGATTGGCCGCAGCTGTGCTGAGATTCTTTCTGAACTGGTCTGAGGGACTTATGGCCCTTTTCCATTAACCCTACCCGGCTCTACTCTACTCACCTTGTGCTGCTTTTCCATTAGCCCCAGTCGGCTGCCCAACAGGGTGCAGTGTCGCTGTAAACAGCTGAGCGGCACTGCGGTGACGTCATTTTGAGCGCGACACAACAATCTGTGTCTTTTTGTCACAAACCGAGTAAAAAAGGAAAGCAGAAGAAGGCTGCAGGTGGTAAGAAGAAATACCCATTGAGAAGCACAGGAGAGTTTTGGAAGCTATACAACAGAATGAAGCCGAGGACGAGAGCAATCCAGCTGCAAAGAAAAGACGGATGAGGGGAAGCTAATGGTAGCTACCGCTAGCATGCTAGGTCTTTGCGCTCATGACTCGTCGATGACGACATTGTCTGACTAATCAGTAGCCGGCAGTCGGTGACGTCATCTTTTAGTATGGACTCAGCTCGCTTGGAACCAGAGTGGAGTAGGTACTAAAAAAATCTGGCTTGTCGTGGGAGGTACCGGGCTAGCGGAAACACGACGCAAACCGGGTAGAGCCGAGCCGAGTAGAGCAGAGTAGGGCTAAGCTAGTGGAAAAGGGCCATTAGGAGTCCTCTTCACTACTGCTAACTTCTCTCAGGTTTAGGAGCTTGTTTTAGCTCTAAAATGCTTTGTCAAATACTTTTAGGAGAGAATTTAAGAGTCCCAAATTAAGGACTGACACGCCCATTATTTTTTAGTTTCTCCTAAATCTGTGAGTTAGCATCTACTTTAGCCTGAAGATGTTTGTGAATACAGACCCTGATCAGTTTAAGTCAAAGTCAGGCCGTCCCAGGACGTGGAGATGGAGTTTAAATAATCATGGTTTTGTTTAGTATCAGCTCTGAGGCGTCAGATGGCGCCTCTTTATCTGCGGCTGTCGTATGCAAAGCGTTACATGGCTCTGGATTTCCTGATGAATTTTTAACTTAAAGTCACTTAGCCGCTTTGTCTCCTTCTCCTCCTCTTTAGCGGCTAAACAAAGTGAGCTCAGACAAACAGGTTTAAACTTTAATGCTGCTGCAGAGGAGGGCGGGGAAATGGGGCAGAAGGACGGAGGAGGAGCTCGTCGGGTTTTTAAAGACTGAGTGTCCCAACAAAGCAGCATCCATAATGCAGAGACGTGCATTTATCCCTCTGATCGTCACAGGGTTAAACCCACAGAGCTGCTTTAAACCTGCAGGAAAGTAAATCTGATCCCACCCACAGCACAGGACGGGACAGGGATCACCCAAGAAATATTTAAGATGGATTTTCATGATGAATGTCTTTATTATCACCATTTGAGATAAAAATTTGTAGTATTTTTTATCTTCAATTTATATACACGTATTTATATTATTTTTTTTATTTCATGCTTCTTATTTACATTACTATAAATTGATTTAATTATTTTATTCTTATTTCTGTTTTTATTTATTTATTTATTTATTTGGCCTTATCTTCTGGTTGATACATGCTTGTTAAAAAGATATGTTGATGAACAGCAAGTGGATTAATGATTCTTATAGTGACTAAAAATAAAGAGTTATCTTTCATGTTTAGTCATTTGGAATAATAGTTTCATAGAAGTAAACTCATTGTAAGTGATAAGGACTTTTTTGTATTAACTTATTCAACTTAGGGTTTTGTTGTTTTTGTTGAAAAAAATGTGTTTTTAAGATACACTGAAAAGTGACACAATGACACATGTCAATAAGAATATTTTAGATGGAAAAGTTGACTTTTCCATTAAAAAAACCAAAAGGACTTATTTTATCATATTTGGAATAAATGTCTTGAATTCATAACCCCAGTGAGAGCGGACTTTGTCTGATCATGAACGATATAACCTGGTTATTTTTCATCTTTTCCTTTAGTTTCATCACTCCCACAGTTCTTGACAATATTTTTTTTATTTCTTTCCTTTTTAATGGATTTATGAAACTATGCTGTTCAACTTGACTTGATTTTGGACTATATATCAATGTCATTTATATCTATCTTACAATGTTTGTGGGCATTTATTGTATCTATATATGTATTATATGTATTATTTTACTTTACTATGAAAGTCTATTAATTGCTAAGGTTTAACCATACTGTATAAGTATTTATGTTAACATAGTCTTATTTATTTATTTATTTTTATTATGATCACTACTATTCATCTAAATGTCTTTGGTTCTCTTGTTTTATTTGTGTGTTTTAATATATTATTATGGTATTTTTCTTGATTTGTTGTATAAACAAGGAATTTCTCTGGATTTTTTTGTGTGTAAATTAATCATCACAGTGATGTTGCACAATTGGGAAAAATATAGGGGAAAAAAATTAATAATTCATTTTTTAAAGTTAACTATGTCAAGGCAGGTGTGCACTGTGTGTGCTTGTGAATCGTGTTGTAAACAATTTAACATGTTTTATTTTCATGGTTTTCTTT
Organism: Scarus forsteni; assembly: GCA_036419115.1. Classification (NCBI taxonomy): domain Eukaryota; kingdom Metazoa; phylum Chordata; class Actinopteri; order Labriformes; family Labridae; genus Scarus; species Scarus forsteni. Next base: position 38,503,951 of record JAZDUH010000383.1, read on the forward strand.
TCCGCTCTATCACTGGATTTTAATTTTGGATGTGCGATATCTTAGTTTTATATTTCCACAGGAGTGCAGAGTCTCATGCAGGGGGGTTTGAGCTTAGAGCGAGTTATGGTGGATGTTTAGATCATCCTCACGTCTCTGTGTCTTATCTTATTGGCACACACTCTGGACTCTTTCTCTTCAGAAAGACAAACAGGGAAATTGTTTCTGTATTTGCTCTTTGATTGTAAACCTGCCCTTTCCAAATAAAAATAAGATATAAAAAACTAAACCTGCAGGAGAAGAAGTCCCATCGGCCCCCCGTCAGTAAAGTCAGATACGACTCACTCTAACGGCGCCGGCTCCTTAATTATCCCCGCAGGACGCCATGTTGGACACCCGTCAGCTGATTAAAGACACGCAGCACTTTGAATCACTTGATGGACGAGCGTGTGAATCCGAATCAGACGCATCAGACTGACTGACGCTCCGTCCCAATCACATCCGTCCTCGTCCCGTCGGTCTGCCTCGCCCCAGGGGCTGATGGGAAACTTTAGCTGAGCTGATAGGAAACAACCTGAAGTCTCAATAAAGTCTGAAAAAGTTTAATCAGCTGGAAATCCAGCAGCAGAAGCCTGCGCAGCCTTTTCCTCCACAGGACGCCAAACACGACGAATAAATGGACACGACGAAGGTCAAAGGGTCGGTTTAGGATCCTGGAGCCTTTGGTTTGACCTTCTGCAGATTCATCTCTACAGTCCTGAGCTTTAGCCGAGCATCAGGAGGACCTGCTTTATGGAGAACATAAGAGCTCGGTGCAGTTTGTTCTTGTTTTGAGTCTTAAAGCTAGGGTCGGTCATTAATAATATGATAATTACTATTATCAGAGTAAAGTTAAAAACAAACATGTAAAGTTAGTTAGTGCTCACAGACGATGTTGATCGAGGTATAGGTAGTTCCTCTGACATTCTCCACATAGCTGTCAAATCTCCTGTTTTGGCCGTTAAACTACCGTATTTTACATATTTTATCCTCTTTCCTGACGTCCTCCTGTATCAGTATTCTCCTGTAAATCTCCCGTGTGATGATATAATAATAAAAACATTCCTCTGCCTCTCCAAACTGAACTCTGTCTCTAGCCTGAAGGGGGCCCCAAAATGATGGAAAACCAAAGAAGAAGAAAAAGCCTGGTGAGAACGTCCACCTGCAGTAGCCTGGGTGGCAGCTGTGGTGAGATTAGAGCAGCAGAACAAACTTAGAAAAACAAAGAGTTTTAGAATTTTAGATTTCTGTACACCTGTCTTAAATGTGAGGGGTACTGGAGCTTGGTTGGGGTTGTGGGACGGCTCACAGCGGGCTTCACTTATTTTCAAAGACTAAACTTCTCCAGTGTAGCTGGATCCCTCTCAGCTCAGTCCAGATGGTCCTGATAGTCCTGATGGTCCTGATGATCCAGATGGTCCTGATAGACCTGATGGTCCAACTAGTACTGATGGTCCTAATAGTCCTGATGGTCCTGATGGTCCTGTTGGTCCATGTGGTCCTGATGATCCAGATGGTGCTGATAGACCTGATGGTCCAACTAGTTCTGATGGTCCTAATAGTCCTGATGGTCCTGTTGGTCCATGTGGTCCTGATGGTCCTGATGGTTCCGATGGTTCTAATGGTCCTGATGGTTCAGATGGTCCTGATGGTTCTAATGGTCCTGTTGGTCCTGATGGTCCTGTTGCTCTTAATGGTCCTGATGCTCCTAATGGTCCTAATGGTCCAGATGGTCCAGATGGTCCAGATGGTCCAGATGGTCTAGATGGTCCAGACAGTCCAGACGATCCAGATGGTCCTGATGGTTCAGATAGTCCAGATGGTCCTGATGGTCCATATGGTCCAAATGGTCCTGATGGTTCAGATGCCCCCTGATGGTCCATATGGTCCAGATGACTCAGATGGTACTTATGGTCCAGATGGTTCTGATGGTCTAGATGGTCCAAATGGTCCAGATGATTCAGATGGTACTTATGGTCCATATGGTCCAGATGGTCCTAATGGTTCAGATAGTCCTTATCATGGTCCAGATGGTCCTGATGGTTCTGATGGTCCAGATGGTCCAGATGGTTCTGATGGTACTTATGGTCCATATGGTCCAGATGGTCCTAATGGTTCAGATAGTCCTTATCATGTTCCAGATGGTCCTGATGGTCCTGATGGTTCTGATAAATCAGTTTTCATTTTCTTAAGGTCTCACCGTATTTTATGCTTTTATCCTAAATAATTAAATTAAATTCTGTTGATTAAAAGACAGAAATGATTCAAATCAAACAAACAAAAACATCATTGTTTGTTTGTTTGTTTGTTTGTTTGTCTTTTCTTTTTCCTCACCTTAAATTTTAATTGTATTAAAAAAAGTTTAACTGCTGTTATTTCAGCTTCTGTTTGTGAATGTGAACTCTGCTGTGTGTCTGTGCTCAGAGAGTAAACCGGAGTCAGATTCATTGTGTGTGTGAACATAAAACTGATTCTGATTCAGAGCCTGATTCTGTTTGTTTGTTGGATTGGAGAGGGCTGTTGTGATTTTAGATTAAGAGCGGATGTTCTGGAGTGATTTTGTAAGTCTGATATCTAAACTCCATGCTGTTTTGTTCAGTAAATTTAATTTAAATAAAGTTTTTCATGTCTAAAATAATAAAAGTTAAACTGTTCAGAGAGGCTCAAACCAGAGAAAATAAACTGAAGTTTATTTTTGCTCTGACAGAAAAGTCGACGAGCTGAAATACAAAAGTGCAACCTGAGAAAAAAAAGGTTTAAATAAAATGCTGATCATAACTGAATTACAGAAAAGTCTGAAGCTTGAAATAATGTGAAAATAAAATTAGAGGATCAGAGCAAAGATTTTCCTGAAAACTCTTTTTCATTTGTGAACATTTAGAAAATATTTAACTGTTTTTCTGATCGTTTATTTCTCTGCCCAGCCCTAAAACTCCTCCACAGACTCTGATATAAAACAATAATAAATGAATTATTCATTTATTTGCTGCAGTGCTGATGCTGGGGAGATAAAGCTGTGTTAAATATATTAAAGTTAAATTAAACATGAAGTGAAAATGCATAAAGCATGTGATGATGTTGACTTAGATATGAGTGACTAACATTATAATAATTATATTATTCTAAATAAATCTGATTTTTATCATAACCTTCTTTTTCTGAACAGATGTGTTGCATCTTAAACTTTTTTATTAATTTTGTGAAACTAAATTAAAATCATGACAGCTGTTTGAAGACACTAAATCAAGATTGTTTTGGGATATTTGGAGCTTTTTATTTGAAATGTGAATATTTTAAGACATTTAAGATTTATCCTGTGTCCTCAAGAGCCTGTTTGATTTATGTTTAATTCTTTACTGCTGATCAGGTTCACTTTTTATACTGACTTATGCTTAAATATCTATATATCTATATACATATATCTTTATATATTTATTCAGCATCTTTATTTCAATTGTGTTTAAATCAAATATAATTAATCAGGATTTCACTCATGTAATTGTGTTTAATTCATAAACTTGCTGTTTAAAATCTGTTTGTCAGAGAATCTCTTAAATAAAATACAGGTGGAAGAAATAAAAAGACGTGAAATATTAGAAATAAAAATAATATCTGTGGGTCTAAACAGTGTAAGAAAATAAAGACCTTAAATGTGCAGAGATGAAAACTGAAGACGAGATCTTTGTTTTATCTTTAATGAAATGAATCTGTTTCCACTGTTTAAATAAAAAACATGGACAGATGAAAATAAAAAAGCTTCAGACTGATGTTTTTATTCACTCATAAATTAATCTACCAACAGTAACATGACCTTTTATCTTTTACACCCCTCATGTTTAATCTGTCCTTTTTTCTTAATTAATATTTTATTTATATTATTTTACTCACTCTTTTGTCCTGTGATGCTGTTTGGTCTGATTTAGCCTCTGCAGATCATTTAAGGTTAAACCTCATCTCTAATTAAATATATAAATATATGACCTTCTTTAAATCATATTTACTCAAATATGAAAATTAATTTAATCTCCTGTGTCACTGTGATGTCAGTGCTGTTAGAGGTCGTGTTTAAGGAAACAACAGCAGAAGGATTAACTTTATGATAAATGTTGAATATTTGATCAGTGATGCAGTCTTTTATTATAATTTAGAAAACATTTCAATATAAACATGAATATGTGGAGCAGAATTACATGAACTAAAGGTGCACGTGGACGTGTGTGTGACATCAGCTCTCCCTGAGTGTTTATTATAAGACTTTTAATTATTTTATTTAATCATCAAACTGCATGTTCTGCTCTAATAAAGACAGAATCATCATGCACGTGATGGTGTGGCAGTGTGACTGATGAGGTTAAAAATCTTCTTTAGGAAAAATAACAATGTTCTTGAGATATTTTAAAATGTACATGAACATACAGTTTAAATTAAAATTATTCTGTATTAATGGTTTGAATGTTTTTATTCTGTGATGCATGTTCTGTGTTTATGAAGAGTGTTAAACGTCTTTTCATCAAACTGATGTTTGAAGATTATTTTATATTTTAACAAATAACTTAAACAGATTATTTGATGCTTAAATCTGATTTTTTTCATAGATTGAATGTTAATTATTTTTATTTTAGTGATATGATTTGACTTTTCATTCCTAAAAAGTTTTTTCCAGCTTCAACAGAAAGTCTCAACATGTGGTCTGCAGCGCCACCTGCTGTTCTGTCTCTGTCTGATGTGTCTGATGCTGAAGGACGTTCAGGCCTGTTTGTGCAGCAGAACATTATAAAATAAATATTATTATATAAACCTTAAACATGGATTTGTTAATGTTCAGACTCCAGAGCTGCAGACAGTTTCTGTTTTTGTCACAGATAAATAATTAGATCATAATTATCTCAAAAATACACATTATACTCATCAGAATCACTTTATTTGACTTTATTTTAATGAATTAGTCTTATTTTCATCTGCCAAGCACAATTACACATACAAGGAAGTTGACTTTGTTAACTGGTGTGAAAAAATCAGCACAGAAAATAAAGAGTCAGAAGGTAAAATAAAGTCTATATAGAGGTTTAAAATGGGAAAAGGATGATATACAGAAAATAAGATATATAAAACAGGCATAAAAAAGAGACAAACACAAAACCCAATGGCAGAATATACAGTGATTTTTTAAACAGCATAAATATAAAATTAAACACATATATTTGAATGAATTTAAAAGTTCTAATATTTAAACAGTTTGATAGGAATTAATCCTCAGTGTCTGTATTAATCACCAGGATGTGTATTTAAAATATATTTTAACAATAAAGTAAAACAGTAAAACGTAACCTTAAATTAGTCTGAATACACAGAGTCTGAAAATAATTGCTGAATATAAATTAAATAATAATAATAATTCGTTTTGTCTCCTCACAGTCGACAGAAGAAAGCAAAAAGTTTAACATAGTTGATTTTTCATTTATGAAAAAGAATATAACAAAAAAGAAAAACAACCATTCATACAACCTCCTCAATCTAGAAAAATAAGGGAACAATAAGACTGGGCATCATTTATTTTTTTATCAAATAAAAAAATCTATATTAAATGAAAAATCCCACAGCCAACAAAACGTTGTTAATAGAGAAAATTAAATAAAAATCATAAAATCATCCCATTCCAACAGCCTCTGAGCAGCATTCATGAGAAAAGGGAAAAATTAGTCTCAACAGTCTTTATTTTTATTGATTTGAAATTTAAAAAAAATAAAATAAAATAAAAATAAAATAATAAGATGAGAAAACCCCTTTTGCACAGCCTCCTCGCAGCAGACACGAAAAAACAAACAAGTCCCAACAAACTAAATTCTTTATTTAAAAAAAAAAAGATAAATAAATTAATAACAATAAAATTCAATTCGCACAGCCTCCTTGCAACTGTTGGGAAAAAAAGAATGATATGTCTCAACAAACTTGATTTTTAATTTACAAAAATACTAAAGAAAAATAAGCCATTAAAAAAACCCGTCATGCTCTTTTCATTTTTTTCATTTCAGTTGTATTTATGTTATTTTTATTTTTATTTTACTTACTTATTTTTTCATTTGTAGGTTTCTTTCTGATATTTCTCTGTTGCTGTAAGTCTGGAGTTTCCTCCTGTGGGGCTGATAAAGGAATATCTTATCTTTTGTTATCAAAATAATAAATAAAATAAAATAAAATAATTATTCGCTCCTCCTCGCAGCGCTCGTGCTGACCAGCAGGTGGCGGTGACGCGCTGCTGTTGTTCTGACGTCATCACCTAAAACCACCGAAGAAGAGGCGCAGCCGGCTCGGTTGAGGCTCGCGGTGACGTCAGAGGATCATTTTCTGATTTATTTTTCCTTTTTTGAGCTTCAGCGGTGATTTTCTCTCCTCTGCGCGGTGACACGTCTCCGTTAGAGTCTCCCTCCTGTCGGTGACTTTCAGGTGAGGCCGCTGCTCCACTCTCCTGTCTGTTAGCCGTTAGCTACAGGCTAGCCGCTTAAGCTAAGCTAACGGTGCTAACAGGTAAATAGAGGATTTCTCAGGTGTTGTGATGGACCGAGCAGGACTCTGCTGGGTCTGCTGGGTCTGCTGGGTCTGCTGGGTCTGCTGGGTCTGCTGTCTGCCCTGTTTGGTCCTCAGTGTGTGGACACCTGCTGGCTGGTCTGAGTCCAGGTGAAGCCTCTGAATGAAGTGGGTTGGATCAGCTGATCTCAGGTGTGTCCTCCTGGTCCTCTGCCCACCTCATGGAGGACTTCAGACTTATTTAATATTTAATTTAATCATTTAAACTCTTAAACAGGAGGCCTGATCTCCTGTCTCAGGGATATCAGCAAATAATCTCAATAAAAGTTAAAAGTTTCATGATTAAGCTGATCAAACAAAAATAAATAAATAAATAAATAAATAAATAAACAGAATAAAGATAAAGTAAGAAGTGATTTTGTTCTTTTACCATAACTGCAGTATTAACATGTAATCCCTCACATTAACAGACTGTTTGTGATTCTCTCATATTCTGAATTAAACCTTTAAGTAGATTTAAAAATAGATTTAATTCAGAATCAGAAAGTCTTTTTATTTCCCGTGAAGGAGAATTAGTTTTGCAGCAGGACACAAAAGACAAGCTAACAGCATCAGAGTTAACAGAGTTAACAGCATCAGAGTTAACAGAGCTAACAGCATCAGAGTTAACAGAGCTAACAGCATCAGAGTTAACAGAGTTAACAGCATCAGAGTTAACAGAGCTAACAGCATCAGAGTTAACAGAGCTAACAGCATCAGAGTTAACAGAGCTAACAGCATCAGAGTTAACAGAGCTAACAGCATCAGAGTTAACAGAGCTAACAGCATCAGAGTTAACAGAGCTAACAGCATCAGAGTTAACAGAGTTAACAGCATCAGAGTTAACAGAGCTAACAGCATCAGAGTTAACAGCATCAGAGTTAACAGCATCAGAGTTAACAGAGTTAACAGCATCAGAGTTAACAGAGCTAACAGCATCAGAGTTAACAGCATCAGAGTTAACAGAGCTAACAGCATCAGAGTTAACAGAGTTAACAGCATCAGAGTTAACAGAGCTAACAGCATCAGAGTTAACAGAGTTAACAGCATCAGAGTTAACAGAGCTAACAGCATCAGAGTTAACAGAGCTAACAGCATCAGAGTTAACAGAGCTAACAGCATCAGAGTTAACAGAGTTAACAGCATCAGAGTTAACAGAGCTAACAGCATCAGAGTTAACAGAGTTAACAGCATCAGAGTTAACAGAGCTAACAGCATCAGAGTTAACAGAGTTAACAGCATCAGAGTTAACAGAGCTAACAGCATCAGAGTTAACAGAGTTAACAGCATCAGAGTTAAAGAACAGAAGACAACACAGTGTATAACAGGGTTCCTGTGGATCCTTGAAAAGTCTTAAAAGGCATTAAATTCATTATTCTAAAAGTGAGGCCTTAATTGGCATTAAAATGTCTTAAATCCATTTTTCAAAAGTCTTGAAAAATTTGACCACATTAGTAAGATTTATGTTAGACTAAACTAAAAAAAATTAAGTAACATTTATTTATTTTTCAAAAATAATTCAGTGATTTACTCTCACTGCAACATGGTGTAACCACAATAACAGAACTAACAAAACGGTGATGTGGTTTCACCAGGACCTTTTAGAGCAGACACGTGTCCTGGTTCTGCCTACAGAGCCTGGAGAGGGAAAAACAAAGGGGAAAAATTGGCAAAAAAAATCCAAAAGTGGCTTAGGAAAATTGATCATGGCAGCAAAACTGGGAATTAAATTTGAAATTAAATTTCAAAAACCATGTAAAAATTCCAAAATTGGTTCTGACAGTGGCCAAAAAAAGATGAATGGGGGCAAAATAGGTAGAAAGTTGTAAAAACGGGATTAAGAAAAGGTAAAAATGGTCCAAAAGTGGGACAAAGTGTGTGAACTGAGGTAAAAAGAGGGATGAAATTGCAAAAATTGGGTAAAAATGGTATGAAAGTGGAAAAGCGTTAATAAATAGGTGCAAAATAGGTATGAAATTGCAAAAAAAATCCAAAAGCGGCTTTGGAAAATTGATTATAGCAGCAAAATTGGGATTAAATTTCAAAAACCATGTAAAAATTCCAAAAATGGTTCTTACAGTGGCCAGAAAGAGATGAACGGGGGCAAAATAGGCATAAAGTTGTAAAAACAGGGTTAAAAGGAAGGCAAAAAGTGATGTTTTATTTAAAATAAACATTGGGTTAACATTGCTTCTAGCTGAGGTAATTCATGTGGTGTTTTTGCTTGTCTGTTTTGTTTGTTTCAATTGTGGTTTGTTGTTGACTTGGTCTTAAATTTGATTTCAAACGGCCTTAAAACAGTCTGAAAAAGTCTTGAATTTAACTTGGCTTGAGCTGTAGGAACCCTGTATGAAAAACACACAAAACCATCAACCAAAGTTTAGTCCAGAGTTCACATCAAAATGTAAAATTACTGCCATGTAATTAAAAGTGTAATGTGTGGAAGTGCACTAAGAACAGGAGCAGCCTGAAGGTTAAACTCCCATTTAGTAAATAAAAACATAAAATAGTAGTCTGCTGAGGATTGATGCTCCATGTTGTTTTGGATGATAGTTTTAAAGTCACTGTCTGGTTTTAGAAGCTTCTGTGCTCATGGAGAGTGGTATTTTAAAAAAACGACATGAATCAAGTTCTGCCTTTATGTTGTCAAATATATTCCTAAATCAATCAGAATTTCCCTCTTAGATTAAAGAGTGTGTCATAAATGTTGATTATGTAGTTCTAACAGGCAGGTTTGCCTACATAAACACTGAAAGCTGAGAGATTTTCACAGCTTGTTAACTTGTTTCTCTCTGATCAATATTTAATCTAATTAATAAATAAATACAACCCTATAAAAGAGCTTGTGTAAAACCTGACAGGACCACCATCATGAAAACTGTAAAGTTTCAGTGTTTAGATTTTTTTCAAACTTTGCAGCTACTTACAATTTAAGTAAGTGAATGATGATTTTAAATCTTCTGCAGAAAATAATTCAAATAAATCATTTTAATTGATGTATTGCCCAGCCCTACTCTCCTTTTATTAGACATTTAGAGCATTGACATGTTAACACAACCGTCTTATTTTCTGCTCTGATGGATGAAAGTGTGAGGCTGTCGATCGATCACACCTGAACATGTGTGACTAAAATAAGTTAATAAAAGACTTTTGCAGCAAATTTAAAAAGGGAATTAAAGAACAAACCAGCTGAGAGTTGATAACGAGCCAAAGCCGTGAGAGAAAGTAAATCAGGCTCATAGACTCACCTGACTGTTTGACTTCACTGTGGCAGAAGTGAATTTTGGTAAAATGTTTTATTCTCTGTTTTAAAGTGTCTTGGGATAACAGTTGTAATGAATTGGCACTTTACAAATAAAGATTGATTGATTGGTTGATTGATTGATTGATTGATTGGCTGATTGATTGGTAACTGCAGCCTGATTCAGTGGGACTGGTTTCCCTGCAGCTCTTTGGTTTAAACTGTGTCGATGTTTTTCTCCGATCGTCCTCGTGTTCACGCTCTGCTGTCTAACGTAAGTGTGACTCCTCCAGCAGGTGGTCGAGGCCTCGGTGAGTCTGAACTCTTTGCTTTTTAGCACCAGAGGTGATCTCGGTGTTATTAGTGCTTTAACGATTCTCTGGTAAGCTCCGCCCACTTGTCGGTCGAGATCTTCATCCTCCATCAGCAGAATGATGACAGAGGGATCAAAGGTGAGATCATGGCAGACAGAACGGATGTGAAACGACACTCTGGAGTGTCCGGATATATTTTTAGATTTATTGATACTGTTGTCGTCCACACATTGAGTCTTGGTTTTGCTTCTCATGGTCATTTCTTTCTATCAAACAATGAAGAAGCTTTTTCGTGATCTGAGTCTGGTGTGGGTCTCTAGAGTTTTTCATCCAGCCGCGGTGAAAAGGTCGTGATCCACGTCGCTTGATGCACAGTGCTGATGATCCTGGAGTTTATGCTCCCCCTGCAACAGCTGATGGACATTTGTGCTGCAGCCAAAAACAGAGCAGCGTGATGAAACAGGAGGCTTCATGACATGAACGATTTCAGGTTTGGTAAATGCTGAGGTGTCTCCTGATGAGGGGTGAGTATCGGCAAGAACCTCACGATACAATGAGTATCACAATATTTGGGTCATGATACGATAATATATCACGATATCACAATATTGTGATATTCAAATTCAAATATATTGCCATTCAGTTAATACCAATGTTAATGTAAGTCATTTCTCCAGGATCACAGCAAATCACAGCAAATCACATACATCCATTTATACATCCCACTGAAAATAAATAAATAAAAATAAACAATAATAATTATAATAGTAATAAATAAAACAAAATAGAAATTAATAAGAATAATAATAGTTACATTAAAAGAGATTTAAGGACATGCTGTGTTTATCATATAACCTATTAATATGATATAATAAAATATATATATATCTATATATATATATATATATATATATATATATATATATATATATATATATAGATAAAACATATAAAATAATATATATTTCAATACTCTAATAATTTTTACCTTCACCAAGGAGGTTTTGTTATTGCCGGCTTCTGTCTGTTTGTTTCTCTGCTAGAAACACAACTCAAAAACAAATGATTAGATTTTGGTGTTGATCCGGATCAGTGTTCAACCACCATGATGAAAAATGTGATTTCTGTGAATAACTTCTGAACTAAAATAGATATCATTATGAATCCAGTTGCTAATGGTATGTTTTCATGGTCAATGAATCTAAACATTTAGATGAAATAGAGGTAGGACTAATATTTATGGTCAAAATCACAACATGGGAGAGGACTGTGGCGCTCTGCATAATAATGCATCAAATTATAATTACGCTTTTCAAAAAGACTTAAAGACACTTTACAGAGGATAACAACAAAACAAAAAAGCTGTGAGTGATTAGGAGTCATATGCATTTGTAAACAGGTAAGTTTTGTGTGATGGAATCACAGCAGAGTCTGAGTTTCTGCAGTTAACCAAGAAAAAACTAGAGATGGTGTTTATGTAAAACATAAACACCATCTCTAAAACAACATATTACTAAAAACTGAAAGAACAAATCAAGTCCAAACTGTTTGATTGAAAACAACTTTTCCATTTTATTGTTTTGGTAATTTGTCAAATGCAGTGTTACATACATAAACTTAACCTGAAAACAGAGTGCATCAAGTCCCTTAAACTAATGCTGCAAAGAAGTTATTCTTGTTTTCCCTTTAATAAAGCATTTAAAGCATCCAAACCTGCAGTGCAGCTCAAACTGTAATTAAACACAAAGTGCTTTAAGTTACTGACAGAACAACAGCAAGAAAAAAAATCTCAAATTTCTCTTTTCACTGTCTGAACTGCATGAAAAAAAACCTTTGCAAAAATATTAATGAATGCTCTATGGCACAGAAAACAGAGACAGAACGAATGAGGGAAATAAAGAGCACAAAGTTTTCTTGTAAAAAAAAAAACACCAACTTTTTTTTTTTAATGTATTTATTTTATTTTGCACAATTATAAAATACACAAAAGTCAAAGATAAATAATATGAGGTGCAGGAAGAGACGAAAAGCCCAAAGGGCTCCACATGAAGTATATTAAAGTTACAGATTTATTATATGCACATATTACATGAGAAAAAAGAGAAAGAAAAACCAATCCAACAAAAACAAGTGACTCAGAAGTTTTGACAAACTCAAATACAGCTTAACTAGTTTACCCAGTGATGATCCAACTACTCGTACTTAACTCCTTTTTTTATTCTTTTTCCAGCCCTGATAAATTATCACATTTTTATTTTTACAAAAAATCGATACTAAGATTTGAAATATCGATATTATATCAGAGGTCAAAACAGCGTGATATATTCAGGGTCCCCATGCGTCCTGGAAAACCTGGAAAACCTGGTAAACATACGGAAAATGAGAAAAAAAAGTGAAATGTCCTTGAAAAGCTTAAATTGTCCTGGATAATTATTTGTTTTCCTTCTTGCTTGAAACATAGGAAATGAAATAAAAACGTACCTTGTAACTAATGTACACCAAGCCAGAAAATGTGAGAAGGTAAAATAATGCAAGTTAAGGCACAAAATATAAAAACTCAAAATAGTGGGGGGAAAAAAAAAATAATAAAAAATTGACAAAATAAATTTAGGCTAAATTAACATCTACATTTCATAAAAAAGCAGAGTAAATGAAAATGAAAAAATATGTATAACCATAAATTTATAATGGTAAGACACATAAAAGCCAGACTAAACAGAGAGCTAATAGACAATGTTCGTGCTGGAGAGTTACAAACAAATAAATTGTAAGATCAATATGATCAGTAGGTAGAGATATAGTTCACAAACCTCTTATCCTGTTTTTTAGAAGGCTAACTAGAGCTGAAAACTACTCACAGCAACAATGTAACTTCAGTTGGTTATGTGACACTGGAAAAAGTCCTGGGAAATGACTTCTAGAAAAAAAATGGGAACCCTGATATTGCTTTATTTATATTTTTTCCCGCCTCTACGTCTGACCACAGATCAGAAGAGCGAGGGTCGTGTTGTTGTGTTGTGTTTTGGTCAAACTGAAGTTCACACAGAGAGAGGATTCACCTGACTGTGGACTGTGCAGCATGTTTACTGAGAGCTGTGACTCAGGTGCTCATGTGTGTGCTCACCTGTGCAGCAGGGGGCGCTGTGATGGGTTTGCTCTGGTTCTTTGGATTTCAGTCCTGATGAAGTTCTTGTCTGTGTTTGTGTCCTCACCTGCGTCCTCCTCCTGATCTCACGTCTCCTGTCTCCTTGACACCTTCTGTCTGCAGAAAACGCCGTGGCGTTTCTCCTCGCCATGTCTCACTTCCCGTACAGACGAGCTCCTCAGGCCGACTCCAGCCTGCGGTCTGACCCCGGATCCTACGGCTCCTCGGACCGCCGCCACGCCTCTGCAGACCGTCAGTTTTTCCAGGCCCCTCAGGACTCCTTCTCCACGTCCTACCCCTCCTCCTCCTCTTCCTCCTCCTCCTCCTCCTCCAGGGTCACGTGGACGAAGGAGAGCGCCGTGGACATCCTGAGCAGCTGTGGCCTGAAGCCCAGCGACTTGGCTCTGCTCGCCGAGATGCCCGAGGACTCGCTGACCGTCGAGTCGCTGCCGCGGGTCCTGCAGCAAATCAAAGGGAGGAGAGGGACCGTCAAGCAGCAACCCCCCTCCTCCTCCTCCTCATCCTCTTCCTCCTCCTACACCCCCGCTGACCTTCGACCTCCCGCCAGCAGCTGGGACCGCCCCCTCAGCCAGCAGCCCCAGCATCAGGTGAGCTCCAGCGCCGATCTGGACCGCTGGGGGAACCGCATGGTCTTCAGCTCGGCGAGGGCAGCACCTTCATCCTCACCCTCGTCTTCGTCAGCGGGCTTCACGCTGGACTTCCCCCACAGACCGCCAACCTCAGACCACGGTAAGAACTCCGCCTCCAAAGAGTACAAACACGGACCATCAGACTTCATCAGGCCGGCCCGGGACTACCACCACAGAGCAGGACCAGCAGAGTCCGGGAGGTCTGCCCGAGACCCCAACCTGGCCCCAGGTCAGGGCTACGACTACAGGACTCCGCCCCCCAGCAGGACTCCGCCCCCCAGCAGAGACCTGGATCCAGCTTTTCCTCAGGGCTGGTTGTCCTTCAGCTCTGCAGGTTCGGACAGGACCAGCCGTCAGACTCGCCCTCCTCAGCCCGGACCCCCCGCCCACAGACCGCCTCCTCAGGAGAGGGCGTGGTCTGTGGGCAGCTCTGAGGCCCCGCCCACCAGGAGCAGCATGCCCTCCAAACAGAACGCTCTGGACTTCCACGGCTCCACGCCGCCATCGTTCCCTTACTCGTGCTCTCTGTGTGCGATCACGGTGATGTCAGAGAAGGTAACTATGGAGCCCCACCCCCCCCGACACACCTGATCACACCTGATGGGGGGTTGAAGGTGTTGTTGCTGCAGGTGCAGCTGCTGGTCTAAAGTGAGTTCTGTGTGATGTTTGATTCTGGTCTGTTTCCTCCTGCAGGTTTGGCTCAAACACATAAACGGACCCCTTCATGCTGACGGACAGCTCAACCTGCTGCAGCAGTGAGTCCAGACACACCAGACACACCTGACACACCTGACACTTATGCACACAGCATCTTAACACCGCGACACACAGCAGCATTTGTAGCTTCACCCATGTTTGGTTACACACTTCATGGACAAACTTTGGCCAATACCAGGGTTAATTTAACTGACTCATTATTTTCATCGTAGTTTGTGTTAAAGGTTGGATGAGTTCCCTCTGCTGTTCATCCTTTCTAAAGTTGACCAAAACCTGCCTTAACTTTCCAGCAGTCTGATTCTCTGAAGAGAGCAGGATATGAGACATTTGATGTTGATTATGTTTTAAACTTGGTTCAATATGAATCATTTGTACTCTATTAGATTGTGGTCTTAACAGTTTGTGCCTTTCTTTCCTTCAGTTCATTTATTTTCATGCACTGATTGGTGTTCATGTTGATAATGAGAGGACAGATTTATTTACATCCTCACTTCAACATCGGTTATGCACACCTCATTTTTACCGGGTTGTTCATGTTCAAATTGTCTAAAGGAACAGGGTTAAGTAAAACTGGGTTGGAAAGAACTTAGGAGGCGACTATTCGACTGTGACCCAAGTGTCTGAAATACCAAAACCTGCTCATGTGTCACCATCAGCCAGGCCACGTTCAGTCTCTAAATCACCTCGGTCTGAACCCCAGAGTTCATCTTAACCCCGTCTCTCTGCCTGAGCTGCTGCCATGTGATTGGCTGGTTAGCTGTGTGTGTGAGGGAGCAGGTTAACAGGTGGGCTGTGAGTGCGCAGCATGACAGTGTGCTGACTCAGATGTGCTTCCTCCAAACTAAACGCTGTGTTTGTTTTCAGGTTTCCAGGCTGGGACTGTCGTCTGGAGACCGTGGGCAGGTCAGTGCCACACATGATTTTTCTGAGCTCAGGAGGTCACACACTGAAACTGACTTTATGTCTGATAGTCAGCAGCCTCCTCTTCCTCACAGTGTGGCTCTGTTTGTGTTTACAGCTGCTGTGAAATCAGAAAAACTCTTTTTTAATCCTCTGAGAATCATTCTGTTGCTTTTTAATGTGGACACTCAGTGATAAGAATAAATGATGACAAGAAGAAGTTATCACTAAATGTGAAAAAATAAGTTCATGGTATTTTCTAAAATAACGGGATGGTGATGTTTGATGGCCTATTGATGGATCTGCTTTGAAAAGAGCAACAGTTTAGATTTTTGGGTGTAATTATAGATGGAAACCTCATGTAGATTATACATGAAAATACTTTTGTTATGAACAAGTGAAACATTTTTTTTATTTAACCAGGAAGTCCCATTGAGATTAAAAAATCTCTTTTACAAGAGACCTGGCCAAAATAGCAGCCGTACAGAGTCACGGTTCATAAAATGACACAACACAATCAACAGGTTTAAAACAAATAAGCAAATACACATTCAGCTTTAAGAAAAACAACCACATACCTCTGTCACCACAGTCTTAATGATGCTCTAAAATTCATTAAGAGACATCACTGAATCCAGTTTTAGCTCTTTTTCTTTAGACCACAAGACAGTGCATACGCTGTATTGCTAGCTTATTTTTATTTTAGTTTTTTTGTGGAAATTTGGGAGAACATGTACACAACTAATATCAAGCCATTGTTCGTCTTACAGAAAAGAGCAGCAAGGTAACACATCAACAAACTTTTTAGCAAATCAGGATTAATTAAAGTTAAACACATTGTTGAGTTACAGACTTTATAAGTTATAATAAAAGTAAAAGTCAGAATACTTCCAGAACAATATACATCTTTTTGCTTTCACTTCAGAAAATAAGGATCATAGAAGGAAATCTGATTTTAAACATCCATTCACACACCACTCTAAAATAAATGTGTATTTTAGTGTGTGGTGTTAAATTATGGAATTATTTAACAACCAACTTAAAAGCCTGAACAAATATTCACCAGTTCAAGAGAAAATATAAAGACGAAACAATAAGAAATATAAAATTGCTGGTTAAAGATCTTCTGTTGCTTTGTTTGTATCGTTGTTGATGGTAAGTCGTTGTGCATGTTTTTGTTTATTTTGCTGTTTCTCTGCTTTTTGATAAGCAGCAGTTGTTTAAATATCTGACGGACAGACTGACCATCTATTTCTTGTTGTATTATTTTGAGAAAGGAGCTGGTGATCATAAGACTTTCTTCTTCCTGCTCCTTTTCAATCATGTGGCAGAATTTAGAACTGCACAGCACGTGAACTTTTATTTTCACGATACAGAACAAAAATACTAATAAACATAAAAAAGAAGTTTCTGCAGATATTTTTTCTGATTTATGGGATCTGTTTTTCTTGTATCAGCTTTAAGACTAATCTGAAACGTTCACGTCAGCACACAAACACATTTAACTTTTGAAGCTGTTTTTCAGACAGCTGTTTGCTCTGGGATTAAATCTTATGGAATAACTTCCTATATCACATCTCTCCTGTTTATTTCAGGGCTGATAGCCAATCAGAGAAGAGGAAGGATGACAGGAAACCTGCAGAAAAGCCTCCCTCGTCCAGCCACAGCTCCAGTAAGTGTTCTGATGTGCTCTGTCAGTGTGACATGATCCTGCTCAATAACAACCATTTTCTGTCCAACAGATTCATCGCAGCAGAAGAAAAACCCTCCAAAGAAGGTGAGCAGACCAGTCCAGTCCTAACGTCTGTCCCTAAAGCCTGACGTCCTGAGGGTGTGTTTGTTTCTGTCAGGGCTCGGAGAAGAGCAAAGTGGTGTGTGTGAAGTTTGCTGCTAACTCTGTGGACGAGGCCAGCCTGAAGAAGATGGTGGAGCCCTTCGGCCGGATCGTCACCATCCTCATGTTCCCGTCTTTGGTGGGTCTGCTGGTGATGCTTAAGACTTCAGTGTGATCATTCTGAACATCAGGGACCCTGCTTTGTCTTTATTCTGTTATATCAGAAACAGGAGTCAAACCAGCCCCAAAGAAACCCCCTAATTAAGGCACAGAAATGAACCCTTTACTGATTTGAATAATTTTCTATTGACATTTAAAAAAAATGGAATTATGTGAACTCACAGCAAAGACACCGTGGAAATCTTTAATTACAATTGAAGGGACTGTGAGGAGTTTCTAAGTCATTACAAAAAGTCTCCCTTTTAGATATATGCCTGATGGAAATACACACTTTAAGATGAGTTTATAGCATCTAAATAGGTTATCTATAAATGCTATTCCTTAGCTTCACGGTCGGGTCGGACAGGGCTGGACTGGCCTGGATACTCAACTTCAGGAACAAGACAATTAAAACTAGAGCAAATTTATATTATTCAGACACGTCTTAGAGCACCGGGCTGTAAGTAGCCATATATAGCCGGCTACAAAACTACAATACTAAGTTTTCCAAAAATTTCTTGTTGTCACACATCAAAAACTACCGCTACGTAACTAGAAAGAGATACATTACCTCGTGGCTTTGCATCCTGTAAGTTGTTGAAAAAAGGAGTTGTAAATCAATGTAGAGTTCTGAGGAAGGTCTGAGCTGCATTCATTAGCCTCAAAACATACACACACTTTGGCTTGGGCCACGTCTTTTGGTGCATTCCAGTTGTAGACAGAAGTAGGAATTTCCCAGTTCCAAGTAGGAAACTGCAACTGTTTTCAGTTTTCAGTCTTCTTCTGTCTTCAGTTGTCCTGGTTATAAAATGGTCTTCTTCAGTCTCCTTTGCTCCTCTTCAGTTTTCAGTCTTCTTCTGTCTTCAGCTGTCTTGGTTTTAAAATAGTCTTTTTCGGTCTTCCTCTATCTTTGGTCTTGTCTGGTATAAACTGGCGTACGTGGGCGTTGTCCTAAATCCACTGTCTGGTGTTTCAGGCGTTTGTGGAGATGGGCTCGGTGGACCAGGCCAAGGACTTGGCAAATTATTACTGCAGTAACCCCCCCACTGTGAGCGGAGGGCCAATGGAGTTCAGGATCTCAAACACCTTCAACTTCCTGCAGGTAGGTATCATCCAATCAGCAGCTCACACTCAGAAAACAGCCAATCAGATCTGCTCTCACACATGACGGTGAATCCAGATGTTACACACTCTACAAACTGGTCTGTTTTTATAGCTCTACATCTGTTTTATAGATCTGTGACATCACAGACTTAAAGATGGTTTAACAACAGTGTTTAGTTCAATTCCTTTCAGCTGATAATAACCTAAAGGTTTATTAAAGAGATATTTACAGACAACATCGTGGCCCACATGTTGTCCATAATTATCCCTCATCAGCACTGAATGTCCACTTTTATAAATCAAGTCTCACATAAATTCAAGAATAAAATGTTTCTGGCTTCATGTCTCTGTGTGTGAGTCTCAGATATAAGCTGTAATAAAAAAAACTATTTGTAAGGATATAAATGAATTCAGAAATGTGGCTGTAGTGATTGGCTGCAGAGGTTAAATGTTGAGCATCCATGTTAAGACACAAGAGTAAAGGTAATGTTAGCATGCACAGTATAATCAGCTCATCTGTGCAAACAGCTGTGAATTAAAGATTTAATTTTTTCATTCATCCCATACTTAAAAACAAAAAAAAAGAACAATCAACAATAAGTCAAGGCAACATAAAACGTGGTACATCAGACATCTGAATATGTCAACAACTAAACTTAAACATGAGTACACACAGCATTATGTGACATAATATTCTGTTTGAGAAGAGACAGAATGAAGCTCAGAGCTTATTTCATTTATCTAATAATATTAATTATTATCAATATTATTAATTGATAAATTGAAAGCACCTCCAAAAAATGTTACTTTGTATATTAAATATGTGTCCAAACAGATTTATACATCAGACACATTTAAATATGATACACATACTTCAGTATCATCTGTAATGTTTGCATGAATACTTATTTAGATTCACACTCTTATATTTATAATCATATATCTCCTAATTAAGTATATACGAACAGTAAGCTCTTCACAAAATATCTGTTCTAACCTAAAATGTTATGTTTTTTTACAATCATTATTTGCATGTGTTAATGATGATCAGTGTTAATATATGTATAATGAAAATTAATAATACGGTATACCCAGCTCGTTCTTACACAGTGAGCTGCAGCTGCTGCACAAACTTCATAAATGAGACGCTGACATCCCTCCCAGAGAGCACCGTGACATTTCTGCTTTATTTTCCTCTTACTTCACCCTTCATGCATCATGTCCACTACAGTGGGATTAATTTTATGTCCTTAAGGTTGTGGTAAAATTCCCAAATCCTTGTCTTAAGTTTCATAATGAAAAATTATCTTTGCAGATTTTTTTCCTAAAAGAGAGAATGCATCATGAATCCAAAATAGCTGGTGAAGAATAAATTAGTAATTATGCCTGAATTCAGATTTCGCATAATTTTTGTATTATTTTATTTTAAATATTGAGGCAATTCACAGGTGACTCATTTAATGAAACAGCAATATACATATACTTTTACATTAAATTATACTAATATTTGGCTTTCTCTTAATTAACTGGTCATTAATGTTCATCTGAAGGTGCGTTCACACCGGACGCTACCTGTACTACCTCGGCATTCACTCTCCATTCAAAGTCAATGTACAGCCGCGATGGGGCGGGGCTAACCCTCCCGCGATGCTACAGCCGCGTACAAGACGATCACTTCACTCATCCCGCGATGTCAAAGTTAAAAAAAAGTTGATCTATTCAGGCGATGTCGTGTGTGGCTGTGCGGCATCAGCCAATCAGACGTGTGACGGTACCTGAGACAGACAGTTATTCATCCGGACTGCAGGGCGGATGAGGTCCGTCTAGGCGGAACTAAAGTCAATGAGGACATTAGTTCCGCCTAGACAGACCGCGGTAAACTCACAAATAATGCTGCTGCATCATCAGCTGCAGTGTTTTGTGGTTGATAAGTGAATGAAAAGGATACAGCTGGAATAATGTCCACTTATACATCCTTTTATATGATATATGAAATGATCGCGGTGAAACTCGAGCGGACGTGACGTCACTGAGCGACGGCCGACGGCAGCGGTTACCAAAATGAGGTATTTATGGACGCGCAACGCTATGTCAGTGGGCGACGCGACTTTGGTAGCTGGGTCACTTGCGGTGTGAACGCAGCATAAGACGTGTCCATGAATCTTTTTATTCCCCTAAATTTCTTCTTTTACCGCTGATTCATGGCGTCCACTGTTGTAGAAAGATGGATTAATCCCTCTAGATAAAACATTTAAAACACATTTGACATGAATTTTTAACTTGTTTGAAAGTAAAAACAAACATTTTATAAAGTATTCCTTGGTAATTTTATAACACATGCTTGAGTTAACCTCTGTGTGGCCTTGGTGCTGCCCCCTGCTGGAGAGTCTCTGCCCTCACGTCCATGTTTGTCCCTCAGAGCTCGAGTGTGGTCAGCTTCACTCCTGCTCCATCAGGAGAGGACGGGCGAGCAGATCTGCTCAGCATCATCAAACGCTTCGGCTCGCCGCTCTACACGCTCTTCCTGCCCTCAAAGGTGAGACCAGCTGACCCTCGACGCTCCTCTTCATGTCTTAACCCTTTAACCCTTTAACTGGCACTGTGACCGTGCGGTTGACTTAACCCTTTAACTGGCATTGTGACCGTGCGGTTGACTTTTACTGCCATACCTCTGTGTTTAAACTCTGAGAGCCCGTCTTTGTTTTTCCTTTTTCACCTCTGCAGCTTTTGAAACACCAACATGTAACGACTGGGTGGAGCTGCTGTACAGGAATATAACTGTTCAAACTAGGGCTGGGCGATATAGTCTATAAATAAAATCCCTTAAAACTCGATTTACCATTTTAATCCCTTTTTTCCTCTCAAAGCAAAAAAACTCAAAGTGACACAAAAATGACATGAATCAAGTTCTGCCTTTATGTTGTCAAATATATTCCTAAATCAATCAGGATTTCATCTTAAAGTTAAAGTATGAGTCATAAATGTTGATTATGTAGTTCTAACAGGCAGGTTTGCCTACATAAACACTAAAGCTGAGGGATTTTCACAGCTTGTTAACATGTTTCTGTCTGATCAATATTTAATCTAATTAAAAAAAATAAATACAAGTCTATAAAAGTGCTTGTGTAAAACCTGACAGGACCACCATCATGAAAACTGTAAAGTCTTAATATTCATATTTTTTCAAACTTTCAACTACTTACAGTTTAAGTAAGTGAATGAATAACATCTGGATTTTAAGTTTTATAATCTTCTGCAGAAAATAATTGGAATAAATCGATTTAATTTGTATCTTGCCCAGCCCTAGTTTGAAGACTAGAAAAATCAGAAGTGAATTGTTGCTGTTGGTGTTGCTATAAACAGCTGGTTCAGCAATATTGTAGAATCACAATTTAAATCGAATCAGCACCTAAAATATCGAATTGGGAGAAAAGTGAATTGTCCCACCCCTACTACAAACATAGCAGAAGTTAGGGGTACTGGTTTGGCATAGTGGTTAGCACCCCATGTACTTACTTCTGCCGGTCCAGGTTCGAATCCCACCTGTGACCAGTTTGCAGAGTGTCTTCCTCTACTCTCTCTCCCCCTTTCACAAGCCTATCCACTGTCTCTCTCCTATCAATAAAGGCACAAAATGCCCAAAAAATACATTAAAAAAAAAAAACATAGCAGAAGTTCAACAACAACAATCACTGAAACAGGAACCACTCATGACGGACTTTACCGCTGCACCATGACGGCTCTGATATCGGCTCATTAGAGTTCGAGGCTGAATGTTTTATTAGATCAAAACTTGGTTTACTGGCCAGAGCTCTGTCTGCAGGAAACATTTTACTCTTCAGCAGAAACAGGTTTGATTTTTACCAACAGGATAAGAGAAAGTTTATTAATCCAAATTTTAGAGGGAGGAGGGAAAAGACGGATGGAAATGAAAAAAGTGGACAGAAAATGGGAGAGAGGGAAAAGAGAAAATAAATCAATCCTATTTGTATTTTTTTGGTTGACTTTGTTCATGTCAATAGGCATACCCAATTAAATAAGACGTATGTGAAAGGATAACAAGTAATTTGTTTTGGTGTATTTATAGAAAGACACATTTGATGACTTTAAAAAAAACACTTTCTTTCCCCCCTTTTTTTAATATATACTGAACAACAAAAAAAAACGCAGGTTTGTTTTTATATAGCTTTAGACAGGAGTGTGATTTAATTAAATGGTACATATGGGTACATACAGCTGTGAGGCTCACAGGCAAAACTTTGGATCATTTTCTAAGAAATGCTAGAGTTCTGGATATTACAAATGTCAGTATCTGGTATGACCACCATGTGCATCAATCAAAGCCTGCAGTCTGCGGCGCATCGATCGGACCAGAGTCCGGATGTCTTGTTGAGGAATGGCCTGCCATTCTTCCCTCAGAGCATTTTGCAATGCCACCAATGTGTTTGGTATCGGGATCTGGGATCGAACGCGGCGATCCAGAATGTTCCACAGATACTCTATAGGAGACATATCTGGCGAAAATGCTGGCCACAGAAGCGTCGCAATGTTCTCCTGATGAAGGACGTCAGTGACGACCCTGGCTGTGTGTGGACGCGTGACGCCTGCTGCAGCGTCAGGTTGTGATGTCGTAGGAATGGCGGTATCACTGGGTGCACAATCTCATCAGATTTTCCCGGTACTGTAACAAAAAACTAGCGTTTCTTTTGTTGTTCAGTACATATTCATGTTTCCTCTTTATGTGGATGAAGATAGTGCCATGAATTTAGAATGTTTGCAGAATTGTAAATATTCTTGCAAAGTTATAGTTCCGTTGAAACATTTGAGATGTATTAATATTTAAAAGAAAAGGAAAATGTTTGATTTGAATGTGTTGAAATCGTCCATCATCAGAGGTGCTTCGTGTTTTTGGGCCTCTGTTTCAGGCGTTTGTGGAGATGAAGGAAGCGTCTGAAGCTCAGAAGCTGGTGAATTTTTATTCCTCCAACAGTCTGAAGATCAACAACGACCTGCTCAAAGTGGCCTTCTCCGGAGAATACAAGAGCCTCATGTGAGTGAGCAGATGAGCAGCTGATCTTTATGTTGTGTTTATGCATCTGATGTAGGGCTGAACAATTAATTACAACTTAGATTAAATCGGAAGGGTCTATTTTTTATTGTTTTTGATTATTATAATGATTTTTATATACATGAAGTTTTTCCCAAAAGAGAGTCCATTTCATGTTCATTGTTTTCTTTTTTGTTTGTTTATTTTATTTAAAAGCTCTTGACATTCTAGTCAAAATTAAATACTCTTTAGAAATTAAAGTTTATTACCCCCGCCAGGAGGTTATGTTTTCGGTAGAGTTTGTTTGTCTGTCTGTCTGTCTGTGAACAAAATAACTCAAAAAGTTATGGATGGATTTTGATGAAATTTTCAGGAAATGTTCAGCATGGTAGAAGGAAGAACTGATTCAATTTTCGTGTCGATCCGGATCAGCGTCTGGCCGCCATGGCGAAAATGTGACTTCTGTAAATAACTACTGAACTAAAATAGATCTCATTATGAATCCAGTTGCTAATGGTATGTTTTCATGGTCAAGGAATCTAAATATTTACATGAAATAAATGTAGGACTAATATTTATGGTCAAAATCACAATATGGGTGAGGACTGTGGCGCTGGCGGAGGTCTGCGCTCTCCAAGTGCTTTTCTAGTTTGTTTTGTTTTGGTGTCTTCTCTTTGACATATGTCATAATTACATTAATGATAAATAATGTTGACAATAACATTGTTTATCTGCAATAATTTTTTGGACATTTATCGTCCAACAAAGTTTGTCTTTGTGACAGGCCTACTGATACTGAGGTCTAACGTCCTCCTGTCCCCGGTCTCCCCTACAGGAGGCTCCCCTCTGCCCAGAAGTACGAGGAGGACACCAGCAGGACCAGGAGTCCAAGCAAAGAGAGAGACACCAGGAGGAGGCGCAGCAGAGACCGATCCAGATCCAGGTCCAGATCCAGAGAGAGGAAAACCAGAAACAGGTCAAAGTCCCCAAAAGAAGAACAGTCCAGAACACGGTCCAGATCCAGATCCAGATCCAGGTCCAGATCCAGAGAGAGGAAAACCAAAACCAGAACCAGGTCAAAGTCCCCAAAAGAGAAACAGTCCAGAACACAGTCCAGATCCAGATCCAGATCCAGGTCCAGATCCAGGTCCAGATCCAGAGAGAGGAAAACCAAAACCAGAACCAGGTCAAAGTCCAGAGACAGGAGAAAGTCTGAGTCAGCAGAAAGATCCAGAACAGAGTCCAAGTCCGAGTCCGAGTCCAGAGATATGTGTGTGAGGGAGGAGGCTTCAGGTGAGGAAACATCAGCAGCTGCTCCACAAACAGTCTGAACATTTAAAATGACAGCTTTAAAGATGCTGTGAGGAGTTTCTAAGTAATTACAAAAAAGTCTCCCTTTTAGATATCTGCCTGATGGAAATACACACTTTAAGATGAGTTTTATAGCATCTAAATAGGTTATCTATAAATGCTATTCCTTAGCTTCATGGTCGGGTCGGACAGGGCTGGACTGGCCTGGATACTCAACTTCAGGAACAAGACAATTAAAACTAGAGCAAATATATATTATTCAGACACGTCTTAGAGCACCGGGCTGTAAGTAGTGATATATAGCCGCCTACAAAACTACGATACTAAGTTTTCCAAAAATTGCTTGTTGTCACACATCATAAACTACCGCTACGTAACTAGAAAGAGATACATTACCTCGTGGCTTTGCATCCTGTAAGTTGTTGAAAAAAGAAGTCGTAAAGCAATGCAGAGTTCTGAGGAAGGTCCGAGCTGCATTCATTAGCATCACAACAAACACACACTTTGGCTTGGGTCTTTTAATTTGTTCCAGTTGTAGTCAGAAGTAGGAATTTCCGAGTTCTGGATACTGCAACTGGAATGTCCCCCGAAGTCTGAATTTCCTACTGGGAACTCGGTGAAACCTCACCACCCCCGAGTTGACAATGGAAGATGGATGCCCCCAGTGTGAACAGTTATTTAGCTCCTGTAATAATCCATTTATTGTCACTTCTGACTGGGGTGTGTCGCTCTAGATCAGCTGTATACATAGTATTGTTAGACTTATATTTACAAAAATGCTGCCATAGTGATAATCACATTCTTCATGTGATATTTGTGAACAACAACACAGGGCGTGCTAACAACAGCTAACAATAGCCTGGTAGATCTGCATGTTTTTTTTCGACTTTAACTGGAACACCGATAAGTCAGAGATGATGTCACTCCCAGTTCAGAGGTTACTGGAACGCAGCATTACGACAGTCGCCGCGCGTGCTCATGGGTATCAGAGTCTTAATGTCGCCGGTAATAGATTCTCCTCACAGCACTTTTAAATCCTTCACCTCTCCTCAGAGTCCAGTCCTGATCCTGGTCCAGTCCAAGGATCCAGACCTGCAGAAGACCTCCAGGCTGAAGAGGAGGAGGAGGAGGCTCTGTGAGTGACTCACTTTTATTAAACATCATAATCCTGAGAGTTTAAGGTGAGGAGCAGCAAAGTGACCGTGGACTCTGCAGGTCTGCAGACAACAGCGACATCGAGGGCATGGAGGTGATCGGGGAGGACGGGGAGGAGCTGCAGCAGGAGGAGATGGAGGTCATCGATGATGCTGAAGAGCAGGAGGATGAGGAGGAGGAGGACAGAGACCCTGCAGAGACAGCAGCAGGTCAGGATCAGCTGCTCTGTGACGTAGAATAGAATAAAATAGAACTTTATTTGTCGATGCAACAAGTACAACGAAACTGCAAAAGCCCTTCAGTCAGTGCAAAACAGTGTGAGAGAAATCATTAAGTACGGTGCAAAATAGGGCTGCACGATTTGAGAAAATAATCTAATTGTGATTTTTTTCCCCCAATATTGCGATTTACTCTACAATTGTTTTAATGTTCCTCATCTTATGTATTCTTAAACAAACATAAGCAGTAGATCTTTTTATAGTATAAACAATATGACATTAAATTAATCTAAGGATAAAAGATTTGAGAAAAAGTGGAGAAGTGAAGAACAGAAGCAAAATAGGTATGAAATTGCAAAAAAAAAAAAAAAGGGGGGAAAATTGGAAAAAAAAATCCAAAAGTGGCTTAGGAAAATTGATTATGGCAGCAAAATTGGGAATTAAATTTCAAAAACCCAAAACGGTTCTGACAGCGGACAAAAAAAGATGAATGGGGGCAAAATAGGCATAAAGATGTAAAAACTGGGTTAAAAAGGTAAAGATGCTCCAAAAGTGGGAAAAAAGTGTATGAATAGAGGTAAAAAAAAAAACAGGCATGAAATTGCAAAAAACTACATCACAATGCTGAAATGTTCAACTCATTTTGGGCTAAAAATATTGAACTTTTTGGATTTGAAAATTGCAACAAGCCATATTGAGATTTAATCTAATTTGCAATTAATTGTTCAGCCCTAGTGCCAACATAAGTGAAGTAAAATAAGATAAGAAATAAAATAAAAATAAAATATAAAATAATAAAGGTAAGGTGCAAAATAGAATAACAAAGTATGATACAGTAAGAAATCAGAATAAGGTGCAGACTAGCTGCCATGTTGAGGAGCATTAATGACATGAGGTGATTATATTATTATGATTATTATTATTATGTTATAGTTATTATGACGACATGAGGGAGTGATATTAGCCTTTGTTCAGGACGTTACTGCTGTTGGGTAGAAACTGTTTCTGAACGTCAGGCTGAAGCAGAGAGACGTGGACGAACTGTCCTGTGCTCTGTTTCAGGAGGAGGTGGTGATGAAGAGGAGCAGCAGGAGGCCGAGCATCAGGAGGAGACGCAGAGTCAGCACGATGACGACGAGGTGGAGCCTCCAAACTCTTCTTTTGATAATAATTATTATAATAATACCTTTAATAATAACTTTAGTCCTGTTTTATCTCCTATTTCCTTTTATTTTTTTGTAGATTTAGCCTATTTAATTTCTTTCTTCCTTTTTATTGTCGGTGTTATTAATCGTTTATTTATTTTGTTCTCTGCTTCTGTCATTTTTGGCTCTCATGTGCCTCTCCACTATTCTATTTTAAATCTTAAAATTTCTGTAATTGTATTCCTCACATTTCCCTTTTATTTTTCTTTGTTCTCATGTGAATGTGTATGCATATATGTATGTATATGTACAGCGGGTACAGAAAGTTTTCAGACCCCCTTACATTTTCCTAAAATCATTTAAATTCATTTTTTCCTCAATAATGTACACAAAGCACCCCATATTGACAAAAAAACAACAGAATTGTAGAATTTTTTGAAGATTTATTAAAAAAGAAAAACTGAAATATTTGGTCTGTGAAGTACTTTGTGATCCTGTTTTGAAAAGTGCTATATAAATAAAGTTTATTATTATTATTATTCATTTATATGGTACTTTTTAAAACAGAAGATTCCAAAGTGCTTTGACAAAAACAAAGTCCAAACTGTGTTTTGGTTGGTTTGTAGTTTTCTCTGTTCCTGAAGTGTCACTGGAACCAATAATCTGATCTGTTTTTAAAAACATTAACTATCCCTGAAATTAAAGATGACCTCTGGCAGTTAAAGGTTTAATGTTTAGTGATGTAGACGAGCTTCCCTACATCCAAACTACACAACATGAAGAGATTACAGCGTGAACTTTACCTTCATTTTTCTCTTGATTAAAGTTTGTAGTTTTTATTGTTTTTGTTTTCTTTAACTGTCAGTGTGGCCCAGCCCCAGTTTCTGAGACTGTGACCATCACTCCCAGCTCTCTGCTCCAGGTTGTTCTTCATCTTCTCCTGAAGCTTCAACACGAGGCTAATATTTGACTTTAACCCTTTCATGTATCATGTCCACTTCAGTAGACAGATATCTGAAACACATTTTATACCCTCTGTGCTGCAGCACCATCAACTACCAGCTGGTGAAATCCCAGACCCTCGACTCAAGTTTCATATAAAAATTATCTTTGCACTTTTTTTTTTAAAGGGACTGTGAGGAGTTTCTAAGTAATTACAAAAAGTCTCCCTTTTAGATATCTGCCTGATGTAAATACACACTTTAAGATGAGTTTTATAGCATCTAAATAGGTTATCTATAAATGCTATTCCTTAGCTTCACGGTCGGGTCAGACAGGGCTGGACTGGCCTGGATACTCAACTTCAGGAACAAGACAATTAAAACTAGAGCAAATTTATATTATTCAGACACGTCTTAGAGCACCGGGCTGTAAGTAGCCATATATAGCCAGCTACAAAACTACCATACTAAGTTTTCCAAAAATTGCTTGTTGTCACACATCAAAAACTACCACTACATAACTAGAAAGAGATACATTACCTCGTGGCTTTGCATCCTGTAAGTTGTTGAAAAAAGAAGTTGTAAAGCAATGCAGAGTTCTGATGAAGGTCTGAGCTGCATTCATTAGCATCACAACAAACTAGGGATGTAACGGTTACCGGTAAAATGGTAAACCACTGTAAAATTTCCTATGGTAATCATTACCGTGTCTTTTTAAAATTACCGTTTTACCGTGTTTAATCACCACCCTGTGTCAATAACGCACGGTGATGCAGCTGTTTACCTGGAAAAGCCTGACCTAT
Organism: Scarus forsteni; assembly: GCA_036419115.1. NCBI lineage: Eukaryota > Metazoa > Chordata > Actinopteri > Labriformes > Labridae > Scarus > Scarus forsteni. Next base: position 38,533,217 of record JAZDUH010000383.1, read on the forward strand.
GTCTCTGTCCTCGATTAAACAGCCTGAACCGGTGTGAGCATGCTCAGTTTGCATTGTCTGGCCTCTGAGCCTGAGAGCGAAGTTCGAGCCACAGCAGAGTTTTGTCGAGACGGACTCTGGAGTCTGGTTGAATTTTGGATTTTTACAAGGATGCTGAGGAGAAACTGATAGAAGACAGTCTCCCTGTCAAAACACGAAGCTGCAGCAAGAGAAAATGATGTTCATGATTTCAACGGCAGGAACTCTTCGAGTAAATGAACTGACGGATCTGTAGGGAGAGACAGAGAGAGAGAGAGAGAGTGAGAGAGAGGACTCAGTGAGCCAAACCTGAGAGAATAGCAGGTGACTTATCAGTAATTCTATCCAAAAATGTATAAATCTTATAAATAACAGAGTTAGTATCATTCTGGAGTGTGTTCCTGCCTTTGTTTTGCCGGGTATTCGTCGTATTTTGAAATAGATCATCTTTTTTCGTCAGTTCGTGTTTTATGGATTTCATCAATCTTAATGTGGAAATATTTAGAGGAGAAAATAACGAGGGGATCTGCCAGGGAGAGGGGGGGAGGAGAATCATGAAGGGGGTTAATTCCTTCAGGGACTATTGTCATTTTAAAAGAAAGTCCTGGACATGGTCTAATATAAGGAGCTGTATCATGGACACTAATGCTGCAGGAAAACTAAAATGTGGGAGTGTATATACAACCCCAAAACCAGTTAAGTTGGCACGTTGTGGAACTCGTAAATAAAAACAGAATACAATGATTTGCAAATCCCTTTCAACCTATATTCAGTTCAATACACAGCAAAGACTTTATTTTTTGCAAATATTAGCTCATTTGGAATTTGATGCCTGCAACATGTTTCAAAAAAGCTGCACAAGTGTCAAAAAAGACTGAGAAAGTTGAGGAATGCTCATCAAACACTTATTTGGAACATCCCACAGGTGAACAGGCTAATTGGGAACAGGTGGGTGCCATGATTGGGTATAAAAGCAGCTTCCCTGAAATGCTCAGTCATTCACAAACAAGGATGGGGTGAGGGTCACCACTTTGTGAACAAATGTGTCAGCAAATTGTCCAACAGTTTAAGAACAACATTTCTCAACCAGCTATTGCAAGGAATTTAGGGATTTCATCATCTACGGTCCGTAATATCATCAAAAGGTTCAGAGAATCTGGAGAAATTACTGCACGGAAGCAGCAAGGCCCAAAACCAACATTGAATGCCGTGACCTTCGATCCCTCAGGCAGTACTGCATCAAAAACCGGCATCACTGTGTAAAGGATATCACCACATGGGCTCAGGAACACTTCAGAAAACCACTGTCAGTAACTACAGTTCGTCTACATCTGTAAGTGCAAGTTAAAACTCTACTATGCAAAGCCAAAGCCATTTATCAACAACACCCAGAAACACCGCCGGCTTCTCTGGGCCGAGCTCATCTAAGATGGACTGATGCAAAGTGGAAAAGTGTTCTGTGGTCTGACCAGTCCACATTTACAATTGTTTTTGGAAACTGTGGTCGTCGTGTCCTCTGGACCAAAGAGGAAAAGAACCATCCGGACTGTTATAGGCACAAAGTTCAAAAGCCAGCATCTGTGATGGTATGGGAGTGTATTAGTGCCCAAGGCATGGGTAACTTACACATCTGTGAAGGCACCATTAATGCTGAAAGGTACATACAGGTTTTGGAGCAACATATGTTGCCATCTAAGCAACGTCTTTTTCATGGACGCCCCTGCTTATTTCAGCAAGACAATGCCAAGCCACATTCTGCACGTGTTACAACAGCGTGGCTTCGTAGTAAAAGAGTGCAGGTACTAGACTGACCTGCCTGTAGTCCAGACCTGTCCCCCATTGAAAATGTGTGGCACATTATGAAGCGTAAAATACAACAACGGAGACCCCGGACTGTTGAACAATTTAAGCTGTACATCAAGCAAGAATGGGAAAGAATTCCACCTGAAAAGCTTCAAAAATTGGTCTCCTCAGTTCCCAAACGTTTACTGAGTGTTGTTAAAAGGAAAGGCGATGTAACACAGTGGTAAAAATGACCCTGTGACAACTTTTTTGTAACGTGTTGCTGCCATTAAATTTTAAGTTGATGATTATTTGCAAAATAAAATAAAGTTTACCAGTTTGAACATTGAGTATCTTCTCTTTGCTGTGTATTCAATTGAATATAAGTTGAAAAGGATTTGCAAATCATTGTATTCTGTTTTTATTTAAGATTTACACAACGTGCCAACTTCACTGGTTTTGGGGTTGTAAAATAGTTTCAGCTCATTTTTTGTCATCTCAAAACTTTGAACATGTTCATTTAAAATTGTTTAAAAAGAGAATCCTGTTTAAAGTTCATATCAGTTGTTTTATTTTGTTGTAATCACACCGTTTAAAACATAATGACAAATACTTTCCAGGATTGTTTACTTTTATTTCTCATGAAAAAAGGACAAAAATGTACTCAAAGTGCATTTCTTGACATATTATTGATAAAAAAAGACAAAAAAGAACCATTATGATAATAATACTGAAGGGGTTAAGTGATTAAATTGTGTGTAAAAGTACTTTTTGAACATTTTGAGCACACTGCAACAATACCGTGATAATTTTGGTCACAATAACCGTGATACAAAATTTTCATATCGTTAAATCTCTACAACAAACACACACTTTGGCTTGGGTCTTTCGGTGCGTTCCAGTTGTAGACAGAAGTAGGAATTTCCGAGTTCCGAGTAGGAAACTGCAACTGGAATGTTCCCTGAAGTCTGAATTTCCTACTGGGAACTGGGAAGAGTGAACTGGGAGTGACATCATCTCCGACTTATCGGTGTTCCAGTTGAAGTCTGAAAAAACATGCCGATCTACCAGGCTATTGTTAGCTGTTGTTAGCACGCCCTGCGTTGTTGTTCACAAATATCACATGAAGAATGTGATTATCACTATGGCAGCATTTTTGTAAATAGAAGTTAAATAATTCTGTTTATGAGGGCTGGGACGATTCACTTTTCTCCCGATTTGATGTTTTTATGATTTTTTAGGTGTCGATTTGATTCAAACTGTGATTCTACATATTGCCATTTTTTTCAATCTTTAGTTAGTTTTTTTAACTCCAGTGAAAAAGATGAACAATGATGATGCCTCCAGACTATATCAGGACAAACACACATCACATGTGAGTCTGTTTTTAGGATTTATTCAGCAATATATTTTAACCAGCTGTTTATACTCTCTCTTCAAAAGACTGGACTGGCTTTAAAAGAGGATTATTAACACAGACTAACATGATGACTTAACATTTGGGAAAAAAAACGATTTTTTTAACAAAAAAAAATATTTAAAATTGTCAAACAAAAACATCCTGATACTTATGTGAACCGATTTTTTCTGCCACCACTACTGTGCATACAGCTGATCTAGAGCGACACACGACAGTCAGAGGTGCTAATAAACGGATCATTACAGGAGCTTAATGACTGTTTTCACCGGGGGCAGCCATCTTTCATTGTCAACTCTTACTGGAGTTCCCGGTAAGAAAATCTGTTGCAGTTTCTTACTTGAAACTCGGAAACTCCGACTTCCCACTACAACTGGAACGCACCATATTTATATATACTTCAGATTTTGCTTTCTCTTGTATTTACTCCTAATGAATGTTTGTCAGATATATGTTTGTGAATCTTAATAAAGTTTTGCTAAATTACTTTAGTGATGCTCGGTGAAGGGGACAGACGTTAAACTACTTCAAAATATAACACTGAAAAAAATGACTATGATTTTTGTTTGAAATTAAAAAGAAGCTTTGAAAAAAGTATTTCATTGTGATTTAGTAATTCATGCATGAAGGGGTTAATGTTTAATAAGTTTGTGTTGGTCATTATTCTGAGCTGAAGGTGGGACGTCCTGTTTGTTCATCAGAGACGTGGACACGCCCACTCCGGCCTGTCAATCATCATCAGGTGATCAGTGACATGTCCGTCTGTCTGTCTGTGTGTCTGCAGTCTGAGCCCGGCTGGCCTCTGGACCTGGACAGCTGCATCACTCTGGACGAGCTGCAGGACGACGAGTGCGACCATCCAGGTGAGCCAGGGACCGACCTGGACCTGGACCTGGACCTGGACCTGGACTGCAGTCCAATAGTCCTGATGTTCAGGAAGGTTCTGAAGAAGTTCATGATCAGAGCTGTTGGAATAGTCTAAGGGCGTTTTCACATTAGGTCCACTTGTTTCGAACTGTGCTGCAGTGCAGCCCCCCTACATTTTCCTTCAAATGTGTTTTTTTATCGTGTTTGAGACGGCATCAGTGACCTTCTGGACCCTCGTAAATCATCATAATCCTCACCAGAATAAACAAATCCACAAATTGAGTAAGTAAAAGATTCAACCGCGGGATTAACAGGAAGTAATGCATCAAAAGTAGATCGGTTCAGACCACTTTGTTTCACACCAGTGAAACCGCACCAAATGTAGGGAGATGGAGCGGATCCAGACCACCCCTTCATGGAGGTCTCTGACCGGCTGATTTGGTGGTTGCATTCACATTGACACTAACGTACCAAACCCTGGACCAAAACTTCTTTGGTGCGCACTAAATATGGTTGGTGTGAAAACTCCCCAAGTGCTTAGGAAAGGAGGCTCAATGCTTCCTTTAGCATCTCCTTTAGCATAGGATACACCGGAGCATCCTTTAGGAAAGGAGAGGAGATTATTCTGTCCCACAATCCTCTGCAGCAGCAGCTTTTATAAACAGTCTGTTATCAGACTGCTTCAGAATTTAACAGAATAATAAGAACAAATCCCTCAGACCATGTGAGTTCCCTCTGCTGTTCATCCTTTCTAAAGTTTACCAAAACCTGCCTTAACTTCCCAGCAGTCTGATTCTCTGAAGAGAGCAGGATATGAGACATTTCCTGACACAGTTATTGACAAAAAGACAAAAGAGCTGTTAGAATTAAAATATTAAAGGGGTTAAATGATTTAGAGACTGTGTTAAAATACTTTATGAACATTTTGAGCTCACTGCAACAATACAGCCATAATAATGATGATGTGATATGATATTTTCATACTGGTACATCCCTAGTCAAAGGTCATGTAGCACAGTAAAATCAGCTGATGTCTCTGAGAGTTTAATTTCTGTGTTCATCCCCCACAGATGAGGAGGTCAAAGGTCAGCCCAGGGAGTCTCAGGTAAGGAGGAGCACACCTGGTCAGTCTTTCCTTCGTGTTTTCAGCGTGCTTCATGGTTTATTGTGTTTTCAGTCCTCGGGCTGTCGCGTCCTGTACTTCAGAAACGTCCCGCTGGACTCGCTGAGCGACGTCGAGTTCGTGGGCCTGGTGAAGGATCATGGGAAGGCGGTCCGCTTCCTCAGGATCCACCAGCGGCGCTCGGTGAGACACCTGAGCGTCTGATGTTGCTGAACCCTCCCCTTAGGGCCGGGCAATATATCCATTAAATCCATTAACTCAAATTATTTTCTGCAGAAGATTTAAAAGTTAAAAATCCAGATTTATTCATTCACTTACTTAAACTGTAAGAAGTTACAAAGTTTGAAAATATAAACACAGAATCTTTACAGCTTTCATGATGGTGGTCCTGTCAGGTTTTACACTTTTACAGGCTTATATTTATTTCTTAAAATAGATTAAATATTGATCAGAAACATGTTAACAAGCTGTGAAAATCCCTCAGCTTTCAGTGTTTATGTAGGCAAACCTGCCTGTGTTAGAACTACATAATCTACATTTATGACACGCACTTTAATTTTAAGATGAAATTCTGATTGATTTAGGAATATATTTGACAACATAAAGGCAGAACTTCATTCATGACATTTTTGTGTCTCTGAGTTTTTTTGCTTTGAGAGGGAAAAAAAATCGTAAATCGAATTTTGTGGGGAAAAAATCTGTGATTTTATTTTTAGACTATATCGCCCAGCCCCATCTCTCTGACCCATGCTCCTGTTTTCAGGGTTTTGTGGAGATGGCGTCCTCGGCTGAGGCCGACCGAGCGCTGAAGGCCATGACGGCCAAACCGATGTACGTGAACGGCTGCAGAGTCCTCGTGCAGCTGTCCCACAGCTACGACCGCCTGAGCTCCGGGTCAGACACCATCATCATTATTATTTTGTTTTATGACATGATTTATCATTTAAAGGTGTCGTGTGTAAAAGTCTGCAGCGTTTCACCAAACAGAAACAGTTAATAAAGGACTTTGTCTTTTTATTAAGTTATAAAAATCTTTTTATATCTATGTACCGAGGGTCTCTCCTCTGTGGAGGCTGACATAACGATCCACCATGTGGTCTGCGGGTGGCTTTAGAAAAAGTTTACAAACCTATAATCATCATCTTAACTGACCTTTAATCTATTCAATAATAGTTACAGACATAAATGACAAACCCTCACCTGGTAACTGTTGTAAATGTTCATGATCCTTTTTGGTCTTCTCGTCTCTTAGTGATGTGATGTTTTAGAAACAGACGGGCTCATTCCAACATCTGAACACTAGATGGAGCTAACGTGCCGATTTCTACGCACTGCACCTTTAAACTAAACATGCACTGCAGCTTTTTCCTCTGCAGAATATTTACATTTAAATATCCACAAAGATGCATTTGGGCTTTTTTTCTTTTTGCTCTAGAAGGAAACCTGAAACTCTTGACACGTTATTAGTGCTTTAAGTCGTGTTGTTTGTTCTGTAGATTATTTTAATAACGACCTCAAACTTTGTGATTTCTTTATTTGTTAATGCAAAACACTGCTGTGAGCTTTATTTTTAATAAGAGGCTCAAACAGGCCTGCAGTGTGACCTGTTGTTTAAGTGTTTTTTATTTTTAAATGTAGAAAATGAAAGACTGAAGAGCTGATATGATTTTAATGTTTGGACAGAAATATTCTAAACTTTTCTTTTAGATTTGAGAGAACTGCCTCATGTGCTGTTAAATCAGAATCAGAAATACTTTATTAATCCCGGAGGGGAAATTCTGTTGTTTCAGTTACTCTTATTCTCTGTATAACAGCTGGAAATATCAGATGAAGACAGTAGAATAGAGAGGAGCATTAATTTAGCTAAACTAAAATAAAGTAGAAATAAAATAGAATGAATACAGCTAAAATGAAAATCAATGAAAAGAGCAAGACAAATTAAGTAAACAGGTTGAAAGTAAGTAACAATTAATTGTTAATAAGGTAACAGGTGTTGTTTGTTTTCAGTAAAATGAGATTGAAGGTGTTTTCTGTCAGTTATAAAATAAATCAGTATCAGGCGGTCAGACTTTTTAAAGGTCGGTGATCGTGCACCCCTAAATTAAACTAAATTAAACTTTTCTATCATTCAGGGTGTCCATAAAGTCTCTTTACAATTAAAAACTCATTACAAAGGCAGTTGATGAGACATCTTTACCAGATTAGTTTATTTTAATCAGTGTTTATTAAAGTTTAAAGGCTTGTCTTCCAGACTGACGTTTCCTCTCTTTATCCAACATAAATTATTTGTGTCATGCACGAGGTAAAGGACGTGATGGTGGATCTCTTCATACTCAGTTCTGTAGTTTGGCTGAGTCTGCACATCTGATTTAGTCTCAATAAACCAGGACACATGTTCTGCCTTCTCCTGAGGAGGAGCTGTTTTATAGGAGTTCATTTAACAGCTTTCCTTCCATTAACAGAATATCTGAAACACAACATTTTAATGTGAATAAAAACTTTAATAAAACAAGTCTGGTTAAGTTATCTGATCAACTGCCTAAATCACATCCTGTTCTATTATTCTGTTCTATATGACTTTAGATTTTAGATTAAATTGTTTTAAATTGCATTCTGTTATATTTTTCTGTTCGGCATGACATGATCTTATTTGCTGGGATCAGACCGGCTCACATGAGGAGCTGATGGTCTCATTAAAGGAGACATATCATGCTGATGCATGATTTAATACTTACATATAATATAATAAATTTGAAAACAAGACCTTACACCCCCTTGATTTTCAAAAAATGAGATATTGTATTTTTTCTGATATCCTAGAACGAGATTTGATGCCTCTGAAAATAGGTCATTGCGAGATGTCCGCGAGATTTAAATCGTTGTGACGATACGAGGTACCTTTCTTTTTATTGGAGTAATCTTAAAAAAAACACTTCCTCCTCTGTGATGTCCGTTAGCCACAAAACCGTCACCGAGGAACACATCCACCAGCAGGGGTATATAGATCCCTAGCTCACACTCACTCATTACCAGCTCTGTCCTGTAGGGGGACTCAATACGCGGTCGCTGCTTTGAGCCTGCCGGAAAATACAGTAGAAGAAGAAGGACAGGCTGGCTCTACCCCCGATAGAACTGACCAATCAGAGCACAAAGGGCTGTGACGTTGTCAGGTTACTGTAGGTCATCCTGAGATCCTCGTGTTTCAACCAGAGCTTGATAATGGCCTAAAATGAGGATTTTGAGAACGCTATTGTGGGGCAATGAAGGAACTAAATGACTTGTACTGAGGGCAGAAATGCTTTACAGGCATGCTAGTCTGGCATAGTGAAAAGGAGAAACAAGCATGATATGTCTCCTTTAAAGTTTGTTCTCCTCTGAGCGTCAGTGACCTATGAGCTGGTTTAATCGTCTACAGTCCTGATGGTCTCAGACAGAACCACGATCATGGACCCAGATCCAAACAATCTGAACCAGCAAAGAGCTGCAGGCTCAGGTTTGATCTTCAGTCCCACAGACTGCTGGATGTGTTTCTGTGGAGGCTTCATTAGGTCATGATCCAGGTGATCATGTTTGACTTTGTGTCTGCAGACGGGCGCTGGAGGACGAGAGTCCGAGCAGGAGGTCAGCAGAGAGAGACGAGTCCAGATCCTCCAGGAGGAGACGTCTGGACAGAGAGTCCAGGAGATCTGCAGAGAACAAGACTCCAGAGAAGAACGTCAGAACGACCAGGAGGAGGAAGCCCGCAGATAAAACCAAAGAGAACGAGTCTGAAGACAAAGAACCAGAGACCACCAGGTCCACAGAAGACCCACGGACTGAGGAGATAAAACCAGAGCACCAGGAGCCTGAGGAGCTCTCTGCAGAACGACGGGCAGAACATCGAGAAGAAGACCCAGAGAAGAAAGAGACTGACCCAGAGGAGAAGCTGTCTGAGCCACAGATGGACCAGCATGAAGAAGACCATCAGGACAAAGACCTAAAGGTCCAAGCAGAGGAGCAGGAGAGTGAGGGAAAGGAGCCAGCATCTGCCACAGCTCCAGATGTTTCCTCAGAAAAACCAGGTCCAGAGAGCGAGTCGGTGGACCATCAGACTGAAGAAACCCAGCTGAAGATGGACCAGGACTCCAGGAGAGCTCCAGAGGCAGAGCTGAAGACGTCAGCTGATTCAGAGAAGGACCAGGTGAGGAGAGGTAGGAGGACCAAGAGGAAAGGAGCTCGACGGGCCAGGTCTGCACCGCAGAAGAAGGACAGGAAGACCGAGTCCGAGTCTGCAGAGGTCCCAACACAAGACCAGTCTGAGGAAGTGAAGGATTCTGGGAGTCCACGCCTGAGCGGAGAGCCTCCAGAACCAGAAGAACAGGTGAGACCTCAGCCTCCTTCTGATTGGCTGCTTAAGCCTCCAGAACCAGAAGAACAGGTGAGACCTCAGCCTCTGTCAGAGTGGAAACACCAGAGACTTTCTCTCTGCAGCTCGAACATCAGGACTGTGACGTGTTTGACATCAACACTTCAGATTCAGAGGGACTGGATAAGGAATCAGTAAAGGAATCGTTAAAATAATGAAAAGGGGAATCAGTAAAGAAATCAATAAGGGAATTGTTAAAGGAATCAATAAGGGAATCAAAGGTAATTAATAAAGAAATCAGTAAAGGAATCAATTAAGGAGTCAATAAGGAAATCCTTAAAGGAATCAATAAAGGATTCCTTAAAATAACCAATAAAGGAATATTCAAAAGAATCAATAAGGGAATCATTAAAGTAATCAATAAAGGACTTGATAAAGGAATCGTTAAAATAATAAATGAGGGAATCAGTAAAGAAATCAATAAAGTAATCAGTAAGATAATCGTTAAAGGAATCAATGAGGGAATCAGTTAGGTTTTTAATAAAGAAATCAGTAAAGGAACCAGTTAAGGAGTCAATTAGGAAATCCATAAATAATAATTAAAAGAACCAATAAAGAAATCGTTAAAAGAATCAATAAGGGAATTTATAAAGTAATCAAGTAAATCGTGAAAGGAATTCAATTGGGGAATCTTTAAAGTAGGGGTGGGCAAGTGGCGGCCTGGGGGCCAAGTGCGGCCCTCCACGTCACGAGCATATAAAACTCAGATATCCAATAGAAATAATTCTATATAATCTAGACTGATAAGGTGTTTATGACCTTACTTTGCTTTAATAGTGTCTCAAACTCTCTTTTATGAAGCCTTTGAACATTATACCAAGTATTAAGTAATACTTTAATGTATAATGGCAGCAGCAAAGTCTTTGAATAACACTCATCATTTTATTGATTTGAAAATAACTTCATTGGCTTTAATTCCATGTATGTTAGCTAAATTTGCTTGAATTCTTTGTCAAGTTCATTTGATTATGCATAATAACTGGATATATATTAATATTGGTATGCTAATTTTATGACGAATTTATATTCCCATTCTTTTTCCTCATCGAGAGTTTCTGGAAATTTGTAACAATGTGGCCCTCAGGCTGAGAAAAATGGTTTTATGTGGCCCTCTTGGTAGTTAAAGTTACCCACCCCTACCTTAAGGGAATCAATACAGGAATTAATAAAGGAATCTATAAGCAATTTGTTAAAGGAGTCAATAAGGAAATCCATAAAAGAACCAATAAAGGAATCGTTAAAAGAATCAATAGGGAATCATTAAAGATTGGGCTGGATGAGCAGAAATGTGATATAAATGTGGAGTCAAGCCGACGGTGGTGTTCAGGCTGCTTCACTGTCCTTCTGTGTTTCTGTTGTTTAATCAGACTGACCTGTCTAACTGTCTTTGTCCACGACTCCTCAGCAGGACCATGGACCTGAAGGGGGCGCTGCAGAGCCACAGAAACCCACCAGACCTGTTGGTAAGACTCCTAACGGACTGAAGTGGACTTGATTTAATGATCCTGAGATTAGACCCGAGCCTGTCCGCCCATCTCTGACCCGTCTGCACTCGGTTCACCATGAACCAGTTTGAAGGTCAAATCATCATCAGAGTTTCATGGTTATGGATAAAATGATGGAGAACAACAGCTTCTTAAATCAGAGCTCCTCTCCTGTCAGTCTGACACCACGGCTCAGAAACTGAAGTTAACAGAGTCAAACACGTGATGATCAAATCTTTATCGACTTAAACGCTCCATAGATTGGACTCTTAGTGTTTTATATTGAAGTGTTGCATTCACTGTCCCCTGGTCATTTGTGTTTTATATTGAAGTGTTGCGTTCACTGTCCCCTGGTCGTTTGTGTTTTATATTGAAGTGTTGCGTTCACTGTCCCCTGGTCGTTTGTGTTTTATATTGAAGTGTTGCGTTCACTGTCCCTCGTTGTTTCAGTGTGTTTAATATTGAAGTGTTGCGTTCACTGTCCCCTGGTCGTTTGTGTTTCAGGCACAGAGTTCGTGCGGCCGGTCGTTGGTTACTTCTGTAATCTGTGTCAGCTGATCTACGTGGACGAGGACGAGGCCAAACAGGAGCACTGCAGCAGCCTGGAGCACTACAGGAGATACCAGGTAACTAACCAGTCCAAGGGTTAACTAACCAGTCATTGGGTTAGCTAACCAGTCCAAGGGTTAACTAACCAGTCCTCAGATTAACTAACCAGTCGTTGGGTTAACTAACCAGTCGTTGGGTTAGCTAACCAGTCCTCAGATTAACTAACCAGTCCAAGGGTTAACTGACCAGTCCTCTGATTAACTAACCAGTCCTCGGGTTAACTAACCAGTCCTCGGGTTAACTGACCAGTCCAAGGGTTAACTAACCAGTCCTCTGATTAACTGACCAGTCCTCGGGTTAACTAACCAGTCCTCGGGTTAACTAACCAGTCCTCGGGTTAACTAACCAGTCCTCTGATTAACTAACCAGTCCTCTGATTAACTGACCAGTCCTCGGGTTAACTGACCAGTCCTCGGGTTAACTAACCAGTCCTCTGATTAACTAACCAGTCCTCTGATTAACTGACCAGTCCTCGGGTTAACTGACCAGTCCTCGGGTTAACTAACCAGTCCTCTGATTAACTAACCAGTCCTCTGATTAACTGACCAGTCCTCTGATTAACTGACCAGTCCTCGGGTTAACTAACCAGTCCTCTGATTAACTAACCAGTCCTCTGATTAACTGACCAGTCCTCTGATTAACTAACCAGTCCTCTGATTAACTAACCAGTCCTCTGATTAACTAACCAGTCCTCGGGTTAACTAACCAGTCCTCGGGTTAACTAATGAACAGTTTGAGCGTCTGATGTGACGTTGGTGAACGAGTCGGTCTTTTGAGCTCTGAAGTGAAGATCAGAGTCACAGTGGGGTCGGAGTTGTTGGTTGTTTTTTTCTGGCAGTTTGGTTTAAAGTATGACTAACTATCAAACGGCTAACTAACCAACGGTTCACTAACACCTGTGGCTCTCATCATTCACTTAAAAGAGCTGTTCTTAAAAACTCAACTCGTTTGCTAATGTCACGTCTCTTTCTTTAACTCAGCTGAAGGTCAACAGAAGAAAACAAAAACAAGAGTCACATGGAGCTCACAGGAGAGTTTAGACTTTATCTGATGACTGTAGAACAGGGGTGGGCAACTGGCGGCCCAGGGGCCATATGTGGCCCTACACCTCGCTCAATGCGGCCCACCAGTCATTTCCACAAAGAAACAAAACAAAAACTGGAAAAATGAAACAACAGGTGCTAAATATGATTCATAACCAGGACCATATAATGCATAAGTCTGGACAGGTGATTAAATATTTTACTAACCTTAGATCGCTGAGACATGCTTTATTTTAAAGGAATTATAAAGTTCTCACTTAGCTTTGATTGTGTTTTTAAAAATATTTCATGATGCATTAAAATATAACGTACAGTATTGGTAAAAACCATATATGGAAACAATGGTAATATATTTGAGCTTTAAAAACTGGTAAACAGATCTTTTTTGGAATTTAGATCATTTTTACTTTTTAACTGTGTTTGAGTTAGAATATTTAAATGTTGGTATAATCCTTGGTTTAGATTTATCTTTATAATTTATTGTTCATTTATATTTTTTTCTTTATTAAGAGTGCCAACAATATGTAACGGTGCGGCCCTCGGGCTCTTAAGAAAATGAATGTGGCCCTTTTGGAATTGATAGTTGCCCACCCCTACTGTAGACTGAGGCAGGCTAACACTTCCCATTGACTCCCAGCTAACTTTCTGCTCGTCATGGACGAGGAGGACGGACGTGATAATAATAAAAATAAATGTTGGCCTGTCCCTTTAAGGCGGCAGATCAGACTCTATGACGTAGACCAGACCAGCTGACGGCCTTCAGGGGAGTTCACAGATGTTTTTATCTGAAGCTGGAGTCCCTCTCTGATGATGGTTGTGGTCTGTCCTGGTCTTCTTGAGTCTGTCTCTGATCCTGATCCTCTGTCCTGCAGGAGAAGACGGGGAACGACCCCTGGGCGACCCGGTGACTGAAGGAGGAGGATGGCGGTTCATAAGCTAAAGTTCATGTGTGAATAAAGAGCTGAGATGTTCAACAGCAGCCACACTGAATGATTTATTTATAAAAATTAAAAAACAAAAGAACAATCAGAGTCTGAACACAGGTGAGCTCAGGAACGTCCTCAACCAGACGTCTTCTTCTTCGTCTTCTTCTCCTTCTCCAGGTATTTCTGAAACGAGAGCAGCACACCTGTCAGCAGACTAATCTGAACTACAGCAGCACAGAGCTGTTCATGGAGAAATACATCAGATTAAACCACAGCTACACAAACATAAGGCATTTTACACACACCAAACAAAAGAATGATCAAATATCCAAATCTGTTTCACTTTGATTCACACCTGAGTTGATTTGTTTGGATTTATTTAAATGAGAAAATGTCTGCTTGATTTTTTACAAAAGGAAACAAAAGACTTATTAGTGGTGGGAGAAAGTGGATTCACATAAGAATCTTGATTTTTTTTCCCAATTGAAATTCTTCATTTTAGTCTGTGTTTGAGTCAGAGCAGAATAAAGTTCCTGCTTTTGTCCAGCAGAGGGCGACATGTTTTTCTTTGTCCATTTCTGTCTCATTTTGTCAAAAGGGTTTCAGATGATTTTTATACTGATTATCTTTTGAAGCTTTTGAAGAGAGAGTATAAACAGCTGGTTCAAATATATTGCTGAATAAATCCTAAAAACAGACTCACATGTGATGTGTATTTCTCCTGATATAGTCTGTAGGCATCATCATTGTTCATCTTTTTCACTGGAGTTAAAAAAGCTAACTACAGATTACAAAACAAATCAAGAGAAAAGTAAATCGTCCCAGCCCTAACATATATATATATACATTTTTTATTTTAAAGACAGTCAAAAACAGCCACTGATAAGCAGAAGAAGATAAAAACTGTTGTAATTAGGTGTAATGAACACCAAAGCGACATAAAAGTAAAATCTAAAGTTTGGTATATCAGAAATGTCAAATGGGACTAATGGAGCCAAACTGTGCCAAGATTGGGCCTGACCACTCTGTAGTAAAACCTCTCTAACTTTGCTCTGCATCACTTTATCAGACTCAAACTTGGCAGAAGTAATGTTCACATATTTAACATTCATTCATAGAGTTCTAAAGCTGCAGCTGCATCATTACAAAGTAGAGGTGTGAAAAAATATTGGTATCGCAATATATCGCGATATTTTGACTCCCGATACAATATCGATATTTTTGTAAAAGTAAAAACTCATATTTTGTCAGAGTTTGAAATAAAATACAACTTATAAATATGTATGCACAGGTGCACAGGTGTCAGTTCAGACAGTGACAAGAGAAATATGTGATTTTTTTACTTTTACTTACTTTGTTCTGTCAGTAACTCAAAGCTCTTTGTTCCTCGTGTGTTCAGTTACAGTTTGAGCTGCACTGCAGATTAGGATGCTTTCAATACTTTTATGGGAAAAAAAGAATACCTTCTTTGCAACATTAATTTAAGTGACTTGATCCACTCTGTGTTTCAGGTTAAGTGTATTAATGTAACACTGCATGTGACATATTTCAATTACAATAAAATGGAAAGGTTACATATTCATTGTCTCTAGGTTTTACCTAGTTTACTGTATAATACCACAATATTGTGATATCGTGATATTATCGTATCGTGACCAAAGTATCGTGATACGTATCGTATCGTGTGGCTCTTGCCAATACTCACCCCTATTCTAAAGAGATATTCACTATAAATACTTGATTTATTTTAGGCGAGGATGAAATGTTGAAATGATTCTGACTTCTATCTTCATTTACTCTGTCCCAGTAACACATATACTGATAATTCACATCTGGACTAATCTCTTAAGTGTTACTTTATTATGACACCAGAATAATTCAAACAGACCTTGTGGTTGCAGAGATTCACTCTTTTCTTTACGAGGATGTTATTTTAGAGCAGAAGGCTTAAAGGGGCTGGACGATGATGCCTTCAGGGACATCCGACTTTTTCACTCTCTGATCCATCATTGTAGTTCAAACATGAATGTAAATGTGACTGCAGCAGCATTTACAGGAGTATAAATCAATCTGTCTGCGGCTGATTCAGTGGAATTAACAGATTATTTAGGAGCGTCATAACCGTTCACACCTGGGCAGCCATCTTAGATTGTGACCTTGGGGGAGGAGCCTCACCTTGAGCTTGTCGTAGTGTGATTGGCTGCTGCAGTGCGTCTTCTTGGCCGTGTCCTCGCTGGAGTAAAACAGGAAACACACGCGGCAGTAGTAGCCCATCTTCACGTGTTCCACACCTGAGACAGGTGAAGACACACAGGTGAGCTCTGCAGCCTGGTTTAGATTTATCAACCAAATACCGTTAAGGTCAAAGGTTATGCTCTTACCAATGGGGCTGTTGGGGTCAAAGGGCGGCAGCGGCAGAGTCGCTGCTGCAGGTTTGGTTTTAGGGGGCGGAGCAGCCTCCGTCTCTCCGTTCTGATTGGTCGGTGCCTCCACGTCCTCCTCAGGTGTCTCCTTATCCACCTGCTGCAGGACAGGAAGGTTAACAGGGTCAGATGATGAAGGTCAGAGGCTCAATCAGCTTTAATCAACCTCCACTGTCAGACCCACACCTTAACCACCTCCACTGTCAGACCCACACCTTAACCACCTCCGCCGTCAGACCCACACCTTAACCACCTCCACCGTCAGACCCACACCTTAACCACCTCCACCGTCAGACCCACACCTTAACCACCTCCACCGTCAGACCCACACCTTAACCACCTCCGTCAGACCCACACCTTAACCACCTCCGCCGTCAGACCAACACCTTAACCACCTCCACCGTCAGACCAACACCTTAACCACCTCCGTCAGACCCACACCTTAACCACCTCCACCGTCAGACCAACACCTTAACCACCTCCGTCAGACCCACACCTTAACCACCTCCGCCGTCAGACCCACACCTTAACCACCTCCACTGTCAGACCCACACCTTAACCACCTCCGTCAGACCCACACCTTAACCACCTCCACCGTCAGACCCACACCTTAACCACCTCCACCGTCAGACCCACACCTTAACCACCTCCACCGTCCGACCAACACCTTAACCACCTCCACCGTCAGACCCACACCTTAACCACCTCCACCGTCAGACCAACACCTTAACCACCTCCACCATCAGACCCACACCTTAACCACCTCCACCGTCAGACCCACACCTTAACCACCTCCGTCAGACCCACGCCTTAACCACCTCCACCATCAGACCCACACCTTAACCACCTCCACCATCAGACCCACACCTTAACCACCTCCACCGTCAGACCCACACCTTAACCACCTCCACCATCAGACCCACACCTTAACCACCTCCGTCAGACCCACGCCTTAACCACCTCCACCGTCAGACCCACACCTTAACCACCTCCACCATCAGACCAACACCTTAACCACCTCCGTCAGACCCACGCCTTAACCACCTCCACCGTCAGACCCACACCTTAACCACCTCCGTCAGACCCACGCCTTAACCACCTCCACCGTCAGACCCACACCTTAACCACCTCCACCATCAGACCAACACCTTAACCACCTCCGTCAGACCAACACCTTAACCACCTCCGTCAGACCCACACCTTAACCACCTCCGTCAGACCAACACCTTAACCACCTCCGTCAGACCCACACCTTAACCACCTCCGTCAGACCAACACCTTAACCACCTCCACCGTCAGACCAACACCTTAACCACCTCCACCGTCAGACCAACACCTTAACCACCTCCACCGTCAGACCCACACCTTAACCACCTCCGTCAGACCAACACCTTAACCACCTCCACTGTCAGACCAACACCTTAACCACCTCCACCGTCAGACCAACACCTTAACCACCTCCACCGTCAGACCAACACCTTAACCACCTCCACCATCAGACCCACACCTTAACCACCTCCACCGTCAGACCAACACCTTAACCACCTCCACCGTCAGACCAACACCTTAACCACCTCCACCGTCAGACCAACACCTTAACCACCTCCACCGTCAGACCAACACCTTAACCACCTCCACCGTCAGACCCACACCTTAACCACCTCCGTCAGACCCACGCCTTAACCACCTCCACGGCAGACCCACGCCTTAACCACCTCCACCGTCAGACCAACACCTTAACCACCTTCACCACCTTAACAACCTCCACCAGACACGTCAGACCGACACCTTAAAGAGTCAGGAAGTCAAGTATCTGAATCTCAAACACACCGTTGGAGCCTCTGTTCCTCTGTCATGATCTGTTGAGATCTCCTCTTCCTCCTCGTCCTGTTCCTGCTCAGAGGAGCAAACATCCAGACCTCGTTATCTTAGACTTAATTAATCTGATCAGGAGGAAGATGAACGCTCACAAACATCTCTGTCAGCTGATCAGTGCAGAGCTTCAGCTCTTAAAGGGACAGTCCAGAGTTTTAAAGTGGAGCCAAAATCACCCCAGACGGAGACGGTCCTGCTGACCAATCACAGCCAGGCTGATAAAGGTTACAGCCCTAGCTCCTGTGCAGACTCTTTCTGCACAGATGCAGAGCTGATCTCTGACATTAGCCAAAAACTCTGCGCTGTCCCTTTAAGGAGACATTTCACTGATCTGACTGCTCTGCTTCTGGAGACTCTGAGCCTCGTGCTCTCATGGGTTTGAGACTTTTGTTCCTTTTTATCCTTTAATATTTAAACTTTAAATCTAAATATTCCAAATCAAATCAAATCAAAGCCGTCTGTCTCACTTACGTCCTGGTCCATCCTCCCGCTCTGATCAGGAGCCTCTGGAACCTTCTCTGACGAGTCTTCGGCCTGTTCAGCACTCGGCTCCTCCTCCTCCTCCATCTTCTTCGTCTCCTCCTTCTCCACCTTCTCCTCGGTCTTCTCCTCCTTCATCTTCTTTTCCTCCTTCGTCTCCTCCTTCTCCTCCATCTCCTCAGTCTCTTCCTCCTCCATCTTCTTCGTCTCTTCTTTTGTCTCCTCAGTCGTCTCCTCAGTCTTCTCCTCTTTCGTCTCCTCCTTCGTCTCCTCCTTCGTCTCCTCCTTCGTCTCCTCTCTTGTCTCCTCTTCCTTCTCCTCCTTCTGTTTCTTGGCTGGAGGTTCCTCAGACTGTCTAGATGATTTGGAGGAGCTGCTGTCTCTCTTTGACGGGGCAGGAGGTCGATGTCTGAAGGAGAAAAAACTGTTTCAGTAAATTTAGGACTGACAGACTGTTATATTTAAAGTCTTCGTTTTAAGGTGGACAGAAAAGACGTTCAGAAAAGCATTCACAGAGCTCAGACCTCCTCCACCCCCCTAACCCCCTGTTGTGATTTTAAACATAAATATCAGCCCTGCCTTTATTTCATCTAAATATTTAGATTCATGACCATGAAAACATACAAATATGGACTAATGCTGAAAATGGTCCTATCTCAAAATGTTAAAGAATCTTTTAGTCTGAAGGAAAAATCCTGCACACTGGCCGACTTCTAGAGTAGAAAGGTTTCGGTCAGAGACCGCTCTGCTTGTAAAGGTCTTTGACCGAAACACTGCAGTAAATTTTCTACTCTAGAAGTTGGCCAGTGTGCGGGATTTTTTCTTCAGATTTGGACTTTATTGTCTTTGAGTAGATGTGTGAAGATTTTTGCTGTTTCTGAAAGAATCCTTTAAAAAAATCCTCCAGATCAGTCCAGAATTTTAGCATTTGTGTCTTTTCCCAATCCGGACATTTCCTGAAAACTTCATCGAAATCTGTCCAGAACTTTTTGAGTTTTGTTGCTAAAAGAGAAACAAACCAACAGCCAATTTGAAATCATCATTTTAGAAACAAATGGATCTCTATGATGAAGTTTAGACCCACATTATTGAAAAAGTAAAATAACAGAAGCTGTTTCACCTCTAACGGACGAACTGTTTGAGTCTGTGTAATAAAATAAAGAGATTCAGTCTGTATTTTAACAAACGCCGACCGTCTGTCACGTCAGGACTGTCTCTGGTTTTACCCTCCTCTGTTTTATCTCGAGTCTTTTTAATCTCTGTTTCCTGGTTTGACTTTTCTAAGTTTGAGTCTGGAGACTAAACCGTTTGCTGCATTATTTATGGATACATCAGTAACCCTTTCATGCATGAACTAATAAATCTCTAAGGAATGCTTTTTAAGATGTTGTTTTACTTTCTAACAAGTTAAAAAATCATGTTTGTTTTTCATCTGACTGCAACAGTGGACACCATGCAACGGTATAAATCATCAGTGGAACTTAATTAACCCTTTAAGGCCCAAGACCATAGATTTTAGCCACAAAATTATATTTTTTTGGAGCTGAAATGTTTGTTGTACTTCCTGCTAAAATCCTAAAAATATCAAAATGTCCATAAAATTCAACATATAGATTTTTAATATCTCATTTGATACATTAGGTGTTTTTGGTAACTGATAATCCATCTGAGGACATTTTTATCATTTATCTGACTGTATTCAGATGTTTTTTTGTAATTTGTTGGTCATATTGAGCAGATAGAGGTATTATAAAAGTATGTATCAAATATGAAACAATTGGCGTTCTTGAGTTAAGATCAACAAGTATATCTTTGACAAACATTTATAAAGAGCAAAAAAGAAAGAAAAGCAACATGTGAAGTATGTGTTTTTAATCAAACTATTCAATGGTGAATTACACCAAAATTTAAAATAATAAAACACAGGCATAATACCCAATTGTCCCTCCTTCAGGTGTTTTGGATTTATGATGCAACATCCTAACATGGTAAAATGTGGAAAGATAATATTTTTATACAACTTTTAAGACGAGGGTTTGGGCTGGTAGTTGGACATGAAACAGTGACCTGAAGGGTATAAAATTATCCTAAATATAGTTTACTGTAGTGGACAGCGTGCATGAAAGGGTTAACTCCAGTGATGTTTAAACAGTCATATTAGAGATCTTTAACTCATTGTCAGGTTTAGTTTCTGTGGATGCTCCTGAGTCTCTGAACACATGATCATGCTGTTGGACTGACCCGTATTTGAGCGTCCTGTACTTCCTGCTCACGTAGATGGTCAGCCGTTTGCCCTTGAACTTGATGAGGTTGGCTTTGCTGCTCTCCACCATCTTCTCTGCGTCCTCGGCTCGCTCCATCTCGATGAAGCACTGAGGACAGAAGCAGCAGCTGGTGAGCATCAGGAGACCTCGGGGCTTCTAAACCCGGCCCTGACCCTCCTTACCTCGTTCTGGTTGCGGTTCAGGAAGTACTTGCTGATCTTCCCGTACGGCTCGGCCAGTTTGAGGATGGAGGCGTCCGTGTAGTTGGTGAAGGGGATCTTCCCGAGGTAGACCACCCGGCTGGAGCCGCACTGAGACAGACCAGGACAGTCCAGGATCACCAAACTGAACTAAACTAACAGATATAAACTAGACTAACATGTCTGACAGACTTAATCCAATCAGACCTTTTATGGTCATGTAGGAAGTAGAGGCAGGTTAGGAATCTATCCAATCACAGCTGCTTTGGTTGTGTTAAAGGTTGGATGAGTTCAGAGGGACATCCAATCACAGCTGCTTTGGTTGTGTTAAAGGTTGGATGAGTTCAGATGTTTCGATTGTTTAGATGTTTGATTTTATCCAAGAGGAAAACACGTCTTCAGAAATTCAAGGAAACAGAAAAATGTCTTAAACTTCACACTTCAGATTTTAGTCGACTAAATTTACAGCAGATTTCATCGACTAAAACTAGACTAAATTAAAACAATTTAGAGACTAAATTATGACTAAAACTAAAAGATATTTCCGCAGAAAGGCTAAAACTAAATTAAAAAGTGTCAATATTAACACAGGATGGCTACATTTACAGCAGATTTCTGCTCACACAATAACCCCTGGCCTCAGGATCATTTCTTTTTACAGGATGCTGTTAGTTATTTATTCTTTCCTAACTGTGGGATCAGAATTTTCCCTCCTTCATTTATCATTACCAACACTGACGTGTGCGGCTTCACGTAGCTCCTCCAGCCGGTCAGTGTCATTACTGACATTACACTGGCCATGACAATGAAAAAGCTACTCTTAAATAAAAAAGCAGACTATAATTACTTTTTTCATGAATAATGAACATCATCCTCTAAAAGTGAACAATCGCTGAGGGTAGGGCTGGGCGATACGGCTTAAAAATAAAATCCCAGAAAATCTTCCCACAAAACTCGATTTATGATTTTTAATCTTTTTTTTTTCCAAGTGACACAAAAATGACATGAATCAAGTTCTGCCTTTATGTTGTTAAATATATTATATATATCTATATAAATATATTCCTAAACCAATCAGAATTTCCCTCTTAAATTCAAGAGTGTGTCATAAATGTTGATTATGTAGTTCTAACACAGGCAGGTTTGCCTACATAAACACTGAAGCTGAGGGATTGTCACAGCTTGTTAACATGTTTCTGATCAATATTTAATCTAATTTAAAATAAATAAATACAAGCCTATAAAAGTGTAAAACCTGACAGGGCCACCATCATGACAACTGTAAAGTTTCAGTATTTAGATTTTTTCAAACTTTGCAACTACTTACAATTTAAGAAAGTGAATGAAAAAAATCTGGATTTTTAATTTTTAAATATTCTGCAGAAAATAATTTGAATTAATCGATTTAATTGACAGATTTCCCAGCCCTACCTGGAGGTGAATTATCTCTTGGACGTGTTATTTTTTTTATCCAGTGTCACCGGGGGGGCAGCAGATTTCTAAAATTAGACTAAAGTTTAACAATTTAGATGACTAAATAAAGACTAAAACTACAAGAGATTTTAGGGAAATGACTGTAACTAAACTAAATTAAAAAGTGCCGTCAACAGTATGAGTATTAATTATAAAATAATTATAAAAACACCTCACGGCTTCTGTGTCCTACTGAGACCAGCCAACACACCGACTGAACTGACACCTGTGGTCGGGGGTGGAGCTCCACAGAGGCGGTGCTGCTCACCTGGATGGTGGGGTAGGTGGAGGAGTGACTGACAGTGACGGGCCGGCCGCACACAGAAACCTTCACGTTACTGTTGTAGTAAAAGGCGTCCATGGCCCGAGCCTCTGCTTCAGTCTCAAACTGCAGGTACGCCTGAAAAGACAGAGTCCACCTCAGAGTTAAAGCTTTGAGCAACAGCTCAGCACTGATCCTGATCTGTCTAAAGAGAAGATTATCTTTCTAACCAAAGAGCAAAGCTTTAACACAGCCAGACAGAACTGGACAACAGACTCATTTAATCAACCTGTGTCATGAACTTTAACTTATATCATCATTAACACTGAAGCTGCAGTGTGGAGAAACTGTTGAATTTTGAGCCTCTTACCAAAAATAAAGACCACAGCAGCGTTTAGCTTTTACAAATAAAGGAAATCACAAGGTTTGAGGTCGTTATTAAAAAATATCTACAGCACAAACTAACAACACAACTTTAACTGCTAATAAAGTGTCCACAGTTTTAAGTTTCCTTGAAGCGCAAAAACGAAAAAAAATAACCAAATGCATCTTCATGGTTTTTTAAATGTAAAATACAGTGGTCGACTTTCAGACCTTTGAGGAGGAGGATAAGATTGGTTTGTCACATTTACCTTAAAGGTGCAGTGTGTAGAAATCTGCATTTTAGCTCCATCTAGTGTTCAGATGTTGGAGTGAGCCCGTCTGTTTCTAAAACGTCACTATTGGCCCTTTTACATTAGCCCTACTCTACTCTACTCTACTCTACTCTACTCTACTCGCCTTGTGCTGCTTTTCCATTAGCCCCAGTCGCCTGCCCAACAGGGTGCAGTGTCTCTGTAAACAGCTGAGCGGCTCTGCGGTGACGTCATTTTGAGCGTGACACAACAATCTGTGTCTTTTTGTCACAAAGCGAGTAAAAAAGGAAAGCAGAAGAAGGCTGCAGGTGGTAAGAAGAAATACCCCTTGAGAAGCACAGGAGAGTTTTGGAAGCTATACAACAGAATGAAGCCGAGGACGAGAGCAATCCAGCTGCAAAGAAAAGACGGATGAGGGTAAGCTAATGGTAGCTACTGCTAGCATGCTAGGTTGTCGCGCTCATGACTCATCGATGACGACATGTCTGACCAATCAGTAGCCGGCAGTCGGTGACATCATCTTTTAGTATGGACTCAGCTCGCTTGGAACCAGAGTGGAGTAGGTACTAAAACTAGCTTGTTTTAGGAGGTACCAGGCTAGTGGAAACACGCTGCTAATCGAGTAGAGCCGAGTAGAGTAGGACCAAGGCGTGCTAGTGGAAAAGGGCCATAAGAGATGAGAGCCGGTGAAGCCCAAAAAGGATCGTGAACAGGGCATCATTTACAACAGTTACCAGGTGAGGGCTTTATATTCAGATTTGTAACTATTATTTTATAGATTATAGGCCACCCATAGACAACATGGTGGATGGTTATGTCAGCCTCCACAGAGGGGAGACCCGCGGTACATAGACATAAAAAGATTTTACTAACTAAAAAATAAAGTTTTATGAGGATGATTGTTCACCTATTTTAACGGCCTTTACATACAAATAAAAACATTATATCCTATATTCATAATACAGGTGGAATATACAAACAACCATGCTGCTTTGCTGCACCATCACTCAAAGTCATATGTTATTAATCAACAGAATCATTTATCAACAGGATAAAATGTAGTTTTTCTGCACAAGTTTCTAAAACAATGGAAAAAGGTAAACTTGTTAAATGTCTGTATCAGTGATGATGAGTTTGGAAAACTGGCCTATCAGATAAATAAAATCCAAACTGTGCATCCCTACAGTTTTTATTTCAAACAGTTAAATTAGCTCTTTTATAGCTGGATGAGTTTTTGTTCAGCGAGATGCTGCAAACTTCTGCACCTTTAAACAGAGTAAAATCAGTGGAGCGTCGCCGTGGCGAAGGCTCTGATTGGAGCTCTAACCAGCCTGAGCAGGTGCGTACCTCTGGCTTCATGTCCAGCACCAGGTGTTTGACCACTTTCCCAAAGGGTTTGGCGAGGGCCAGCAGCTCGTCCAGGAAACGGAAACCTCGCCTGAAGCCCACGATGGTGACCACCCTCATGCCCTGAGAGCAGAGAGAACAAACATCAAGACTCGTCACCTCTGAGCTTCTTTAAAACTCCTGCTCCACTCGTCTTTCTCAGCTGTAACTCAGCCGGACAGGGTTCCAACTCTTTTCTAGAAATCATTTTCCAGGACTTTTCCAGTGTCACATAACCAACTGAAGTTACATTGTTGCTGTGGGCAGTTTTTCAATTCTAGTTAGCCTTCTAAAAGACAAGATTAGAGGTTGATGAACAATATCTCTACCTATTGATCATATTGATCTTAGAATTTCTTTCTAACTCTCCAGCACGAACATCGTCTGTTAGCTCTCTGTTTAGTCTGGCTTTTATGTGTCTTACCATTATAAATTTATGGTTATACATATTTTTTATCTTTATTTACTCTGCTTTTTTATCAATAGATTTGGTTAATTTAGCCTAAATTTTATTTGGTACATTTTTTATTATTTCTTTTTGTCCCAACTGTTTTGAGTTTTAATATTTTGTGCTTTAACTTGCATTATTTTACCTACTCACATTTTCTGGCTATGTTACATTTTCTGTGTACATTAGTTACCAAGTACATTTTTACTTCATGTCTTATGTTTCAAGCTAGAAGGAAGACAAATAATTATCCAGGACAATTTAAGCTTTTCCAGGACATTTAACTTTTTCCCCTCATTTTCCATTTGTTTTCCATGACTGGAAAATTGGGCAATTATTTTCCAGGTTTTCCAGGACACATGGGAACCCTGGCTGCAGTTCAGCTGTAGTTCAGCTGTAGTTCTCTGCAGAGACACACTAACATCTCTGTCTACAGCAGAGGAAACTTCAGCAGATCAAACTTCAGGCCTCTCACCCCTTTCCTGGAGTTATCTGCAGAGAGAAAGAGAGAGCAGGGTCAGGGTTTACATTCTGAAATCATGCATCTATAAAACCATCAGAACCTTCAGTACCGATGCTCTCCGACTCCTGGACTTCACTGTCCTCCTCGGGGAGCTCGTCCAGCGTCACAAAGTCCTCCATGTTCTCCAGGAAGTCCTGATCCTGAACCAACAGACATGCAGGTTTACTCAAACACACTGACCTCAAACCAACCAAAGCACAGCTGAAAGAAAAACAAAGTCTGAAGACATCAGGTCTGCCACGATGACAAACTTTACTGGACAAAAATTGTCCAAAAAATTATTGCAGATAAACGATATTACTGTCAGTATTATTTTGAAACATTATTTCATTAATGTAATTATAACAGATGTCATAATAAAGTGACATTCTTACGAGTATTTATCTGTAATTGGGAGATCAAGAGCTTTTATTGAAATAAATTAAACAAACTATAATAAATTTAACAAAAAAAGAGAAAAAAGTGAAAATGAAATGGACTCTTTTGGGAAAAATGCATGGAAATAAAAATCATTCAACTAATCAAAAACCATAAAAAATAGACCCTGTCTCTGTAAAGAAAAAAACTACAACATACATACAACAATAAAAACAATAAATAAAACTGAGTTTATACAGTTCCTGAATTGTTTGTGACATGTACGTTCTCCCAGTCAATCCGTACTGTCCGTCAATCATTTGTAACATTTCTGACTTTTCTACCGTATTGAAGGGCTGCATTTCTTTTTCAATGTTGATCGATGTTTTGAGTTTCCATCAATGTGATTGGATCATTGTTTAACCAATCGATGTATGGATCCAGATGCATGGATCATTACAGCCCGATCAGAAACCGTCCTGCGTTATTAAAGCTGTGAAGTTAAACTGTTACACAGACACACACCATGTCCTCGGGCTCCTCCATCGTCTCTGCGCTCTCTGCTGGTTCTTCGCTCGGTTCTTCTTTTAGCTCTTTCTCTTCGGTTTCTGCTGATGTTTGAGCCTCTGGCTCCGCCTCCTTCTCCTCTTCACCTTCAGCCCTGCCCACGTCTTCAGGCCGGTCATCAGTGACCTCCTCTCCACCAGGAACCTGCAGGAGAACCAACAACAGGTCAGAAGGTCACACCTGAGAGGGAGGAGCCAATCCAAGGTCGATTAAACACTGGAGAAGCTCGTTAAGCTGTGCCTAATAAAGTGGCCAGGGGTCTGATTTATCAGACATGTTTTGATATCTCCTCTGAGAGCAGTGTGTGAGTCTCACCTCCACCTGCTGGACCTCCCCTGACTCCTCCCCTGACTCCTCCCCTCCTTCTGGCTCCTCCTCCTGCTCCTCCTCCCCTCCGTCCTCGTCCCCCTCCATCACCCCGGACACGCCCTCCTCCTCCTCCTCAGGCTTCCCTCTCTTCTCCTCGCTCTCCCTCCTCTTCCTCTCCTCCCTGCTCCTGGAGGGTCTGGAGGAGGAGGAGGAGGTGGTGCGGTGGGAGGTGGAGGAGGTCCTGGTCCCTGAGCCGAACCTGCTGCCCCTGGACCCTCGGCCGTCTCCTGCAGAGCCTCCCTGCCTCCGGGTCAGACTGAGGGAGGAAGAGGAGACCTGGGGTCAGTTTGACCTCCATAAAGATTTAACAGCAGAAAAAAGATGAACAATGATGATGCCTACAGACTATATCAGGAAAAATACACATCACATGTGAGTCTGTTTTTAGGATTTATTCAGCAATATAGTTTAACCCAAAACCAGTGAAGTTGGCACGTTGTGTAAATCGTAAATAAAAACAGAATACAATGATTTGAAAATCCCTTTCAACTTATATTCAATTGAATACAGAGCAAAGACAAGATACTTAATGTTCAAACTGGTAAACTTTATTTTGTGCAAATATTAGCTCATTTGGAATTTGATGCTGCAACATGTTTCAAAAAAGCTGCACAAGTGTCAAAAAAGACTGAGAAAGTTGAGGAATGCTCATCAAACACTTATTTGGAACATCCCACAGGTGAACAGGCTAATTGGGAACAGGTGGGTGCCATGATTGGGTATAAAAGCAGCTTCCCTGAAATGCTCAGTCATTCATAAACAAGGATGGGGCGAGGGTCACCACTTTGTCAACAAATGTGTGAGCAAATTGTCCAACAGTTTAAGAACAACATTTCTCAACCAGCTATTGCAAAGAATTTAGGGATTTCATCATCTACGGTCCGTAATATCATCAAAAGGTTCAGAGAATCTGGAGAAATTACTGCATGTAAGCAGCAAGGCCCAAAACCAACATTGAATGCCCGTGACCTTCGATCCCTCAGGCGGTACTGCATCAAAAACCGGCATCACTGTGTAAAGGATATCAGCACATGGGCTCAGGAACACTTCAGAAAACCACTGTCAGTAACTACAGTTCGTCTACATCTGTAAGTGCGAGTTAAAATTATAGTAGTATTAGTATGGGGGTGTATTAGTGCCCAAGGCATGGGTAACTTACACATCTGTGAAGGCACCATTAATGCTGAAAGGTACATACAGGTTTTGGAGCAACATATGTTGCCATCCAAGCAACGTCTTTTTCATGGATGCCCCTGCTTATTTCAGCAAGACAATGCCAAGCCACATTCTGCACGTGTTACAACAGCGTGGCTTCGTAGTAAAAGAGTGCAGGTACTAGACTGGCCTGCCTGTAGTCCAGACCTGTCCCCCATTGAAAATGTGTGGAGCATTATGAAGCGTAAAATACAACAACAGAGACCCCGGACTGTTGAACAACTTAAGCTGTACATCAAGCAAGAATGGGAAAGAATTCCACCTGAAAAGCTTCAAAAATTGGTCTCCTCAGTTACTGAGTGTTGTTAAAAGGAAAGGCGATGTAACACAGTGGTAAAAATGACCCTGTGACAACTTTTTTACAATGTGTTGCTGCCTTTAAATTCATAAAATTAAAGTTTCTCAGCTCAAACATTAAGTATCTTGTCTTTGCTGTGTATTCAATTGAATATAAGTTGAAAAGGATTTGCAAATCATCGTATTCTGTTTTTATTTATGATTTACACAACGTGCCAACTTCACTGGTTTGGGGTTTTGTATTTTAACCAGCTGCTTATACTCTCTCTTCAAAAGCCTGGACTAAAAGTGGCTTATTAACACAGACTAAAATGAAGCATTTACATTTGGAAAAAATATATATTTTTGAACAAAAAAATTGATTTAAAAATCGTGAAAAAATCCTAATACTTATGTGAATCAATGTTTTCTCCCACCCCTAACATTTAATATATACAGTAATATTTTGGAGGTGCTTGGGATTTAGTAATTAATAATATTAATAATAATAAGTATTTTGTTGTGTTTTTGTTTCTGTAATGGATCTGATTTGTAAGAAAGGGGCAGGAATAGATAAGCTCTTAGCTTCTGGACCCTGAGAGCCTCTGACCTTTATTAAACGGTCAGTATTTCTTGTATTCTTCAGCCCGGGCCTTCTTTAACCCGTTTTATTTTCTCTTTAAACACACTGAAGTCACACTCACTCCAGCGTCTTGTACTTGGCACAGATGTTGAGGCGGATGGGTCTCCCTCTGATGGTCAGCATGTTCTGGGAGTAATATTTGACCAACATCTCTGCGTCCTCGGGAGTCCCCAGCTGGACAAAGGCCTGTGACATGGAGACAAGATTGAATATGTAAAGTTTATGAAAGAGTAAAATCCTCCTGAACACACTGATATAATGACATCTGTCTGCACTGTTTGATAAATAAGAAGATAAATATTTAACCTCATAAAGAAAAGAGTGAATCTCTGCAACCACAAGGTCTATGTGAATTATTCTGGTGTCATAACAAAGTAACTCTTGAGAGATTAGTCCAGATGTGAATTATCAGTATATGTGTTACTGGGACAGAGTAAATGAAGATAGAAGGCAGAATCATTTGAAAATTCATCCTCGCCTAACAAAACCCAATTATTTATAGTGAATATCTCTTTGGAACGATGCAGCTGCATCTGTAGAACTCTATGAATGAATGTGAAAATATGTGAACATTACTTCTGCCAAGTTTGAGTCTGATAAAGTGATGCAGAGCAAAGTTAGAGAGGTTTTACTACAGAGTGGTCAGGCCCAATCTTGGTACAGTTTGGCTCCATTAGTCCCATTTGACATTTCTGATATACCAAACTTTAGATTTCACTTTATGTCACTTTGGTGTTAATAATCTGACAGTCTCTAAGCAGAATTCAGCAGAGCTTCACTGCTTCTTCAGAGCTACCGCTCTGTGCTGAAACCTGACACCACAGTCAGGCTCTGTCTGGGCTCATTTGCATACCAACAGCTGATTGGCTGTGTGTGCATGTGTTTGGGTGGGCCTACAGCCTGCAGCCTGCAACACAGGGACAGAGAAAAGAGAGGAAGCAGGTGCTGCATTTTGTCCCTTTTCCGTGACCTCAGTTTCTTTTGTCAACTTAAATTTATGAGCGTGCGCCGAACATTTTTCTCTGTGCACTAGTGACCCAAAATGGTTGCACTCTGGAGTCCTGCTGGTGCCACATATAAATGTTTTTTCCTCTTCATGATGCTGTTTTGGACTGATGCGGCTCATAGTCCAGAATATTTGGTATCTGCTGTGTTTTAACTTGGTGCAGGTGTAAGATCTCACCTGGTCATTTAAGAAGATGTGTTTCTCCACCACCCCAAAGCGAGCGGAGATGGTCAGCAGCTCCATCTTCTTCTCCTGCTCGCGGGGCAGGTTGGAGAAGAAGACCACCCTGCTGCCGTAGCTCTTGACATCCCTCAGCGGCCTCTCTGCAGGCCTGTTGGTCACGGGCTCTTCTTTCTGAAGGTCAAAGCACAAGGACGTTTGGATCAGCTGAAGCCCCATGAGGAGGTCCTCGTCCTCAGCAGTGTGATGAAGCTCACCTGGATGTTCATCAGCCTCTTGGACAGGTAGAAGGTCAGAGGCTTCCCGAAGAGAGTGGCCGGGTTCCTCTCGTAGTAGGTGACCATGTCCAGAGCCTCCTCGTAGCTGCTCATCTCAAAGAAGGCCTGAGGAAGAACGGGAGAGAGGAAGAGGCTTTTTGGTCTGTATGGACCACGAAAGAGCCAAAATCCAACCATCTAACAGTTTAATCATTAATCAGGACTACAGGCAGGGAGGCTGATACGGATCAAAACTCTAAATAAATATCTTTAATCTCAATAACACAGACAACATGGTTCACTGTGTTTGCTTTTACTTTCATTTTTAAACAGAGAAGTTTTTAAACTCATACTTTCACATGTTTGGACAGAGCTCTGCCGCCTTCATCAGAAGTGTGGCGTGTCCTTTTCAGCTGATCTTACACAACCATCAGATGACACTTCTGACGAAGGAGGAAGAGCTCCGTCCAAACATGTAAAGAATAAAATAGAATAAACCTTTATTCGTCCCACACGGAGAAATTTAAAGTGTTACAGCAGCAACGGGGACAGCATTAATAGAATAAAACGTAGACTTAAGTATAAAAAATCGCAGCATGTACATTAGTCCACCTATATAACATATAAAATATAAAAATATACAAAGGGCCTGGATACAAAAAATGGATGTATGTATGTAAATGTACGAGTTAAAAACCTTGCTTGTCTGGTAAAAAAGACAGTGGAAGTGTATTATCCACATAGACAAAATGAACTTTTGCAGACTATCTGAATTTTTTTTTTTTTTCAAAGTCAGAGTCAGCTTTATTGTCAAATATGCTAAACATGCTTGACATACAGCACAGATGAAATTTCAGTCCTCTTGGACCCACGGTGCAAAAGACAAATATAAACAAGAGTAAAGAAACTAAACTACAGTATAAAAAATATAATAGCCTAATAATATCTAAAGTAATAAACAGAATAAATTTACAATGAACAGAATAAAAATGTGTAAATGTATGTACGTAGAGGTAACAGTAAAGATAAAAAAACAGAGTTATTGAAGGAGCTTGCATTATTGGCAATATTTATTCCTGTGCTTAAATAAATGAGTACTGAAACATCAGAATTATGAACCTGCCATCTGACATCAGGCCTGGAGAAACATCAGCAGCTGCAGGAGCAGATATCAGGTTTAAATTTCCCTCTAGATCAATAAAATATCTATCTCTATCTAATGTCTGATTTAATGCTGATATCTGGACCTCACTGCTGATTCAGAGCAGATCAGTTTAACAAACTGTTTCATGATCCAACAGCAGAGGAGATGTATGACAACAGAATAGTTCATTCTGAAGACGTAAAAAGAACCAAAGCTGTCTGAAGAGAATACTACATGTAAAAAAAACAAATCCATTCACAGCACAGTTTAACCTGTTCAGCCCCTTTTGAAGCCTTCCGCTCTAAAATGACATCCTCACAAAGAAAAGAGTGAATCTCTGCAACCACAAGGTCTATTTGAATTATTCTGGTGTCATAATAAAGTAACACTTGAGAGATTTGTCCAGGTGTGAATTATCCGTATATGTGTTACTGGGACAGAGGAAATGAAGATAGAAGACAGAATCATTTGACCATTTCATCCTCGCCTAAAACTAAACAAGTTTTTATAGTGAATATCTCTTTGGAATGATGCAGCTGCAGCTTTAGAACTCTATGAATGAATGTGAAAATATGTGAACATTACTTCTGCCAAGTTTGAGTCTGATAAAGTGATGCAGAGCAAAGTTAGAGAGGTTTTACTACAGAGTGGTCAGGCCCAATCTTGGACCAGTTTGGCTCCATTAGTCCCATTTGACATTTCTGATATACCAAACTTTAGATTTTACTTTTATGGCACTTTGGTGTTCATTACACGCAATTACAACAGTTTTTATATTCTTCTGCTTATCTGTGGCAGTTTTTGACTGTTTCTGAAAATAATAATATTAATAATAATAAAATAAATACATTTTTGTTTCTTTTTGTTAAAAATCAAGCAGAACTCTCTAAACTTTCCCATTCAAACAAATCCATACAAATCAACTCAAGTTTGAATCAAAGTGAAACTGATTTGGATATTTGATAATTCATTTGCTTGTTGTTGACGTTGTGTTTGGTGTGTGTAAAAATGGCTTATATGGCTGTGTAAATGAGACTTTCCTGTTTACCTTGGTGTGCAGCATGACTATATTTCTACATGAACAGTTCAGCTTTTCTTAGTTTTTGTTGGAGAGCATGAAAGCATCATCACGCTCACCTTGTTCTTCAGGATCAGGTGCTCCCTCAGGTGGCCGAACGGCTCGGTGAAGGCCAGCAGCGTCTTCATGCTCAGCGGCTTCCTGTCGTACTTCACCACCACCACACAGGTCCTCAGCTGATGGCAGAAAGCATCCATCTTTAGTTTTACTGATCACAGCATGGCCACATTTCTCTCTGCTCCATGAAACAACATGTGTCACAGACCTTTGGACACATCACACAGCCCTCCACCTTACATAACCAACCAGAGCGTCAGGCTGAAGGAGAAGAAGCTTAAAAGTCCAGACATTCAGAGGAAATGACACCTGAGCAGCTTAAATAAACAAGCTGGACAAAAAAAAGCCTACACTCTAATGTTTCATTGTCCCTCCTTTAGCTTTGATTTCAGTCTCATTCTCTGTGTCATTGTTTCTTTAAGCTTCTCCAATGTCACAGATTTGTCCCAGATCACAGCACTGCCCCCACAGGCTTGGACAGTAGGCACTAGGCATGATGGGTGCATCACTTCACCTGCCTCTCTTCTTCCCCTGATGGAACAGGGTCAATCTGGACTCATCAGACCACATGACCTTCTTCCAGTCCTCCACAGTCCAATCTTTATGCTCCCTAGCAAACTGAAGCCTTTTTTCTGCTTAGCCTTACTGATTAGTGGTTTTCTTAAGGCTACACAGCTGTTCAGTCCCAATCCCTTGAGTTCCCTTCACATTGTGTGTGTGGAAATGCTCTTACTTTCACTATTAAACATAAAACATAAAACTGTTGTTAATCAGAAAGATATTTTTAGTTTGTCAAATTCAGTATCATCTATTTCAAGTTATTTTAATAGACCATTTTCACGGCTCCACTACTTCCTGATATGAGTTGTGTACGTTCATTTCCTTTCTTACATTATTGGCCAAACTAATCAAGCCAGGTGAGCCTTGCTTCAGCAGTTAAAAGGCAAACCTGGATTAATTAGTTTAACAAATAATGTAAGACAGGAAATGGTCTATTGCTATTTTTTTATTTACAAAAATGTCTGCCTTTTCTTATTGATTTTGTTCCAAATATTTATTAATATTATTAATATTTATATTTATTTGTTATATATATTACACGACCAAAAGAATGTAATATGCTTTGTGACACTGATGGCAAGATGGATAATTCTGCTGAACTGGAAGCAAACAATCTTCCAGTTTATCAAGCTTTAAAGAACAATGTAATGAAACATCGGCAGTTAGAAAAAAAATAGTACACCCTGAGAGGAAAGGTAAACAAGTTTGACTCAACAATATGGCATCCATTTATAGATTATTATTACAAATGTAATCCCAATAAAAATAGTAACTGGGCAACTTGTGTTGTGTTTTTGTTAGTGTTTGATTTCTTAGTTATTTTCTTTTATTTTTTTATTTATATTATTCATTTATTTATTCATTGTTTTTTTATGTTTTGTCAATGTTTTGGATTTGTTCTCTGTATTTGGAAAAAGAAAAAAAACAATAAAAAGAAAAAAACAACCAACAGCCGACAGACTGAGACTCAGACATGACCTGACTCTGTTCTGCTTTTCCTTTGGCTCCTTTAGTCACATTTAGCAGATTAACTCAAGTATTTGCCTCACTGCAGAGCATATTTGACTTTCTTTAAGTTAAATACTTTAACAGAGGTGTGATTTTGTATTTTCAGAGGAGAATGTTCACATTGGAGCTCCTGTGTGTGTTTTGGCCCACGTGTGTAAACAGACTGACCTTACTCGGTCCTGCCGGGCCGCCTCCTCCTCCTCCTCCTCCTCCTCCTCCTCTTCCTGAAACACAAACACAATCTGAGTTCACCTCCGAGCCGATCGGACTGTCAGCACTGAAACATCATCCCGTCTTACCCCAGCCCGACGACATCCCTCCTGCTGACGGGGTGGAGGATATGAGGGGGGGTCCCAGCAGAGATGAGGACATGTTGGAGTCCAGAGGCCCCCCGCTGAAACAGAGAGGTTCAAACAGCTGTTCACACCAAACTCAGATTCATTTGGCTGCTGTTATTTTATTTAAATATGATTAGAGAATCATGTTGATTACTGCACGTTTCATTATTAAGGATATTTGGGCACACCGAGGCTCAAATTTTGATAGGTTTGGTTCTTTGGATGGACACGTGGAAAAAATTGTTGGTACCCTTCTGCTAAAAAAAGAAAAACCTCATGGTCACTAAAACATGAAATTGGCAAAAGTAATAATAAATAAAAATCAGACATTGATTTTTAATTGTGGTTCAACACAGTTATTTAAAATACAAACTTAAGAAACTGACCTGGACAAAAATTATGGTTCCCCTAATTAATACTTTGTTGCACAACCTTTTGAGTCAGTCTCTGTAATCAGGTGATGTCTGTAACTCTCAGTGAGACTTCTGCACCTGTCCACAGGTATGTTGGTCCACTCCTCATGAGCAAACTGCTCCAGCTGTCTCAGGTTTGAAGGCTGTCTTCTCCAGACTGCATGTTTCAGCTCCTTCCACAAATGTTCAACAGGATTTAGATCAGGGATCATAGAAGGCCACTTCAGAATAGTCCAGTGTTTTGTTGTGATCCATTCTTGGGTGTTTTTAGCTGTGTGATTGGCTCATTATCCTGTTGGAGGACCCATGACCTGTGACTGAGACCAAGCTTTCTGACACTGGGCAGCACATTTCACTCCAGAATGTCTTGATAGTCTTCAGATTTCATTGTACCTGCACAGATTCAACACACCCTGTGTCAGATACAACAAAGCAGCCCCAGAACATAACTGAGCCTCCTCCATGTTTCACAGTAGGTACAGTGTTCTTTTCTTTGTATGCTTCATTTTTGTGTCTGTGAACATAGAGCTGATGTGACTTACCAAAAAGCTCCAGTTTTGTCTCATCTGTCCAAAGGACATTCTCCCAGAAGCTTTGTGGGTTGTCAATATGCATTTTGGAAAATTCAGGCTTCTCTTTTTAATGATTTGCTTTCAACAGTGATGTCCTCTATTCAGTCCACTTTGGCTCAAACAGTGATGGATGGTGTGATCTGACTCTGATGTACCTCGACCTTGGAGTTCTCCTCTAATCTCTTTGAAGTTGTTCTGGGCTCTTTGGTTTCCATTCGTATTCTCCGTCTCTTCAGTTTGTCATCAGTTTTCCTCCTGCAGCCACGTCCAGGGAGGTTGGCTATAGTCCTGTGGACCTTAAACTTCTGAATAATCTGTGCAGTTGTAGTCACAGGAACATCAAGCTGCTTGGAGATGGTCTTATAGCCTTTACCTTTAACATGCTTGTCTATCATTTTATTTCTAATCTCCTGAGACAGCTCTCTCCTTAGCTTTCTGTGGTCCATGTTCAGTGTGGTACACACCATGATACCAAACAGCACAGTGACCACTTTTCAGCCTTGAAATAGGCAGACTGACTGATTACAAGCTTGAAGACACCTGTGATGAGAATTACAGGACACACCTGAGTTTAACACGTCCCTATGGTCACACCATTTTAATCTTTTCTAGGGGAACCATCATTTTTGTCATTTTTTTAATGATTCTGTTGAACCACAATTCAAATCCAATGTCTGATTTTCATTTGTTTATTTTAAGTAGATTTTTATTTATGATTACTTTTGTCAGTTTGAAGTTATTTCATTGACCATTTTGGGTTTTTCTTTCTTTAACAGAAGGGTTCCAACAATTTTGTCCACGTGTGTGAGATGCTGAGATCTGATAACTCTGCAGTAACCAAAGTGTAACTCAAGGTGGGTCAGATTAAACCTCATTCAGGGCTCCTGAACACACCACGAGGCCCCGGCCTGAGGTGTACATGCTCTTACCCTCTGCTGGACGACATGCCAGGGTCCCACTCTGGATACCTGAGGAGGAGAACATCATCATCATCACCACATCTGCTCAGGTTTGATGTTCAGACTGTTTGTTTGTAAGAGACTCACATGTGGAGCAGCCGCCGCCTGTTGTCCGCATGGCGAATCCCGTCCACGTGTTGGTTCCACTCCTGCACATTCAAAGAGTTACTGCTCTTTCACTGTTTCACTCGTGTTATGGAGAACTTCAGCTCAATATTTAAGCTCTGGACGGACAGGTGATCCCACAGAGCAGATCTTTATGATGATAATTAACCACACGGCTCTCTAAGGCCTACAGACCATCACCAGGCTCAGGCAGAAGTTAACCCTTCAACATCCAGATTAATGTTTGTTTCTGATCAGCTTAAATTAACATGGGCCGGACAAAGTGTGTCCACCGAAGCTTCAGCAGGGAAAGACATTAGTGATGTCCTGAGGTGAGCAGATGCTGATTGAATAACTCTGGTCTGAGGTCAGCCTCTACACTGACGACATGAAGAGGACATAACAAGACTAAGGAGATCTGACTGTTCCTGCAGAGAGCTTCAGGAGTAAGAAAATCAGGACACATGCTGGAGGTTAACACAAGGAGCCGTCCCGTCACCGGAGACGTGAGGACGATTACGGCCTATCACTGAGCTGACGAGACAGAGAGATGGAGTACTCACCATGAGGTTCACAACGTCAAAGTCACAAAGACAGCACACGTGGGGGAACGTGGGGGGCATGACCCCCAAGAAGTCCTGGACCTTCCTGTGAGGGGGGGGGCCGGGCCTCCTCTGCATGAAGTCTGAGGAGGAGGAGGAGGAGGAGGGGCCCACGCCAAGCTCGCCGTAGGAGTCACCGAGAGGAAGCTCAGAGAACGGCCTGTCCCGGCCCCCCGCCCCGCCGCCGTAGTTTAAGCCGTAGGACCGGCTGGAGGGCACGTCCTGCACGCCGCCGAAGCCAAAGCTATCCCAGCTGTCCCGTCCTCCTTTGAACGCTGCCTCGGAGGACATGGTGGGCGCTGGCCTGCGCTCCGCGGCGCCGGCTTTGCGACTCTTGAGCTGCCGGAGGATGTGAGGCAGCGTCTCCACGCTGATGTCCTCCTCGGGGATCTGAGCGAGGGCGTCCAGGTCGGCGGGGGAAAGTCCCAGACTGGCAAAGAGCTTCATGGTGCTGCCGAGGCGGGACATCGAGGGGCCGCCGTTGCCGCCCTCCAGCCCCACGCCCCCCATTTGAAGGCCGGCGCGGCTATCGCTCATGTTAAAGTTCAAGGTCTCCGCCGCCGCCAGGAGGCCGCGACCTGCGGCGAAGGCCTGAGCCCCGTCTGGGTGAGACTGCTGAGACATGGAGCCAAGACGGGACGAGAAAGACGAAAGATTTAAGGTGGACAAAGTCCTCTGACAGGGCAGCTGACTCCTCTGCTGTGACAAGTGTCTTCTTTCTGTCAAAACACAACAAGGCAAAGACAACCTTCAGACGACACGAGGCTCACCTGCAGGCTCCAGGACAAAGGTCAGAGGTCATCACTGGGACATGAAGGAAACAGAGCACAACAGAAAGAGAGAGAGAGCCCTGCAGGGTCAAAGTTCACCTCAGACAAGAGGAGAGGCGGGCTGACGAGGAGAGAGAGTCCTGCCTCAAGGACACTCTGAAGGACACAGCCGAGGACAGAGGAGGTCAAAGTTCAGCCTCAGAGCAGATAAATGACCAGGAGAGGAGACCAGCACGGCCAGAACTATCACAGTTACCATTATTCATATATATATATATATATAAATATATAAACATTTTTTATCTTGTTCTGCTGTTATTTTAAACCATAGATTTACTGAGTTTTTCTGTAACAGCACAAAAAACATAAAACATTAAACATAAAACATTAAACCAACAACATCCTTCAAATAAAATGTTAAATAGGAAAACTACAGCAGAGTCTCATTGTAGCGCTTTTGCATAAATGCACTATAGAAAAGACCTTATGTCGCCCCCTTCTTAACTGATATTGCGCTGATCTGCTTTTTAAGTTTGCCAAGATGTTCTTTTCACATCTTCTTGAATACCTTCATTAGAGTACACAGACCTGATCAAAATCTTCAGACCAGTTGACAAATTGCTAGAATATGCATTTTGCACATTTGGACCTTAATGAGGTTTTAAATAGAGCTACAATATGCAATTAAAAAAAAACTGAAAAAAGTTGTTTATCAGCTGATCAAAAGTTTAAGACCACAGGCTATTAAAGCCAAAATCTGCTCCAAATGTTCATTTTCTGTCAGGCATTCACACGGTCATGCCCTCCTGATGGCTAAAGCTAAGAAGCTTTCTCTTCTTGAACGTGGTCGGATCGTCGAGCTGCATAAGCAAGGCCTCTCGCAGCGTGCCATTGCTGCTGAGGTTGGACGCAGTAAGACAGTCATTCTACATTTTTAAAAGATCCTGAGCATTATGGAACAAAAAAGTCAAGTGGTAGACCCAAAAAAAATTACACCTGCACTGAGCCGAAGGATCTGATTGGCTGTCCGTCAAAACAAAGGGCGGTCCTCGACCCAAATTAAGGCCCTTACTGGTGCTGACTGCAGCGCAATAACAATCAGACGGTATCTGCGGGAAAAGGGTTTCAAAAACAAATTCAAAGAGCTCGTCTCCTTCAACGCCACAAAACTGCCGTTTAGACTTTGGAGCATCAAACATGGGACACTGAAAGGTGGAAAAAAGTTTTACCCTCTGATGAGAAAAAATGTAACCTTGACGGTCCAGATGGCTTCAACTTTACTGGCATGACAAGGAGATCCCACCTGAGATGTTTTCTACCCGGCACAGTGGAGGGGGGTCCATCATGATCTGGGTGCTTTTTCATTCAGTGAACACTGGAGCTTCAGGTGGTGCAGGGTCGTCAAACGGCGGCTGCTTACGTGCAGATGTTGCAGAGGGCATCCCTCATGACTGAGGGCCCTCGACTGTGTGGTAACAGCTGGGTTTTTCAACAGGACAACGCTGCAGTTCACAATGCTCACTTGACCAAGGACTTCTTCAGGGAGAAGAACATCACTCTTTTGGACCATCCCTCATGTTCTCCTGATTTAAATCCCACAGAGAACATTTGGGGATGGAGGTCAAGGGAAGTTTATAAAAATGGACATCAGTTCCAGACAGTTGATGCTCTTCATGAAGCCATCTTCACCACTTGGAGCAATGTTCCCAAAAGCTTCCTGGAAACACTCTCATCAAGCATGACCAAACCAATTTTTGAAGTGATTAACAAGAACGGTGGAGCTACTCATGACTGAGTCCTACTGAGAAACATTTTTGTTCTGGTTTGGAGAGTTTTTTGTCATTTTTTGAGCGATGGTCTTAAACTTTTGATCAGCTGATAAACAGCCTATTTCAGTTTACTTTTTGTTTCAGTAAATTACTTTTTCAAAGTGCTTTTTGTCACACTCCTCCTTCTAGTTTTTGCATATTGTAGCTCTATTTAAAACCTCATTAAGGTCCAAATGTGCAAAATGCAGATTCTAGCAATTTTTCAACTGGTCTTAAGATTTTGATCAGGTCTGTATTTCATGTTGTCCTGGTAAAAAAAGGCATGTTATAACACACTAAACTGTTTTGAATGTCATCTTGAATTTCCAAAGTCTCTTATGAATGTTACATTGTCAGTTCTTGGACATTATAAAACTCCAGTCAAAGAGGATGTTCATGTGCAAAAGCATCTTAAATTAAATGTCACAAATAGTAAAAAAAAAATAGGAAATATATTAAAAGTAATGAATTAAAATAAGTAAATACACAACACAAAACTTAAAAACAATTGAGCACCATTTTCCAAATCTAAACTGCTTTGTAACACCCGAGAAACTTAAAGGTGATTTATTGAGAATCTCCCCTTTCTTTCTGACATTATTGTCGTCCCACTAAAACGTATGAAGCCTTCACCCACATAAGCACCGAGGGCACATCTATATTCCTGCAGTATAAAGATATCAACCTCCTGCAGGAGTCCAAAGTCCATGAGTTTTAGTTGTCTTGAGGTTAAAGTTCTCAGAGTGTTTACCCAACACACTCATCATTGATTTAAAAAGACATACTTACTAACTCCAGTGGTTTAGATAAAGTTTATAAGACTGACTTTCAGTAGTTATGTAGTCTTAGACAGACAGACAGACAGACAGAGGGCCCCTTTCCTTTTAACACTTGCTGCAGGTATCTGGATGTTGGGTGACCAGTGATTAATTTGACCGGGTTAAAATAAATTCTCATCAAACATTTATCTAAACAGTTACCTCAAGTCTAAAAACAATAAATGCGTGTTTCAGACTAAAGCTGAATAAAACAGAGACCTGACCTCTCCCCTCTACAGTTTGAGTGTAAGACTCCCCAAATATGATAAAGGTGTTTGAGACACACTTATGTTTAGACTTTATGACATTTTTACTTGTAAATGTGTAACGACATGTTTCTATAGAATGTCAAATGTGTGACAGAAATGATCAAATGTAAGAAGATTACCACCCTTATGATGGTCTGCACCTTCTGTACACCTTTACCTGCACAGGTTTAAAACCACCACCTGCTCTCCCTGCCTGAAACTCGGGCAGGTATTTCCAGAAAACCCACAATACGATACCAATCCTGATACCGAGGCCACAATACGATATGTATCCTGATACATGTAATTTGTGAACACTGAATACTCTTTTAACAGAATTCCTGATAAATTTTGTTTATTATTACAAGAACAAAAAGAACAAGGATGATTTTAAATGATTCTACGACTTAAGAAACTGAAATTCAAAGATGGCAGACCTAAGTTTAAATTTGGAACATGTGTGTCATCATGTAGTTTGGCTTCTACTCTGAACTATGCCACTGTTAATAAAATGTATGGACAACTGTCAAAACATTAAGGCCATATCGATTCTGTAGAATCTGTATCGATACACGTATCCCCAAGGAGTGCATGACGATATTTTGCCGTATCGATATCTGGACACAGGCCTACCTGAAACATGTCGGGAATAAACAGGAGAAGGATGTGCTCTGTATCAAATATCATTAGTGTTTTTAAAAGGAGTTATAGTGTCTCAGGTGCAAAGTAAAACACAGCAGAGCAGTAACAGCATCACATAGGGCAGGTACAGTCAGTGAAGTCTCAGCCTTTGTGTTCTTCCAAATGAATGTTTTAAAAATACTGTTTAACTCTTCAAAAAGTAACTTTGGTAACAGTAGAGGGAGTTACTGAAGGCGTTATAAGAGTTTTGTTAATATGTTCATCTTAATCATATTTATTAGGCCCACTGTTACAGACATTATCATCTAACTTGTTGTTACAATGGTTTTAGTGTCTGAGTTCATTTTGATTCCAAGATACATAAATCCCTCCTCTGCATTAATATTAATATATTCATATTATAGCCAGAAAATTCCCCAAATAGTTCAATTTGTTGCTTGAAGTTTGGCATGCTAGAAGACAACTTGGTTATAAAAACTATCAAATCATCAGCGTACAAAGTCAGACAAGTCTGTTCACGCTCTACAGCCAGAATGAATACCAAAGGCGTGTGGAGCGTTCTTGTGTAATTTTTTGAATGTTTTTTATATATATATATATATATATGTTACTTATTAGAACACTGGCCGTGGGTCTTTAATAAAAAAAGATTAATCCAAATAAGAAAATATTTTCCACATATTCCATCAAATGCTTGATTACAATCAGGTGATAACAAAGCTATATCTTCAGTGTCCAATTTTCTTGAATTATATTGAGATATATATTTTAATATCCTGAAGCCCATGGCATTTTGGCACAAAGTCATTTTGATCATCATGAATCAAGTTTGAGACCTGAGGGTCTAATCTTCTTGCTAAGACTTTAAAACTATGTAATTATCAACCCCATCAAACTTAACCCTAACCCTACATGAGGATCAGTGTAAAGGTGATTTTCCAGGTATTGTTATTATTATTATTATTATTATTATTATTATTGTTATTATTATCTGTCTAAACGGGAAAGCCCCATTTTAAAATGCTTCATCACACATATCAGAGAGTTGAATTATTAATTTCCATATGTCTTACATGAATGTAAATCTGAGGGTTTTGAGTGGTAACTGTTTCACAGGTGGAACCTGAGTCCTCAGGTGTTTCACAGGTGGAACCTGAGTCCTCAGGTGTTTCACAGGTGAAACCTGAGTCCTCAGGTGTGTGCAGAGTTTAACCACAGAGTTTCACTGAGGCTAACATGCTAATGAAGGCTAGTTAGCTTAGCTTTACCCTGCTTTCAGTTTAACAAACTCGTAAATAAGACAAAAGGAAAAGGCCTAATCATGACTAAACTGTGCTGATCAGGGTGCTGGTTTGGTTTAGTGGTCAGCGACCCGCACAGACCCGCACAGTCCCGCACAGACCCGCCGGCACGGGTTCGAGTCCAGCCCATTTCACAAGCTTATCCGCTGTCACCCTCTGTCAATAAAGACACAGAATACCTACACATAATCTATAAATATAGTATTAATTAATATCCGTACACCTATCCCGCCCTTTAACAACAACCCTGTTAAACGCCTCAGGCTAGCTCTGCGTTAGCATGTGGATGCTAACTCCATTAGTCTGCATAGAGGAGCCTGCTA
Organism: Scarus forsteni; assembly: GCA_036419115.1. Lineage (NCBI taxonomy): Eukaryota > Metazoa > Chordata > Actinopteri > Labriformes > Labridae > Scarus > Scarus forsteni. The sequence goes on from JAZDUH010000383.1 coordinate 38,576,477, forward strand.
GCACACGCTAAAGCTAACGGGACTCATATCAGAGTCCTAAGCTCAAACTTTTACAAACACCTGTTTGAGCATGGTCTACAGCTGTACCTTCTTATGAACGTGATAGTTTTACCTGTTCATTCAGGAGATAAACTCTCTTACCTTGGATCTTCTTACTACGTAGCTTACGCTAGCACTCAAACAGTTACACGGAATGCTGTCTGAAGTATCGCGATGTTTTCTGTTCATCGGCGAGATTACCGTGTGAAGCGCTCTGACTGTGCATCTTTAGGAGAATTAATCCAAATAATAATAGAAATTATTCAAGGTCTAACAGTCTGAGCCAAAGTGTTGCGACTCAGAATAGAAATAAAAATAAGAAAATCATTTTAAGAAGTTAGACAATGACAGGTTTAGGAGCAGAGACAGATTTATTTATACAGCAGTAACACATTATACACAGTTTAACAACACGCTCATCACCACTCACTCACACCACAGGTTTGTAAGAATACAGGTGAAAGTATAATTACCTGAATCCTCTCAGAGGGTGAGGGAGTGTTTCTAACAGGATCAGGAGGCTGACTGTTTTATATGTTTATAGACTTTTAAAGGCACATCGTGAACTTTAACTGAGCTCTGTCGGGTTTTATGGGTATTACTTTGTTTTATATTTGTCTTTTGTATATGTGTGTGTTGTCTTGTTTTATCTAGACCACGAGTCTGTTATAAAGTTGGATCTCAAACTGTCTTCCCCAGCAAAAAGTAGCCTAGTTAACCCTTTCATGCATGGTGTCCGCAACAGTAAACAGATATTTGGAATAAATTTGTAGGCTACCTTTTAGGTTGTAGTACTATGTCCAACAACAAGGTGTTAAATTCCCAAACCCTTGCCTTAAGTTTCATAAAAATATAATCTTTTCACATTTTTACCTTATTGAGATATTCCATCATAAATCCAAAAAAGCCAGTGAAGGACAAATCAGACATCATGCCTGTGTTCAGATTTCACAAAATTTGGTGGGATTCACAAAAAATAGTTCAGCAGTAATACATACACTTCAGATTTATCCTTTTGTAATTGATTCTTAATTAATGATTGTCAAAGACATTTGTGGATCTTTAGTAAGTTCCACTAAATTATTTTTTATAATGTTGATGTATGGTATCCACTGTGGTGGCCATATTCATAACTCCTTCAAAATATAATAAAAATGATTTTTAACTTATTTGAAAGTTCAAACAAACATTTTAAGAAGTGATTTAATAAATCATGCATGAAAGGGTAAAAGCGTGCTGCCTATTTTATACTTAAACTGAGACAGTATTCTTTAAGTTCACTTTTTATATATTTAAGAATACTATTGGAAAGAATAGTTGACTAATACACAAAGAATAAAGAAAAGTCTTAAGTATATTTTACTAACATTTACACTTATACTTTAATACTTAAACTTATACTTGTACTTTAGTATACTTTTACTGCCATTGCCTGAGAAGAGTCATACAGATTTTCTGTTTCTATGGCGTTATTTACTTTTAGTTTTAAAGATGAGCACTTTTCTTTTACCTTTTGTTGACGAGCAAGGACTTCAATGCTCAGTTAGAGACACTATTTTGTTTACATTTTTTCACTTAAATTCACACCTTTTCATTGGAATTTTTGATAAATAAGTACTGGAGACTATTATGTTTACACTTTTACATGCAGGGCTTGATTTCATAGAGGCTCTTTGTTTTTAGGTTTAATTGTTTAAGCTATATCAAACTTGTTTCGACATTCTGTCTTGTAATTTTGTAAATGCATCTTAGATACACATCACAAGTTTACTTTAAGAAAACTTCAGTATATTTCAAGTATATAAATGTTATGCTAAGCAAATTTATACTTAAAGTATAACAAATAAATAATACTAAAATAGCATTAATAATCTTTTCAAACTGAAATGTGGACTAGAAGTATATAAGGGGACAAGCAAGCATGGTGTGTGTGTGTGTGCGCACGCGTGTCTGTTTGATTTTAATTGGCACTTTCTCAGGACACACAGCACCTGTGTGATCAGGCCACAGGTGAAGCGCTGATGGTCGGACGGCTGTGACTGCGGGAGGAGGCATCTCGTTTCAGCTGCTGGAAAAGAGGAGAAAAGAGGAGAAAAGAGGAGAAAAGAGGAAAGAAGAGCGATCAGACGGAGCAGTGCTTACCTGCTGCTGCCAGGTGAAACAGGAAACGCTCGGTGCTACAGCTGGAAGCCTCGGATGAAGGTGGAGGGATGGAGACGTCCACCTTTCCTCAGATAAGTGCTCTTCTACTCACTGCAGCATGGACGGGACAGAACCTGTGAATTTAACTGATGTGACCAAATAATTTTATTGTAACTTTTGTCCAAAAGAGAACTAACTCCACCTTTGGGTACCTCCACCATCATAGCTCACCGTGACACCAGTTTGATGTGAAGATTGGTCAAAATTTTGACTCCTATGATAAACAGCCTACAAGCTTTGACCTCCTTGTTGTTGTAAATCTGTCCAATCAAAGGATCCACCTCACATCAGTTACTGCATCTTACTTTGTTAATCAATTTATTTGACATCAGGACAACGTCGCTGCACACAGCCTGACATCGAATTGACGTTGGTTTGATTTCTGTCAAAGGATTGATGTCATGTTGATTTACGTTTTTGACCAAATTCTGAAGACATCAGAAGTCATTGCTTGATGTTATGTTGATGTTGAATTGACATCAGATGTCCACTGGACAGTGATCTTGGACTGGGTGTAGTTTGCTTGATTTGCAGTGGATTTAATTTTCATTGATTTGTTTAATTCAGTGCCCCTTGTGTTGGATTCCTGCTTTGCTGTTTTAGTTGCTTTTGGTCATAAATTAGCACTAACAGCTGCACACTGAGGTTTTAGTCACACTGACGGATCTTCTTGTTCCTTAAAGTTCTCGGCCCTCACCTGAGCTGGAGCCCACTGGAGGAGGATTCACCCTGATGGGCAGACTGTTGGACTCTTTTAAACAAACCCCTGAGTATCCTTTTTAATAATCTTATTTAGATTTATTGTAAGAAAGACACTTTTATATTTAAAACATCTCCTGGTGTTTGGTGTTTCTGTTCTGTGTTACACTGACCTATAGTCAGTCACTGAGTAGTGTATATATTTATATATACAGAGAAAGAGAGAAATGTGCTTGTTGTATACCTTTGTGAACTTAAAACGACCTTTAATAATGCTACTTACTCTGTACTGGGTGGATCAGTGAATTAACTGTGGACACCTATTGCCTTATTATTGTTTTTTTGGTATATATTATAGTTTTGTTAAATACTTAGTTATATTGTTAAAATCATTAGTCTCTTTTAAGTGTGTATGTGTTATTATTCTATTAGAAGGCTGCTGTAATTACCACACTTTCCCAGCTTGAGAACAATAAACGACACATAAATCTATAAAGTTAACTTTATAAATTTGAAATCTTCCAATTAAGTTCATAGGAGGAATAAATAACTATACTTCCCAGAACACTACAAGTAAATGTACTGCAGTATACTATACTTATGCTGAAGTATACCTAATAAAATGACCCTACTACTTCTTGCTAATGTCTTTTCCTCTGGGCTATAAGAGATCCAAACATGGCGCAGAGCTGAATGTTTGTCCTCTTTATTATACTCCTCGTTGATGACGTCAGTGTGATCACAGGTGAGTGTTTTGATCGTCCTCCACTCCAGAGAAAACAGTTTAATCTCCGTAACATCAACCACAAACAGAACAGGTTAGTTAAACTGGGTCACGCATTACGTAAAGCCAGCAGGGCGCGCCAGCCAATCAGAGGCGAACTCGGAGTGACGTAGGCGTTGTAAACAAACAGAGGGCAGCGCGGCCATTACTGTTCCAGAAGAGTTGTCCTCGGAGTTGACGGTCTGGAGCGGAGCTGTCGGGATAAACGGGATTTTCAGGTATGTACCGACTTAAAATCTCAAAGTTAAATCCTCACACGTCCTCCTGTGCCGTTGAAATGTCCGCCTTCACTGTTTCCGGTCGATGTTTTCGGTTGTTTGGGTGTAAAAACGGCGGAGACAGCGGCGGTCCCGAGCGGCCATGACGGCGACCCTGAGCGGTCACATAACGGTCCGAGAGCCCGCTGAAGGTTAACCCTGTCCCCGTGTCCTCCTGTCCTCATGTCCCCGTGTCCTCAGGGCTAAAAATAAGTCCTCCGTGTCCTCTGCAGGTCCAGTCTGTCCTGACGAACCTGTCCAACAGACGGCTTCATAATACACTCCTAATATGTCATAACATGTAATTAAATACAATAATACTCTTAAAATATAAAATACACAGTAAATATGGAATACACATTAACATGCAGTACTCTAAAACGTCTAATACGCGTAATACACAGTAAATATGTGAAACACTGTAACATATAATTCATATTAAACATGTTATATACAGTATAATCTAATACACATTAATATCCAACTCACATTAAATGTGTAATATATGAAACATGTCACACACACACAGCTGTAAGCAGAGAGAATAAAACACCTCCTGTCCTGGTAAATGTCTGCTTCTGTCTGTGTGGATCTTCCACAGTGTTTACATCTGAAAAGTCTTTTTTTAAGTTTCAAAACAAGCTACAGACCAAAGTAGGGGAGACCAGGGTCTGATGTAACACAGCCAATCAATAATGATAAAAAATAACCTTTATGTAACCAGCAAGGTCAAGTCAGGACCAGTTTACACTTTGCCCTGGTCAAAAGAGGACGTAAAACTCCAACACACATTATTATCAGGATGATGACAGAACCAGCAGATCAGTGCTTTAAAGCTAAATATCACTATCAGCACATGACAATTTCCTCTAATATTACCTGAAGATATTTTAACTTTGTAGAGTTCTTTTTTAACATATTAATCTTGAACAGTATATACTCTCAAAATGGGCTTGTTTTCCGGTCTGTTAATCAGTGTTTTAATTGTAAAGGGCGGTTTACACAGATTGTGACCGTCAAAATCACATTTTACACCTGGCATACATGTGACCTAAAAAGAACTACTTTCCTAGTCATGTCCATATATTAATACCAATATTGATATCAGCCAAAAAAAAGTGTTTAAATAGCAGCATATTGGATGGTTGGTCCATAATCGTGCATAAATAACCCTGGTGTAAGGACATTTTTTTTTTACCTTATATCTCCTGTCAATCTGCAGTAATGGCACTCAGTTTGCACATGCTCAGTAGGATTCTTCGACAGAAAATGGCCTCTATCAATTCACCAAGGCAGAAATTTAATATATAACCTGATTTGTCCCTTCCTTGGTATTTTTATTGCATTACCTGAAGCCTTATGAGTTAAAATAAAATTTTATCTCCAGGATTTTTGCTGCAGATCAGCAGAAGAAAATATCCTGACATGCAGGAGTGTGACAGTATAAATACGGCAATGTATAACATTTTGCTGCTAAGTACTGTATCATAATTTTTCATCTTCAGTAATGTACATAAACTGTTTGATTTTGTTGTAGTTAAGACTGGGGCTGACATTAATTCATCTGTTTTACTTTGTATTTAGAATTTTTCCTCTGTCACAGGACAGAAAATAAGGTTTATAAATGATGCAGGGAGCATGATTTATGGAAGTAACACTGATTAGAAACTCTGTTTTATTGGCATATAGGAGGGTTTCAGCAACATTTAGAAAAAATCAAAAGGGTGTTAGTGGTTGGTGTAGGCTGTTGAAAATCAAGTGTATGTGATGTCAGACCATCTGTTTTTATTTTAAATTGTTCAAGTAGGGGCAGACAGAGACATTTCTCTTCTTCTGCTCCTTTTCTATCATGAATGTGTTTGAGGATGTGATGTGCACCTGTGTACAGATTTTGTTGTCAGCTTTCATGTAAGGAACAAATAAAAATAATTGAAAATAAAGCAGCTGACATAAAACTGAACCTGTTTCAACATGCAGCCCTAAACCCAGTGAAGGATCAGTGCGAGGATCCTCTGCAGACTCATGGTGCAGTGATTTGTTGTTTTTTGGACATCTAATTTAAATTTCTGGCTTGTTTGTGCTCAGAAAACAGAAATGGTCGCGCCTATTTTCCTTCATACTGCACTACGAAGCCGCTGAAGACCAATCCAGACGGCTTACGAGTGCAGGGAGCGAGACGCACTGCGGAATTTATAGCACTGTTTAGGCTCAAAAATGTACTAAATGACTCGCTTCAATTAATTATGGACGCTACCAGGACACTTGGATTACAGCGACGAGCAGTATGAAGGAAAATAGGCACGCTGTGGACTTTATGGACCTTTTTTCGGCTCCGGCTGCCCCTGTTAGATGGACGTTTGTTGACAACGAAAATCACCCCGGACCCCCGGCTGCATTTGAGACATCAAAAAAGGGCTCCAGAGTGTTGCTCAGCATGAGGGTGAGTAGAAAATGAAGGCATATCATTCTTTGGCTGAAATATTCCTTTAATCCTGATTTCTGTGATCAGTTTCATTCTGCTGTGATGTGCCAGCACTGCAGATCAGTGTGGGTTAATTTTATTTTTATTTAATATTTAACAGGGACGATACATTGCCACAGAAAATGTAAATGTATATAAGACGTGTAGCTTCATTTAATTTACAGTCTTTGTCCCTGGTCAGGATTTAGAGTACAATAAAATAAACAGAATACAGATACAATTATACAAATACAGTAATCAGTGAATATAGTCAATAAGTACCATGAATAAATAGACACAGTTGTAGTAAATTAGAGGCTAAAGCACAAGTTACATTTAACTTTAAAGATTATTAAAATAGCATACTGATAATTACTTGTGTGAAATTAATGTTCACATTTCTGCTGCTGTTTAACTTTTTAAATCCTGTTTGAGATTTAATTTCAGATGGTAAGGATGCCTTGCACTGAGAGGGATGACTGCCCAAATGTTGTAAAATGTTTTTAATGAGCCGTGTGGCGTCTCTCTGTAATGTCAAAGGTCAAAGCTGAGCGAGCAATGAAAGACCCGAGCCTCAGCAACGCCATCTCCAACATGACGATCAGCAACGAGGTCATCCTGAGCAACCAGTTCATCATGGAGGACGACCCCTTCGCCGAGTACATGTGGATGGAGAACGAGGAGGAGTTCAACAGACAGGTACGAGCAGACACACCTGCAGGAGGAGGAGAAAGAAAGAAAGTGGCCCCAGAGCGAAGCCCAGAGGGACACCACATGGGAGCCAAGTCTGCTGTTTAAACCTGAACCTCTTCACCCTTTAAATGGAGAGAGTAAACATTAGAGCACCATCTGAGGCCTCTGCTCTGCTGTTTGCTGCAGGTGGAGGAGGAGCTGTGGGAGGAGGAGTTCATCGAGCGGTGCATTCAGGAGCTGCTGGACGAGGAGGAGCAGTGGGAGTGGTTCATCCCGTCCAGAGACCTCCCGGCTCAGAGCGTCAGCCAGCTGCAGGACCAGCTCGGCCTGCTGGTGCTCGACTCCGACGTGCACGCCGACGCCGACTTCGACATCGTGGTGAGTTCAAAGACCGCAGGAGACACGAGCAAACCGTGTTTTTGAAGAGTTACTGTCTCCGTTCTGTTTTTGATCGACTGAACTAAGAGAGGAAAACTTTAAAATTTCATCTAAGGCACAAAAAACATCATTTAATGATTATTTTTTATTTATACACAAGTACCACCCTTACTGTACTGTTAAATTTAAGTTTTAAATTTATTAGATGTTCTTTTATATGTTTACTAAGTGTTAATATTAGGGCTGTCCCGATACAACTTTTTCACCTCTGATATGATACCGATATTACAGCCTTGAGTATTGATCAATATCAATCTGATACAACAAACAGACTTTTATTCCTTATTTTGTAGTGTGGACTGTAAGAAAAGGCTTGATCAGGGGAGATTAAGTAGTCAGCAATAGTAGGTATGAGAAAAACTGATCCATGGATTAAATACATTTAAACCTTAAACATAAGAATATAGTAAAGTTAAATAAAATAAATGAAAAATAAATCAGAAGACCCTGAAAAGTAACCTGAATAAATCCAGTAAAAACCTGTTTTTGGATTGCAGAATAACCACTGTGTTTAACTTAAACATAAGCATACTCAACAACTGAATTAAATAAAAAAAAATTAGAATGAACTGCTTGTATCGGGGTGTTTATATCGGAGATTTTAGATACAGGCCGATAAAATCTTATATTAGTTTTTTGCTGATATTGAGCCGATCAGATCGGGTCACCCCTAGTTAATATAATGATTTCAGTCTTTTACACTCAATCATTTTAGATTTAATTCCATCATTTTAACATGTTTTTGAATATTACTGACTCACGTCACGTCAATACGTGGTAGAGGTGTGAAAAAATAACAAAACAGCAATATCGTGATATTCTGACCTCTGATGTATCAATATTTCAAATCTTAATCAATTTTTGTTAAAAAAATCATTTTTTTATCAGTTAAAAATAAAATACAACTTATGCAGTTTTATTTTCATGCAGTCTCTTCAGTTCAGACAGTGACAAGAGAAATATGTGATTAACTTCCTGTTGTTCTGTCAGTAACTCAAAGCTCTTTGTTCCTCTTGTGTTCAGTTTGAGCTGCAGGTTTGGATGATTTAAATAATTTATTAAAGGGAAACAAGTCTAATCTCTTTGCAGCATTAGTCTAACAGACTTGATTCACTGTGTTTTCAGGTTAAGTGTATGTTTGTAACACTGTATTTAACATATTTTAAAAACAACAAAATGGAAAAGTTGTTTTCAATCAAATAGTTTGGACTTGATTTGTACTTTCAGTTTTGAGAAATATTGTGATTTTCACAAACACCATCTCTAGATTTTCAGAGTTAACTCTAGAATATCGCAATATATCATAAATATTGTGATATCGTGAGGTTCTTGCCAATACTCACCCCAATACGTGACGAGAGTCTGTTAGGTCCAGATTAACTTTATATATCTGAAAAGTTAATGCACTTAAAATATCATATCAATCATCATATGTAGTGTCGACTTAAACTGTGGTATCATTTTTTTGATGGGAGTTCTTGTAGGCGGAGAAAATCCTCTTAGTTCCTGGTACCATACTTCCCTGTTTGGTTCTGCTTAACAAAGTCTTACTGAGTTAGAGGAGAACTTTCTGCTGATGGACTTACTGACCACATGGAGCTCAACCACATTTTAAAAATACTGAACTGTCCCTTTAAGCTCTTTAACTTTTGATTCTTGGTTTTATTGCTTTGCCTTTTCTCATGCCTCTTTTGTTTTATAATTTTTGTCTTTTATTTTAAACCATTTTGCTGCACATCAGAGTTCAGATCCATCTGGACATTCAACCTACGATCATCACAGAAACAGATAAAATAAGATATTTAGTAGTTTATCCTCTGCTGAGCGTTCATCAGATACACTGTCAGAAAGTCCATGATCATTATTATCATATTTAATATAATTATTCTGCCTCAATGTGAAACACTGAGCTGCAGTGAAATAACTACAATATTTAAGTTCAAAAGGTTTTGGAGACATGAGATGACCTTTCACCCCTGTGGTGGCTTCCTCTTGTTAGACTGAAGGGGTTAAAGGTCACACCTGTTCAGAGTGAACCTGAGCATCATAAACTCAGACGTGTCTGTTTCCTGTCCCTCAGGTGAACAGCAGTCTGAACCCAAACGCCAAGGAGTTCATCCCGGGGATCCAGAAACACGTCATGTGACCCCTCCAGGCTCCGCCCACTCCGCACTGTGACATCACAACAAGATGTCCGCCGTATTTTCCAGTCGCCACTCGACCTTCAGCCTGACGTGTTGCCAAAGTTCTTTCTGCGCTCGCCTCGCACGTGTTCGACTTCAGCGTTACTATAGTCACTGTGTGTGTGTGTGCGTATGTATGTATGTGTGTGTGTGTGTGTGTGTGTGTGTGTGTGTGTGTATGTGTGTGTGTGTGTGTGTGTGTGACTCTCTGAATGTAAATCAGCTGAGAGTGTGTCTGTGTGTTCACTCCCATCAGATCAAACTGGTTTCTGTTACACCTGCTCTGACGTCTCACTCCGACCGTTTATTTGCACTTTTGTAAAAATACTAAAACTAAACTTTGTTCACTTTTTAGTTTAGAGCTGCTGAGGGATCAGACAAAGCTGACCTGGAGCAGGTCTGATCCACTTTGGATCTTCTGATCTGGTTTAAACTGGTTTATTCCAGTTCTGACCGGGATGATCTGGTTTAGGGCCAGTTTGATCCTGCTGGTTTAGACCAGTTCAGACCAGTTTGGGATGGTCCACTGCAGTCTAAAGCTGCTCATGTTGGTTCTCTGCACTTGTCCTTATTTCCCAGCATCCTTTGTGGTTTAGTGCGTGCTGCCTGTCGGAGCCGTTGGCTCTCTGCTGCCTCGTTAACTGCTGTTTGTTTGTTTGTTAGTTTTTCTAAATGCACATAAAGTACTGTATAAAAAGTCATATAAAGAAAAAAGTTGTTAAAAAAATCTATTTTTTCTTAATCTATTTGAAATAAATGTTTATGGAGAAAAGTACCCAGCTGTCACTCTTTTGTTTATTTATTAATAATTATATATCATAATTCATTTTACTGAGTGAGCCCAGTCCTGAGGGACATAAATCAGTTTCTTTAACCTCTCTGGGCTCATCATTAAAGTGTCCCTCTGGGTTAAATCTGTTAGGACATAATCAGGATGTTGTGTGCAGTGATGGGCGGGTCGGTTAGTGCTAACTCATTAACTTTTCAAACAGCTACAGTAAAGGAAACACAAGGGCAGACAGAACATCTGAGCATGTTTAAGATGGTTTTATTACTGATTATTGTTCAGTGTGAGACTCTGCTGCTGTGTACTGTTTAAATTTAATCAGTCATGAATAATAATCTCCAGTTATGGAGGATTTAACTGCATTAATAAACTTTACTCAGGCTGTGAGCTCCAGCTGTCACACATCCTGTGATTACAGATGCGATATGTTTACTTTTGTTGTGGGTAACCATATGGAGTATCGATCCAACACCAGTTTGTTATAAAAATATTATCACACTACGCCTGCATGACTGACATGGTTATCACTGTGGTGAGGCCTGGCTCAGGTTAAACTCTGTAAAACATGAATAAACAGCAGTGATGCAGCGTCATCGTGTTAAAGCACTTCGGTCAGGAGGTCAGATGATCCTGGACGACCTTCGATCCTGTTTTAAAACTAGATAAAGTTTTTCAGTTTCTGCTCCCACTCTGTGGAAACGTCTCCTGTGAAAGTGCAGACTGCTGTTAGCCTCTACTGTAAAACACTAAAGACACACGCGTTCAGCTCGGCCTTTGGCAGAGCATAGTCTCTTTTATTGGGATTTGATTGGTTAGTGAGCATGTTTATGCGGTTTTGTTTTTGCTCTTATTGCTTTTATTGGTTTTTATTGTCTTACTGTTTTACTGTGTCTGCCTCTGCTACTGTAAAGCACTTTGGTAGGCGCTGGCTATTTAAATGTGCTATATAAAGTTGACATAGTTAGCTTAGCGCCGAGCCTCGCGTAACACGTGTGTCCGTTATGTCACGTGATCAGTTCCTCCAGCTCCCTGCAGGGGGCAGCACTACTGTTTAACAGGGTTCCCGCTCTTTTCTAGAAATCATTTTCCAGGACTTTTTCCAGGACTTTTTCCAGTGTCACATAACCAACTGAAGTTACATTGTTGCTGTGGGCAGTTTTTTAACTCTAGTTAGCCTTCTAAAAAACAAGATTAGAGGTTAATAAACAATATCTCTAACTATTGATCATAGAATTTCTTTGTTTCTAACTCTCCAGTCTGTTGGCTCTCTGTTTAGTCTGGCTTTTATGTGTCTTACCATTATAAATTTATGGTTATACATATTTTTTAATCTTTATTTACTCTGTTATTTTTATGAATACATTTTGTTAATTTAGCCTAAACTTTATTTTGTCCATTTTATTATTTCTTTGTGTCCCCACTGTTTTGAGTTTTTATATTTTGTGTCTTAACTTTCATTATTTTACCTGCTCACATTTTCTGGCTGCGTGTACATTAATGAACAAGTATATTTTTACTTCATTTCTTATGTTTCAAGCTAGAAGGAAGACAAATAATTTTCCAGGACAACATAAGCTTTTCCAGGACATTTAACTTTTTTCCTCATTTTCCATTTGTTTTCCATGACTGGAAAACTGGAAAATCATTTTCCAGGTTTTCCAGGATGTGGGAGCCCTGGTTTAAGAGCGGTGAAGAACTGTGCCAGAGTTTAACGGAGCTAAACAGAAAATATTTACTAATTTAATAAATTATGTGGTATGAGATGGAGCCTGGACTCAGACACCAGTGTTTGACAGTATCAGAGTGACAGTGAGATCAGAATCAGAACTCCAGACCTGATTCACTGCTGCAGACATTTTTAAAACTGCTCTTCTCATCAGAATGTTTCTGATCTGGTTTTCACACAGATGAAGTAAAACATTATTTCATCAATCTTTATTTGAATATTAATGATTCATAAAAATATAACACCTTTAAAAATGAAATGAGGTTAAATCTCCACTGCAGACCAGAGGACTCAGAGAGGCAGGTGAGCCCAGGTGACCAGAGGACTCAGAGAGGCAGGTGAGCTAAACACCTGTATGATCATTAAGAATCACCACAGAGGTCACAGGGGTCACAGATGAACCAAAGTTCAGTTTAAACGTTCGTCACTCAAATCCTCCATGACACAGAAACACACCTGTCAGACCGCAGTAAACATTAGAGACAGACAGAAGGTCCAGGGAGGCTGTGAAGCTCCTGCAGGAGAACCAGTCTGAACCAGGAAGAGGTTTACCTGTCCAGGAGGGTCGACAGTAAACATCAGAGTACAGTTCAGGAGCTACAGGGTCTGATGGAGCTCCATCCTGATCCAGGACGGCTGCAGGTCCAAGGTTTAAACCCTGACCCTCTGGACCGGCTCCAGTCTACAACCCCCCTGGGCCACCCTCTGGAACAGGGCCCGTCTCTGGGGGTCCGTCATGGTCTGGTCTCTACGGCCCCCCCTGGGCCACCCTCTGGAACAGGGCCCGTCTCTGGGGGTCCGTCATGGTCTCACAGCTCTGCAGCAGGTGGGCGATGATCAGGGTCCTCTGAGGACTGGAGCTGTGGACCCACAGGCGTCCGTTCATGCCGACCACGAGCTCTGAGGGGAAGAGCTGCTGCAGGTCCTGCAGGAGGACGCTGTGGGGGGCCAGGAGCCTGTGGGACAGCACACCTGAGTAAGACACATGTTAACCTGAGGACAGTCAGGGGCGGAGTCAGCATCCTTACCTTCTGACCAGGCCCAGAGACACCTGGACCAGCAGACCTCCAGCCCCGAACACCCCCATCCCGTTGGCCCGGCCCGCGCTGTCCACGCACACCAGCTCGGGCTCCATGTCCTTATTGGCCACCACGAACTGAGCGAACACCAGGTCGCCCACCTGCACAGGTGAAAGAGGGGGCGGAGTCAGACACACGGGGAGGGAGAGGACAGAGACACTGAGGACAGGTGTGACCGAGGACAGGTGTTACGGAGGACAGGTGTGACCAAGGACAGGTGTGACGGAAGACAGGTATGACGATGGACAGGTGTGACGGAGGACAGGTGTGACTGAGGACAGGTAGGACGGAGGACAGGAGTGACTGGGGACAGGTGTGACCGAGGGCCGGTGTGACCGAGGACAGGTATGATGATGGACAGGTGTGACGGAGGACAGGTGTGACGGAGGACATGAGTGACCGAGGACAGGTATAAGACGAGGAGAGGTGTGACAGAGGACAGGTGTGACCGAGGACAGGTGTGACCGAGGACAGGTGTTACGGAGGACAGGTATGACGATGGACAGGTGTGACGGAGGACAGGTGTGACCGAGGACAGGTATGACCGAGGACAGGAGTGACCGAGGACAGGTATAACCGAGGACAGGTGTGACAGAGGACAGGTGTGACGGAGGACAGGTAGGACGGAGGACAGGAGTGACTGGGGACAGGTGTGACCGAGGGCCGGTGTGACGGAGGACAGGTATGATGGAGGACAGGTGTGACGGAGGACATGAGTGACCGAGGACAGGTGTGACAGAGGACAGGTATAACCGAGGACAGGTGTGACAGAGGACAGGTGTGACCGAGGACAGGTGTGACCGAGGACAGGTGTGACCGAGGACAGGTGTGACGGAGGACAGGTGTGACCGAGGACAGGTATGACCGAGGACAGGAGAGACCGAGGACAGGTATAACCGAGGACAGGTGTGACGGAGGACAGGTGTGACGGAGGACAGGTGTGACGGAGGACAGGTGTGACCGAGGACAGGTATGACCGAGGACAGGTATAACCGAGGACAGGTGTGACAGAGGACAGGTGTGACGGAGGACAGGTAGGACGGAGGACAGGAGTGACTGGGGACAGGTGTGACCGAGGGCCGGTGTGACGGAGGACAGGTATGATGATGGACAGGTGTGACGGAGGACAGGTGTGACGGAGGACATGAGTGACCGAGGACAGGTGTGACAGAGGACAGGTATAACCGAGGACAGGTGTGACAGAGGACAGGTGTGACAGAGGACAGGTGTGACGGAGGACAGGTATGACGATAGACAGGTGTGACGGAGGACAGGTGTGACGGAGGACAGGTATGACCAAGGACAGGTATGACCGAGGACAGGAGTGACCGAGGACAGGTATAACCGAGGACAGGTGTGACCGAGGACAGGTATAACCGAGGACAGGTGTGACGGAGGACAGGTGTGACCGAGGACAGGTGTGACCGAGGACAGGTGTTACGGAGGACAGGTATGACGATGGACAGGTGTGACGGAGGACAGGTGTGACCGAGGACAGGAGTGACCGAGGACAGGTGTAACCGAGGACAGGTGTGACGGAGGACAGGTGTGACCGAGGACAGGTGTTACGGAGGACAGGTGTGACCGAGGACAGGAGTGACCGAGGACAGGAGTGACCGAGGACAGGTGTGACCGAGGACAGGTATGACAAAGGACAGGTGTGACGGAGGACAGGTGCGACCGAGGACAGGTGCGACGGTGGACATGTATGACGGAGGACAGGTATGACGGAGGACAGGTGTGACTGAGGACAGGTATGACCGAGGACAGGTGTGATGGAGGACAGGAGTGACGGAGGACAGGTATGACGGAGGACAGGCATGACGGAGGACAGGTGTTACGGAGGACAGGTATGACGGAGGACAGGAGTGACCGAGGACAGGTGTGACCGAGGGCAGGAGTCTCACCTGGTGTCCTCAGACTCACCTGGTGTCCTCAGTCTCACCTGGTGTCCTCAGTCTCACCTGGTGTCCTCAGTCCTCAGACTCACCTGGTGTCCTCAGACTCACCTGGTGTCCTCAGTCTCACCTGGTGTCCTCAGACTCACCTGGTGACCTTAGACTCACCTGGTGTCCTAAGTCTCACCTGGTGTCCTAAGTCTCACCTGGTGTCCTCAGACTCACCTGGTGACCTCAGACTCACCTGGTGTCCTCAGTCTCACCTGGTGTCCTCAGTCTCACCTGGTGTCCTCAGACTCACCTGGTGTCCTCAGACTCACCTGGACGTTGGGCTGGTTCCTCTTGGTGGCTCCCTCAAAGGCCAGGTAAGACAGAGACGCCTGCTCGCTCCCTC
Organism: Scarus forsteni; assembly: GCA_036419115.1. Lineage (NCBI taxonomy): Eukaryota > Metazoa > Chordata > Actinopteri > Labriformes > Labridae > Scarus > Scarus forsteni. The sequence continues at coordinate 38,592,117 of JAZDUH010000383.1, forward strand.
CAAAGTCCACCTTAAAGACGTCTCCTGATTTGAGCGTCACGATGCCGATGACGGTCTCTCCTTTAACGGGGACGTACTGAGGACCAGAGACCAGGACCAGAGACCAGGATCAGAGACCAGGACCAGAGACATGAGGACATCATCACTGATTACAGGTAAGATATATATAGATTGACCATCTGCTGGACTGTAGTTTATAACAGTTTAATCTATAGTTATTATAGTTTATAACAGTTTAATCTATAGTTATTATAGTTTATAACTGTTTCATCTTTATTTATTATAGTTTATAACTGTTTAATCTTTATTTATTATAGTTTATAACTGTTTAATCTTTATTTATTATAGTTTATAACTGTTTAATCTTTATTTATTACAGTTTATAACTGTTTAATCTATATTTATTATAGTTTATAACTGTTTAATCTTTATTTATTATAGTTTATAACTGTTTAATCTATATTTATTATAGTTTATAACTGTTTAATCTATATTTATTATAGTTTATAACTGTTTAATCTTTATTTATTATAGTTTATAACTGTTTAATCTTTATTTATTATAGTTTATAACAGTTTAATCTATATTTATTATAGTTTATAACTGTTTAATCTTTATTTATTATAGTTTATAACAGTTAAATCTATCTTTATTACAGTTTATTTTAGTTTAATCTTTATTTATTACAGTTTATTTTAGTTTAATCTTTATTTATTATAGTTTATTTTAGTTAAATCTATATTTATTATAGTTTATTTCAGTTAAATCTATATTTATTATAGTTTATAACAGTTTAATCTTTATTTATTATAGTTTATAACTGTTTAATCTTTATTTATTATAGTTTATAACTGTTTAATCTATATTTATTATAGTTTATAACAGTTTAATCTTTATTTATTATAGTTTATTTTAGTTAAATCTTTATTTATTACAGTTTATTTTAGTTTAATCTTTATTTATTATAGTTTATAACTGTTTAATCTATATTTATTATAGTTTATAACAGTTTAATCTTTATTTATTATAGTTTATTTTAGTTTAATCTTTATTTATTATAGTTTATAACAGTTAAATCTATCTTTATTACAGTTTATTTTAGTTTAATCTTTATTTGTTATAGTTTATTTTAGTTTAATCTTTATTTATTACAGTTTATTTTAGTTTAATCTTTATTTGTACCCACCCTCTTCTGCTGGGAGTGGATCCAGAAGGTTCCGGGCTCCCGGTGCCTCAGCACGCCGCTCTTGGTCACCAGCAGCCGGGCTCCGCTCCGCCGCAGCCCGGGGCCACACAGCAGCTTGTCGGTGTTGGCGGGAGCCGTGAGAGAGATGGTGTCGTCGGTGTCGGAGGAGAATTCATCTCCCGGTAACAGAACCTGGCCCACGCGCTCCTTCAGGGACGACAACATCTCTGAGTGCGAGCGCTCACGAGCTGCTGCTGTTCCACCCGGACTGAAATCAGTGTGACACAGCGGAGAGGCTGCAGCGCCCCCTCACGGCCTGGAGCAGAGGTACAATAAACGAAACTAAATAAAATCATAAAATAATGAAAATGTGACTCTGTGGTTTATGAGCAGCAGAAATAGTTTATAAAAGTTTTTGATTAAATATTTAACAGTTAATGAGGACCTGTTAACGACCTTCATTTAAAACATGATGAACAAAAATGTTACTTTAATATTTCAGTCTCAGAGGAGAGTGCATTAAAACATCCTGCTGTTCATATATTTAATTATTCTCTCATATTCCAGCTCAGACTGGTTTAAAGAGCAGATCATGAGGGCTTCACCTTCAGACAGCAGGTGGCGCTCTAACACCTCTGCAGGAGACACCTTTGACTTTCTGCTCCTTTTGCCTTATTATTAAATAATGTACTAAACTTATAATGAAATTACTCATCATATTAAACTGACCATTAAATTAATTATTATAAAAAAAAACTTAAAGTGAAGTAAATATCATAAAATGACATTATTAAATATTTTATTATTATATGTTTTTAAATAAAATAATAAACGTATCAGCTCTTATTGCTGGAGCAGTGTGTTAATGTGTGGGTCGTTGGTGGTGCTCTGTGTGGCGCAGTTCGTGTCTAACAGGCGCTGATTAGCGGCACCTGTGGCGCAGCTGAGGTGTGTGCTTTGGTTTGGTTTGGTGCTGTTTGTCGAGGCTTTGAGTTTGTGTTTTGTTTTTCTAATAACTGCTCTGATAGAACTTCGTGAATAAATAAATGGACTGGAATACCGACTTGTTCTGAGAATCGTACAGTTTGGGAAAAATCAATTCAGAGACGCAGATCCCGAAAATCCCGAAGCAATAAAACCAAATCCTGCTCCTGGACTTTAGAGAAACCTGCACAAACTTCCTGATCTGATGTTAAAGTTTGTTTGGGCCCAGCTCGTCACCGCTCACAGGTACATTAAATAAACACCACACACACTCTAAATGAGCCTGGTTATAATCCACTGCACTGCTGTTCCAGTTTGTTTTTATCACACATGGACACAAACTGATGTTTTATGAAACTGAAACATTGTCTTTTAGTTTTATAGAAGACTGTAAGTGTTTCAAAATGTTCTTTTATAGATTAAAAAGTTTACAGACCGGAATAAAGGAGACACTTACAAAAAAACAAAAATAAAAAACATAAATAAAATAAAATCTACAGAGACATTAAGATATAAAACAAAGTAAGAAACAAAAGGAGGCAAAAGTCACAACAGCACTGTAAATGATTTTTGTAAATGTGTTTTACTGTAATATCTACAATTACCTACTGTAAAAATCTATGCTGTAACTTACTGTAGATGACAAAAGGTTGTGGGAAAACATTTTTAATTTTGCAAAATTACTATAAGATCTACAGATCCTGCTGTAAAATGTCTGCAAGTGTAACGACTGAGAAGGTGATGGACCAAGAACAAATGTCATTGTGACCATGAAAACTGACTGATAGCAGGAAAATCTGTTTTTAAGAAAATGTTTCACAATTTTGAGTTTTAAGTTTGAATAAATGTTTTTTTTTTTTGTGGGCAAAATATTGATGTCTGTGATTTTTTTTGTTTTTTGTTTGACAAAATGAAATCTTTCCAATAAAGAGTCGGTGAAATAGATAAATATGTAGTTAGTAGGGCTGTCACTTTAGTGCATTAATTAGATTAATTAATTACACCACAAATTAATGCTTTATAAAAATTAATCACAGATTAATCATAGCACACAAACATTTTGATATTGGCCAGCTGGAGGACCCGTACATGGCAGTGGCACGTGTCACTTCACACATGCGTCTCTAGTCAAACCAAACAAAGCCCAGGTGACAACAGGAATGGCATATTTAAGACTTAGTCTGATTTTATTTTTGAATGTATTTATCTATATTTGTACTACATTCTTTAATAATGCATCAGGCCTAATTGTTTTGCTGGATGTCCTCGACCTTTTTCTTATTTTGAATTTGATTTATGAAACACACTTAAAGTGTAATTTGAGTTGCCTGATTGAGCTCAGAATTTTCTGGACAAGTTGCCCTGACTTTGGTTTTATTTAGTCACCAATAAAAATGTGGATTTACAAATCTTCACTTCTTAGTGTATTCATTTGATTTTTATAATATCCTAGAATTCAAATTCTTTATTTGGATACTTAAAGCAGATATGAGATTAAAATGAGATTAATTAGATTAATTATAAATCCGGTAATTAATTAGATTATTTTTTTAATCGTCTGACAGCACTAATAGTAAGATAAACTAGAATACAGAAAGTTCACTTTATTTTAAAATGCATTTAGATAGTTGTAATTTTAAATGTGATGTGTAAATGAAAAAAAAACAGGAGGCTGATTTTGAAAACAGAATAATTATCCTGTAAGTTTAAAGACAGTAATGATACTTTGAAAAAAGGTACAGGAGTAAAATAATACAGCAGATACAGAGGTAATGTTGAAATGAAAGAGTTATACTACTGTAAAGACAGTTACAGTAACTCACTGTCATCCTGTTAATGTAAAATTATAACAAACTTTTAACAGTGAACGTCCTCTGCTGCCCAAAAGTCCATAATGAGTCAGATGAAGAGTTTCCTCAGTTCTTCCTCTGCTCTGACTCTGGACTCTGTGTCCTGAGGAGGTAACAGACTTCAGTCTCTCCACGTGCAGGATGCTCTGAAGTTTCCTGAGCGGGTGTCAGACTGGGAGCTAAACCAGACTTCCATGATTCAGGATCATCTGTTGGCAGTGTGTGTGTCACATCCACGTTTTCTAAAGTGTTCAGAGCAGCTGCAGTTTCACAGCAGTCACACTACAGAGAGATATAAACATTATAAAACCATGAAAATGAGGCCGTGAGTTTAAGTCCAGCAGAGACGCTGCAGCTCCTGTTAAAGACTGTTGCACTAACAGCTGTGCATGTTAAAACAGACGGCTTTAAAAAGGTCAGAACATCTTTATATTATTATCTTTAATAAAGCTCCAAATGAAAACCATCAGAGAGCTGATGTGTGAGACCAAAGTCCAAACCAGTTTGAACCCAATCTGATCAGTGATGCAGCAGCTGCTCACTGTGATTGGGTCAAAAGGAAAAACATGAAACATGGTTTCAGTCAAAGCTTTAAGGGAAAAGATTTTTCTGAATGTCCAATAAAAACATTTCCAACTGAGCGACGACCTTCAGGAGCTCCAGGATGAAATCAGGCTGGAGGTAGAGCTGGGCAAAAAATCGATTAAATCGATTAATTCAAATTATTTTCTGCAGAAGATTTTAAATATTATAAATCAAGTTTTTTTTTTCTTGCCTTAGTCCAATTGTTAGTAGTTACAACTTTGAAAAAAATTTCAGTTTTCATGATGGTCGGCCTTGTAGGATTTGCACAAGCACTTTTATAGGCTTGTGTTTATTTAAGTAGATTAAATATAGATCAGAGAGTTTCATGCTAACACTGTAAAAATACCTCAGCCTGTTAGTGTTTATGTAGACAAACCTGCCTACATTTATACTACATAATCAACCTTTATGACCCAGACTTTGACTTTAAGAGGGAAACATTGAGACAGCATAAAGACAAAACTTGATTTGTTTCATTTTTATGTCTCTGGGAGTTTTGTTTCTTTTAGGGAGGGACGAAAATCGATTAAAATCGAGTGTGATTTTAAATCTGTGATTTTATTTCTAGGCCATATCGCCCAGCCCTACCTGGAGGGCTGCATCTCAGGTGAGGGTCAGAAGAGTAAATTTAAAAAAAGTCAAAAAAATCTGAAATTAAACCTGAACCAGCAAGTCCACCTCCAAACAAGACCAGATTCAGTTTGTACTGCACACGCACAGTCATACATCCAACCAGTTATTATCATCCATCCATCATCTAACCATCCATCATCCATCCATCATCCATCATCTATCATCGGTCTATGCATTTACAATCATCCATCACCATCCATCTATCTTTTTATTTATTATCATACATCCATCATTATTCCTCACTCACAATCATCCATGAGCCTCTTCCATCACCCATCTATCATCATCATCCAACCATCGTCATCCATCTATCCATCTATCATCATCCATCCAACCATCGTCATCCATCTATCCATCTATCATCATCCATCCAACCATCGTCATCCATCTATCCATCTATCATCATCATCCAACCATCGTCATCCATCTATCCATCTATCATCATCATCCAACCATCGTCATCCATCTATCCATCTATCATCATCCATCCAACCATCCAACCATCGTCATCCATCTATCCATCTATCATCATCATCCAACCATCGTCATCCATCTATCCATCTATCATCATCCATCCAACCATCGTCATCCATCTATCCATCTATCATCATCATCCAACCATCGTCATCCATCTATCCATCTATCATCATCCATCCTTGTCCCTGTCCTGGTCTTGTGGATCTGGATCTTGTCCCAGTTGTTATTGGATCAGGTGTGGGACACATCCTCATCTCTAGCCAATCACAGAGCCAGCATAGAGACACAAACCAGGATACAGATGGAATCCAAACGAGCAGATTTTTCTAAAGTGTGAACAGTTTTCACTTTTCTTTGTTTACGAGCTTCCTGTTTTCACTCTTCTTCTCTGGTTTAATTCTCGCAGGAACAAAAACATTCACACATGTTAGAGAGAGCTGGAACAAAAATGCTGCTTCATCTTCTCCTGCAGGGGGGATAAACCAGAAATATGTTCAATAAAAGAGTTTAAATGTGAGCATGTGTGAGGGCCCTGAAGGCCCCGCTGTGACGCCTTCAGGGCCCCTCGGCTCAGTCTGTAAAAAGGAGCTTTGTTTGTGCTGGAGCCTGCAGCCGGCTCTCCTGGACCACATTAGTGCTTCATAACTCTGAGGGAGCCCGGGCGTGCACGTGAGGGGGGGGCATGTGGGGGAGCGTGCACGTGAAAGAGGGTGCCTGTGGGGGAGTGTGCACGTGAGGGGGGTGCGTGGATCACGCATGATTTAAGTCAGCGTGACGGCTGTGACGCGTGGATGCTGTTCAGCCTTTTTACAGACGACAGAGACGTGACCCCGGGCTGAACCCACGTGCACACGCTCACGTGCACATGCACACACACACACACACACACACACAGAAGAGTCAGACTCGGAGTTGGAGCTCATCTTCAGCTTTATTTTCTGTATTTTGTACAAAAGTCTGCCCTCTCCGCTCAGGCCGTTGCTCTGGAGCTCAAACCTGCGACACGCTGCAGACACGACCGCGCACACACTTCACAAAGTTTACAGGAGTTCAAAGTTCACGGAAACACTCGGTCAGACTATCTTTACAGTAAAAAGCAGTAAAAATATTAAAGGACTTAAAAACTCTTCTCCATAAACCCCCTCAGGTCCTCCAACACTGCTGAGTGAGCTGAAACTGTCGCCATGACAACCGAGTTTGTGTTTGTTTACGAGCAGATGGATAAAGACGGACGTCAGTCCACAGAAGATCTGCTCGGTCTTTACTGAAGAAGTTACTGATCAACAGCCAATCAGGTCGCTGATCAGGCTCCACACCTCTGCAGGTTCAGCCTCAGAAAAAAGCTTCAACTTCTCCATGTGGAGCTTTAATGTCTCACATGGAGCTTTAAAATCTCCATGTGGAGCTTTAATGTCTCATATGGAGCTTTAAAATCTCCATGTGGAGCTTTAATGTCTCATATGGAGCTTTAAAATATCCATGTGGAGCTTTAACTTCTTCTGTGGAGCTTTAATGTCTCCATGCGGAGTTTTAATATCTCCATGTGGAGCTTTAACTTCTTCTGTGGAGCTTTAATGTCTTATGTGGAGCTTCAAATTTTCTACGTGGAGCTTTAAAGTTTCATGTGGAGCTTTAACTTCTCTATGTGGAGCTTTAACATCTCTATGTGGAGCTTTAACATCTCTATGTGGAGCTTTAATGTCATGTGGAGCTTTAACTTCTCTATGTGGAGCTTTAACATCTCTATGTGGAGCTTTAACATCTCTATGTGGAGCTTTAAAGTTTCATGTGGAGCTTTAACTTCTCTATGTGGAGCTTTAACATCTCTATGTGGAGCTTTAAAGTTTCATGTGGAGCTTTAACTTCTCTATGTGGAGCTTTAATGTCATGTGGAGCTTTAACTTCTCTATGTGGAGCTTTAATGTCATGTGGAGCTTTAACTTCTCTATGTGGAGCTTTAACATCTCTATGTGGAGCTTTAATGTCATGTGGAGCTTTAACTTCTCTATGTGGAGCTTTAATGTCATGTGGAGCTTTAACATCTCTATGTGGAGCTTTAACATCTCTATGTGGAGCTTTAATGTCATGTGGAGCTTTAACTTCTCTATGTGGAGCTTTAACTTCTCTACGTGGAGCTTTAATGTCATGTGGAGCTTTAACTTCTCTATGTGGAGCTTTAATGTCATGTGGAGCTTTAACTTCTCTATGTGGAGCTTTAATGTCATGTGGAGCTTTAACTTCTCTATGTGGAGCTTTAAAGTTTCATGTGGAGCTTTAACTTCTCTATGTGGAGCTTTAATTACACACATTACGATCTCTTCACTCTTCCTGATGACCTGGCGTTTCCTGGATAAACCGTCTGATCTTGGTCAACAGTGTCGGAGGATTTCAGGGGATTTTTCTGCATCTTCGTTTATGACCTTTGAATGACCTTGGACCCGTTGATGAGCACTTGTGGCGTTCTTTGGTTCCTCAGACGCTCTTCTCCACGTCCTCTCCTCCTCTTCCTCCTCCTTCTTCTGTGGTTTTACTGACTTTTGACCATCGTCCTGCTGGAGCGACTCCTCACCACCTGCTGGAAGAGGTCGTCTGCAGGAGGAGAACAAAGTCATGACCTCTGATGACCTCTGATGACCTCTGATGACCTCTACTGTAACCGTAGCCCCAGAGCTCACGTTTTACCCGGCAAATGTTTGTTTGTTTGTTTGTTTGTTTGGTTGTTAGATTTCTCCTAAACTGGTGGACAGATCTGTCTGATCTTTTCAGATGTTGTTAAAGATCAAACTTTGAGATGATCAGATTTTAGTTTGGTCCAGATGAATTGGTGAACGATGGTGTTTGCACCAGTAAATGACTAAATAATAATATCAACCAGTGCTGTCAGTGGATTAAAAAAACTGAGCGATTAATTCAGACCTGTCATTAATTAATCTCGATTAACGGGATAATTTGACATCCCTAATATCAACATGATTCTGAGTGCTGGGTGTGAATGAATCAGATTATGATGAAACTTTATCATAGAAATATTGCTCATAGATGGAACAGCCTTTTAGCAGCTAACTTGGTTTGATGTCTGATGTTCTGTGTTCTCAGTTTGATGGAAGAGGAATATTCTGGATTGATTTATTTAAACAGGAGTTAAACCTCCTCGTGGTCTCAGATCTCCTGGTCTGAGTCCTGAGGCTGCTGTGGGGCTGTGACAGTTTGAAGGAGATCCTCTAAAGTCTGTTCAGGTTTTAGAATAATTAGATTTTTTATATTTTAACATCATGAAATAAAAATGACTGAAGGACGCTCAGCTGGAGGTCCTCTGCTGCAGACTCACCGTTCCTGAAGCTCTTTGAGTCAGCCTGTAAGACAAGGAGGAGGGCAAAGGTCACCATGACATCAACAACCAGACAGACAGACAGGCGGACGGACGGACAGACAGACGGACAGATGGACGGATGGTCAGACAGACGGACGGACGGACAGAGAGAGACAGGCAGGCAGACAGACAGGCAGACAGACAGACGGCGGACAGATACACAGACGGACAGATGGACGGATGGACAGACAGAGACAGAGACAGGCAGACAGACAGGCAGACGGTCGGACAGACAGGCAGACGGATGGATAGATACACAGATGGACAAACAGACGGACGGATGGGCAGACAGACGGACGGACAGACAGAGAGAGAGACAGGCAGACGGACAGGCAGACGAACGGACAGGCAGACAGACAGACAGACGGACGGACAGATACACAGACAGACAGGCAGACGGACAGATGGACAGATGGACAGGCAGACGGACGGACAGATACACAGACAGGCAGACAGACAGATGAACAGACAGACAGGCAGACGGACGGACAGATACACAGACGGACGGACAGACAGACAGGCAGACGGACAGACAGACAGGCAGACAGACAGACGGACAGGCAGACGGACAGACAGACAGACAGTCTCCATCTCTAAGTGAATGTTAGCAGTCTGTTTGACTCACTCTGACCGAAGCAGCTGTTCTGATCGGGGCTGCAGGTCCATCAGCCTGTTCACGCTCCACCTTTGGAGCTGTGGACAAACAAACAAACAAACAAACAGTCAAACAAACAAACAGTCAAACAAACAGACATGATCAGTGGGTTATTTGTCAGCGTTCATAGGGCAGCAGGGGGCGCTGTGACTCACGCAGGGGTTTGATGATGCTGTTGATGGCGTGGACGACCCCGTTGGTCGCCATCAGGTCGGCGTCGGCCACAGGGATCCTGTTGATGTAGATGGTGTAGTTCCTCTGAAACAGAGAGGGGCGGCATGTTATGGTGTCAAAGGTCAAACAGACGTGCATGTGTGAGGGTGCTCGTGCACGCACTGACCACGCCCAGCTCCTGACGCTCGCCCTGCAGCGGCTTCAGCCTGGTGTGGGAGCTGACCCCCCCGCTGACCAGCATCCCCTCCCACAGGTGGTACTTCAGCACGGCCGACAGCTCCTGACGGTTACCTAGGAGACGGAGACACAGGTGAGCAGGTGACGCACTCAGAGCTGCAGTCGCACTGACAACCAGCAGGGGGCGACACCGTCTTTATTATCAGAGGAGGCGAGGACAGTCCAGACAGGAAAACAGCTTCACCAAACTTTGGATCAACCTACTGACAGACAGGGAGGCCGAGAGGAGGCGGGGCTTATGGGTGTCCAACCAATAGAGACGCAGAACACACTTTGATGTCAGAGATGGTTCATAATTCAGATTTGAGCTCTACAGTTTATGGGTGACGTTAAGCTGCTGTGTGATCTCAGCTCCTTCAGCACCTTCTCACGACCTATGACCCTGATTCAACAATTCAGCGTGAGTCACTGAGGAGGAATGTTGATCAGCCGGAGCAGGGAGACTCATCATTAACTTTATTAACCCCCCCCCCACAGGACCATCTGCAGAAGATCAGCTTCACACCGTCAGCTCAGTTTGGCCTGCAGGTGAAAAATCTCACTGAGCAGATGGACCCACACAGGTGAGGTCACCTGCTGGAGGTCGTCCTTATTCACACCCGACCTCCTGATCTCTCGTTCTCCTGACCTCCTTGGTGTTGAATGTTCTGTTAACAGGAGGTTCTTCCCTCTGAGGTTAAGATAAACAAAGAGCTGGAGGACTGACGGCTGAGGCCTAGTATGGCAAAATCCGATATCATTGTGTTTTGGCCTCCTGTTTACATGAGAACTGTACCTGGAGCTTAACCCTTTCATGCAAGAATTATTAAATTAGAATGGAATATTTTTAAATGTTTGTTTTTTTTACTGTCAAACAAGTTAAAATCATGTTCATTTTTGTTTGATGTTGTATTTCGTGGGAGTTAGAGCTGAAACGATTCCTCAAATAATCTCGATTATTCATTTACAAAATACCCTCGAGGCAAATTGTGTGCCTCGAAGCCTCATTTGATATATAATTATACATATAAAATATATATCTGGACTACTATACAGTGCACAGTGTTTGGCACAGACGGTCATTTCTGTGGCACAACGCGCCTGCTACCTCCGCTGCTGCACGGCTTTAAAATCATGAAGGAAGAGAAAAGAGAGGGACAGAAAGGAGAGAGTCCACAGAAGAGATGGCAGAGAGTGTCCCAAGTCCCAGTGTCCCAGTGTGTCTGATGTCAAACAGAGTTAGCTTAGCACGTAGCTTAGCATGATAGCACGTCGTCACTGCTGCAGCACGTCAACAGTAAACATCCGGTCTGTGCGTCAGAGCGACACAACAGGATGACACTCATGATACATCAACAGAAGCAGCTAATGTGATCAATAACTGAGATATGGGCTAGTAAATAACCTACTTTGATTATGGCTCAGTGTAAAGGCTGGTTCAGAACGTAAATCAATGCAGAGGCTACTTGCCCAGAATCATGTGTATTTTGTTCACATACTTTTCACATCCAATAACTTTACATTTAATTTGATTTCAGAGAGTAGAAGAGGAAACACTGACAGTGAGTAGATGAAGCAGGTGTAGTGAATGCTTTCATATGTTATAGAAATGTACATTAGCTAGTTAAATGATCTTAGTATCTAAGTATGACATTATTTGGTCGTAGAAATAAAGTAAGCAAAATAAGATCATCAATATGGTACAGTAGTAAAGGCAATAATTTAGCAAAAAGAGACAAGCATGAATACAAATAAAATAAAAATAACCAAACTTAAAAAAAAATACTGAAAAAAGCAAGATATGACCCAGAGTAAAAATAAAAGTATAGATTTTGATTTTGAGATCCCATTTATGCTCAGAATGTTGAAAATAAGAAAATAAGCTGTTAATTTAAGTGAGCTGGCTTTTCTGTTTTGTGTGTTAGTAATAATAATAATGTGTAGTGATTCAATGTAAAAAAAAAATAGCATTGAGCGCAATGTAACTGTTATCCGATTACTCGACAAAAATTTGACAGAGTAATCGATTACAAAAAGAATCGATAGCTGCAGCCCTCATGGGAGTTATGTATGTGTCTACTAAAGTGGACACCATGCAACAATGGTATAAACAGTAATTTGGTCTTTGAAAAACATGTATAAAGAGTAAATAAAAAAGCAAATCTAATATATTACTACTGTTTAATCAAACTATTCACTTATGAATTGCACCAAAACTTAAAAGTAAAAACACAAAATTATGTAAAATCTGAATACTGGCATTATACCCAATTTACCCTTCATTGGACATTTTGAATTACTGAAACAATACCTCATTATGTTAAAATGTGCAGAGATAATTTTTTTTTTCTGAAACAACAAGAGTTTGTAAGTTTACCACCTGGTAGTTGGACTTGGTGCTGCAGCCTAAAGGGTTTAAAATTATTCTAAATATCTGTCTGGACATCATGCATGAAAGGGTTAAATCCACAAACTTTTAAAACCAGGGTCCAAGGTGGAGAGTTTTCTAAACGCTCCCCCATGCAGCTCCAGGTGAAACAGACTTCACCGCATGTGCAGTACTCTGTCACATGAAGGCTGCTCTGCAAACCTACATCGCCATCTACTGGACTGGCATGCACACTGCAGCAGTTTCATTCGTTTCTAGCGTCTCCGTCTGAACGCAGATTAAGTTTGAATATGCAAAGGAAAAACTTTTGCGTTTTAGGTGACAGTGTTCGGTGTAAACAGGGACTTGGACTCGTGCTGCTTCGTTAACATCTGACCTGGAAGAGGGAAGTGGAAGTGATGTCATCTCCAAGTTAAAAAGTCAGAAAAAGAGCTGATCTACCAGGCTATTGTTTTGCTGTTGTGCTAGTTGCTCTGTGTTGTAGTTTACGAATACCACATGGAGAATGTAAATAACACAATGGAAGCATTTCCATAAATACAATTGATCGTTAACATGTATAGGGCTGATTTAGAGCCATAAACACGAGTCAGAGGCACTAATAAACGGAATATTACAGGAATATAATAACTGTTTACACTGGGGGCAGGAACCTGAAGGAACCAACTGAACACAAACATGGACTCACGCAGCAGTCTGTTGAGTTCTGGCTGAGGCATGGCGTTGAAGGCATCGTTGGTGGGGGCGAAGAAGGTGAGCGCCCCCTGCTGGTTCAGCAACTCCGTCATCCCTGCAGTCTGGATGGCTCCAACCAGGACACTGAAGAACCAGAACATTCAGACTTTAGCTCCCTGACAGAAAGAGACTGGTGGACTAATTGTTGGTTCTCTTCTGGTAAAGACAGAAAAACCCACATGGTCTCTGAAATAACCTGAAGATGACAAAAGTAATAATAAATAAAAATGAGCTGAAAATTAACTGAAAATCAACAAATGAAAATCAGACATAGTTTTTGAATTGTGGTTCATAAGAATTATTTTAAAATACAAACTAGTTACTTGCACAACCTTTTGAGTCAGTCTCTGTAATCAGGTGATGTCTGTAGCTCTCAGTGAGACTTCTGCACCTGTCCACAGGTATGTTGGTCCACTCCTCATGAGCAAACTGCTCCAGCTGTCTCAGGTTTGAAGGCTGTCTTCTCCAGACTGCATGTTTCAGCTCCTTCCACAAATGTTCAACAGGATTTAGATCAAGGATCATAGAAGGCCACTTCAGAATAGTCCAGTGTTTTGTTCTGAGTCATTCTTGGGTGTTTTTAGCTGTGTGATTGGCTCATTATCCTGTTGGAGGACCCATGACCTGTGACTGAGACCAAGCTTTCTGACACTGGGCAGCACATTTCACTCCAGAATGTCTTGATAGTCTTCAGATTTCATTGGACCTGCACAGATTCAACACACCCTGTGTCAGATGCAGCAAAGCAGCCCCAGAACATAACTGAGCCTCCTCCATGTTTCACAGTAGGTACAGTGCTCTTTTCTTTGTATGCTTCATTTTTGTGTCTGTGAACATAGAGCTGATGTGACTTACCAAAAAGATCCAGTTTTGTCTCATCTGTCCAAAGGACATTCTCCCAGAAGCTTTGTGGCTTGTCAATATGCATTTTGGCAAATTCCAGTCTCTCTTTTTTATGATTTGCTTTCAACAGCGATGTCCTCCATTAAGTCCACTTTGGCTCAAACAGTGATGGGTGGTGTGATCTGATACTGATGTACCTTGACCTTGGAGTTCTCCTCTATTTGGTTTTTTAAAATAATTATGTTAAACCACAATTCAAAACCAATGTCTTATTTTCATTAGTTAATTTTCAGTACAATGAATTTTTTTATTTCTTTTGTCAGTTTGAAGTTACTCCAGTGGCAGCTTCTTTGGAGCTGCTCCAGCTCTGGGCTCCTGTGGTTTATTCAGATGTTTGGATCTGGGTGATGGAGAGGGTTTGAGATCCTGGACTCTGGTGGAGCGTGGCGCTCGGGCTGACTCCAGGTCATAAACCGAGCTGCTAAAACACGTCGAGGAAGATTCAGGAGACCCCGAGGACCTGCAGACCACCACAGACCCCTGAGGGGGATCAGCTGGTCTCTGAGGAACCTTCATCAGATCAGGAGAAACACCTTCAAGATCCTGAGGTGCACAGCCCTGCAGCTCATCCATCCATCTAACCATCCATCCATATATCCATCCATCTATCCATCTAACCATTTAACAATCCATCCATCTTATCATCAATCCATCATCTAACCATCCATCCATCCATCATCCATCTAAACGTCCATCCATCCATCAAACCATCCGTCCATTAATCTATCATCCATCTAACCAGCCATCCATCCATCCATTCAAACATCCATTCATCTAACAATCCATCCATGCATGCAAGCATACATATGTCTAACCATCAATTCAACCATCCAACCATTTAACTATCCATCCATTCAAACATACATACATACATTCATCCATCCACCCATCCATCCAACCATTCAAACTTACAAAAATACTGTCCATACATACTTACATCCATTCAAACACACATACATAATTATAAACATCCATCCATCCATTCAAATATACATTCAAACATCCATCCATACATTCCTCTGCTCCCTCAGAACAGTCTCCTTCTTTCTTAGCCAGCAGCTGTTTTAAAAATGACTCAGCCCAGCCCAGTGGAATTAACCGCCCATGCTTCAGGGAGGAGGTCAGGGGTTCAATCCCCTGTCGGGGCATGTTGATCCAGGTGGACCCTCGGGCAGGTCTGAGCTCAGAGCTCTGCTGCTTTGGTTCACTGTGATGACCTGAGCTGTTCAGACTGGTGTCCTGTCTGTTTAATCCGTCTCTCTGATGTTCTCTGGAGTCCACGAGGAGCACCAGCACCTCTAAGGTCCTCCATCAGTCTGCAGGAGCTCACCTGAAGCGGTCCTCGGCCTTCAGCACGTCCATCACCGTCCCCATCGGAGGAGCCAGGACTTTGTCCACGGTGAACATGGTGGCGTACCGACCCGTCTTGTCATGAGCAGCGATGCAGGCGTTCTCGATGCAGATGTTCTACAAACGGAACAGAGAACAACATGAACTCTGAGGAACCATCAGCTGATCTTCACCTGCAGGACGCCACAACAATAATAATAATAATAATAATAATAATAATAATAATGATAATAACAACAATAACAATAATGATAATCATAACTACAACAACAATAACAATAATAATAATAATAATAATAATAATAATAATAATAATAATGATAATAACAACAACAACAATAATGATAATCATAACTACAACAACAATAACAATAATAATAATAATAATAATAATAATAATAACAACAAAAATAATAAAAAATAAATAATAATAATAATAATAATAGCAAGAATAACAACAACAACAATAATAATAGCAATAATGATAATAACTACAACAACAGCAATAATAATAATAACAACAATGCTAATAATAATAATAAACTGTTATTAAATAATCCTGAAGAGTGTGGAGCTGCTGTGATTGTCTGCTGCTTTAGGTCTTCAAGCCCAACCTTCCTCACACTGAAACAGACCATAAGACATTTGACCTTTGACCCTAACACCTGAGAGGCACTCAGGTGTTAGGGTCAAAGGTCTGCGTGGTCCTGCAGGTAAGCAGGACTCTGCTGACTTTGGTCAGAGCTGAAACTCTGGCCGATTATCTTGTAGTGTGTGCCCCACAATCAGTGTTTGGTACTTTTACAGCTCGCAGACGGGGCCACAAACACAAACACACTGCATCAGAGCTCACGGAGCTCCAGGTGAACAGTGACCTGTTTAAAGGTAACACTTGGGCTCAGACTCGACCTCATGACCATCACCTGCTGTCAGGACCTGACCAAAGGTCGGGCCTCGCACTGGTTTAGGCTCATCGCTGAGGCCCAGAGCTGCAGATGGTCCATCAGACTGTTTGGATCAGGACCGGGTTTAGAAGAGACCCTCAGAGGGACTGTGCAGGCTCATAGCTCCGCCCCCTCAGCCCGAGGCTCACACCATTAAACACGTGTTGAAGCTCCGCCTACTCATGAGGTGAAGAAGAAGAAGAAGAATCCACACCTACAGCAGGAGAGGACCGTCAGCCCCAGACTGAAGGTCCTCAGACTGAAGCCAGAGAGAGAGAGAGCTGCAGTGGAAACACAACGACATGTGACACTTACACACTCACACACACATACACACATATACACACACATACACACTCATATACACACTCATATACACACTCATATACACACCGACACACACCCAAAGACACACACACTCAAAGTCTGGAAAGATTTAGCAGCCGTGGGAAGCAGGAAGCTTCTTGTGGTCTGCAGAGTTCATTACTGAAAAACGTGAACCACCCACGAGTCCAAGACCAGGACCAGAGACACCAGGAGACACCAGGAGACACCAGGAGAAAAGAGGAGACATGAGGAGACACCAGGAGACACGAAGAGACATGAGGAGACACCAGGAGACACGAAGAGACACGAGGAGACACGAGGAGACAAGAGGAGACATAAGGAGACACAAGGAGACAAAAGGAGACAAGAGGAGACACGACAAGACATGAGGAGACAAGAGGAGACACAAGGAGACACATGGAGACAGGAGGAGACACAAGGAGAAACAAGGAGACACATGGAGAAATGAGGAGACAAAAAGAGACACAAGGAGACACGAGGAGATGCAAGGAGACACAAGGAGAAGCATGGAGACACGAGGAGACATGAGGAGACAAAAAGAGACACAAGGAGACACAAGGAGACACATGGAGACACAAGGAGACACAAGGAGAAACATGGAGACATGAGGAGACAAAAAGAGACACAAGGAGACACACGGAGACGCAAGGAGACACAAGGAGAAACATGGAGACACAAGGAGACACAAGGAGAAACATGGAGACAAAAAGAGACACAAGGAGACACGAGGAAATGCAAGGAGACACAAGGAGAAGTATGGAGACACGAGGAGACATGAGGAGACAAAAAGAGACACAAGGAGACACAAGGAGACACATGGAGACACAAGGAGACATGAGGAGACAAAAAGAGACACAAGGAGACACATGGAGACGCAAGGAGACACATGGAGACATGAGGAGACAAAAAGAGACACAAGGAGACACATGGAGACACATGGAGACAGGAGGAGACAAAAAGAGACACAAGGAGACAAGGAGAAATAAGGAGACACATGATGTGATTATGTTTCGAAGTCCTGCTCCATGACCTTTGACCCCCCCTCCCCCCTCCCATCAGACTACCTATGGGCAGCCAATCAGCACAGAGCTCATTATCAGAGCTTGCTGTGGCCCCGCCCCCTAAGATGGGAGTGTTTCCAAAGGAGAGGGACAAAGAGCTGCTGGTCCTCTACAGAGCCATTACAGAGATGTCAAACACAGAAGGACATGGACCTTCATGGTCCTCGTGTCCCTCAGGACCAGAAACAGACAAACTGAGCTCTGGACCTCCAGGCCCATCCCGTCCCTTTAAGGGTGTCTGAGGCTTGGATCAGTCTGAATCAGTCTGGACCGAGGTGTTCCTGGCTCTGTCTGTTCTCACAGAATATTTTCCACCAGACTCTGAACCTTCGGCTGTCTCTGCAGGCGTCTCGTGTTCTCTCTCCCTCGGGACTGGTCCAGGTCTTCATGTGGTCCAGGACTGGTCCAGGTCTTCATGTGGTCCAGGACTGGTCCAGGTCTTCATGTGGTCTCAGTCCTGTGAGTCATCAGCTGATGTGTTTCAGACCTCCTGTTAAGTGTGGGGGAGCCTGAGCCTCTCAGATGTTCTGCACAGATCTGAACCTGGTCTCAGTAAGACCAGAAACCTGCAGGACTACATCAGAGGGACTGTCCACACCTGTCCTCACAGCAGGTGAGGTTCAGAGTGGAGTCTGATCTCTGCGGCTCAGAATCAGCAGATACTAGAAAAATTCACCAGTTTTAACTGTTTTGATAAAATCACATTTCTGCGATGGTGATACGATTGAGCTGTACATTAAAAAAAAAAGAAGATTTGATGGTTTATAGAGTCTGACTGAGCCTGCTGCAGAAATGTCTCTGATGTTTTTAACTGCTAAGAACAAATCTGTCTGTGGATCATAAAAATCTACATATCATTGTTGTCTTACAGTTAGAATGATAATAGTAATAAAAAATAATAGTAACATAACAACACAAATTTAATTAGAGATATCTGATAGACAGTGAAGGACAAAGTACTCAAGTCTATTACTTGAGTTAAAGTATAAATACTCCTGGTCAAATGTTACTCCAATACAGGCAAAGTTGTTCAGTCAGAAGACTGGAGTTCCTGCTTTTGAAAATACTGAAGTATTAAAAGTTCACTTTTGTTAATGTCAGTGTGTTATTGTGTTGTTGACACAATGGGCTCGAATTTCATAGACCAGGCGCAGGTGCACCTGCCCTGCGCTCCGTCTGCGCCCTGCCGAGAGGGTGTAACCAGCGCACTTTGCAAGTTTCCTGCAGGCGCATCCACGCCTCCGTCCGTGCCCCTCCGCGCAAGTGCCAGAGAGGGAGGAGAAAAGGAGTGAGTGGGTTTAACACAGCCAAGCGCTGTCTTCACCAATCAAGTGACCGCCTCTCTTTGCCTTTAAATGTGCTGCAGCTGAGGCGCAGCATCTGATCGGTCTGACTGATCCCCACCACAGCGGAAACAGTGTGCTGGAAAGACCCGTTAGCGGAGACGGTCAGAGCCGCTGTCACTTCAGCAACTGGGAGAACGGACTGTCCATCAGGGCGCATCAGAGGCCACGAAGCGCGTCACCGTGTGGGCCAGCTCCAGGGCCAGGACAGATGTAATCTGTTCCTTTGTCATTTATAGGAGTAAAAAATTAAGAGACAGACATTTAAACACAGCAGCTGGCTTATCCATTCATCATGCTTGTGATCCACCTACACTTCTGGTTTGTCATCGCCAAATAGCAGAGCCTTTTGTGATAAACTGTATACTCTCCCGGTGTCTCCGCCTCATCCTCCTTGCAATAATGTACTCCATCTTTTTAGATCACGTTAAAAATAAAGACTAAAATAGAGGAATACATTTATTTTCTCTCTTTTTTCTTCGTCTTTTTTCTCCCTCTTTTCTTTGAGGGACGGTTACATTGGAAAGTGATTGCTGTGATTGTTTATTGCATTAAAATGTGCCTGACACTCTGGAAACCTGCCTCTGAGGCTTTGTTGACGTGTGTGCACATGTGCGTCGGTCACCAAATCACAGCTGCGGAGGGTGCGCTTCACCTGCGCCGAGAATAGACCAGGTTGGAGCTGGCGAGCTTTCAGCACACCTTCCGCACAGTTTTTTTAAATTGTCACTGAACATGAATCTGTCGACACCTCCCTCTGGTGCACCGTCACACCCATGTCTGCGCAGACGGTCTACCAAATTGTCAAATTGGCAGCGCATGGCGGTGCGCTGGACGAAATTAACATAGCGCGTGCTGCGCCGGCTCTGCACCCCATGTGCTGCGCCACAAAATTAGGGCCCAATGAGTTTACTGAACCTGATGACTGAAACAGCCTGCTGAAGCACTGCCCTGCTTGTAGAATTAAAAGTTTGTTAAATTTGCTGCGAAGCTGAGAAATGTCCCAGAAGGACAGTCATTAAAAAAACTAAAACAGCAGTGGTAGTCCTGTGGCAGACAGGGCTTCTGTCTGTTTTCCTTTTTCTGCCATCATCACGACCAAAATGAACCGCTAACTGAGCAACGCTAGCTTAACGTTTACCTGCCTGATCTGAGCAGCACGTGTGTGACGTACAGGTGTGTGCAGCATCACCACCTGAACAAATCAACACAGATCACATTTAAAAGAAAAAGAAATTTTATCTGCTTTTCTTATAAGTATCAGTCTGCCTGCAGACCTGAGAGCAGCACCTACTGTTCTTATTTAAGAGAAAACTCAAGACCTTCCTTTTTAATCAGGCTTTTAGCTGATTACATTTGTTATTATTTTACATTATATTTTAACCCTTTTATTTTGTTTTATTTTCATTTTGATTTCAGTTCAGATTTTTTATTTGGAATTTTATTCTTTGTTAAATTCTTTTCCTTTTATTATCCTGTTTTAGCTGATGTTACACCTTCTCATTTTACCATATTATTTACCTCACTTTAATTTTATATTATATTATTTTATTTATTCATGTATTTACTTATCTTACCCGCTAGTATTTTTCTAGTATTTCTAACCATCATTTTAGTTTTAGCTCCTGTGTTTCCTCATTTTTAATTCAAGATGGCGTTTCCTCAGTCCTCTAATTTAGCTTTCTGTCAGAATTTCCTTTTTATGCCTTTGTGTGTTTGAGTAAGTGTCTGTGTTAAATGTGGATTGGGGGAGGGGGGTCTTATGTTTTTATTTTAAGCAATTTTCTGCTTTTTATTTGACTCATTGTTATTTTATTTTATCTTTTGTCCCATGTAAAGCACTTTGTATTACAAAGTCCTGTATGAAAAGTGCTGTACAAATAAAGTTTGATTGATTGATAACGAGTAACGAGACCCTGTAAAAGTCATAAGTTTCAAAAACTAAAATACTCAAGTAAAGAACAGATAAAGAAGATCTAAAGGTGGAGTCCAAACTTCCCTCCACCTCCACAGCCTGAAGATAAAACCATCTGAGCTGCTCCCACAGACTCGTCATGGTAAAGTTATTAACCACAAACACACTCAAACTCAGCGACCTCATGAAGTCACCAGGAGGAGACGGACAGCAAATTTATGACCAATGACGACAGAGGATCCTCCTCATGGCCCTGATCCGCCCGGCAACAGGCGACACAGCGAGAAACAGATCTGCACTCAGAGGCTCTGTGGGAGTGAAGGACTCTAGGAGAGTTTTCCAGGAAGACCATAAACACTTCGTCATTAAGCCAATCTGGAATTATTTACAGAGACAAATAAACAAACAACAACAGCTCCTCCTGCTGCTGTAAACAACAGAAACTATGGAGCCAAATTAGAGAGGAGGAAACCACAGGAGGCTTTAAGTGAACAATGAGCCTGATGTTCATCTGGATTAAAAACAACAGAACAGATCTTAATCATCCTGGAGTTCTTTAAAACAATGTGAGCCTGAATCCTCTTACTGCACAGTATGAATGTAACAATGGGATGACTGTTCATATAATATTCTGACATTTCTACAGAAGAGGACGTGTCAGAATGATCCTGATGGTTTGTAGTTTTAGATAAACTGATGTCTAAATGTCTGTAGGCAGACTCGTAGTTTAACTTTAGATAATTAAAGAATGACTCAGAGTGAATGAACTCTCACGTTTCTGTAGACAAAGACTCGTAGCCTCAGTCCTCCCAGCGTCTCCAGCTCCTGCCCGTGGTACAGAGATTTGGACGACAGCTGCTCCTTCAGGACGTGATTGGTCAGCAGCTTCCTGAGGTCAGGGGTCATGGTCAGGCTCCCTGTTACAAACACACAGGTTAGGTGTCCCGTCTAGTTTGGTGCAGAAAGATTAACCCTTTCATGCATGAATTATTAAATCACAAAGGAATACTTTTGAAAATGTTTGTTTTAGCTTCAAACAAGTCCAAAATCATCATCATTTCTTTTCAATGTAACTATTTATACAATGCAGTATAGTAATTTAATGAAACTTAATCAAAATCCACTAACACACCTCTGTGACAAACATTAAGTGTTAGTAAAAGAAAACACTAAAGCCCCCTTCACACCGCCGAGCGGTAACCGCCTCAAAAACCGCTTCTCTGCCGGCAGAGGCCCCTGAAATGCAGAGCGTTTTTCAAAGCGGCTCCTACCGCCGCGGCATGAGCATGGGGTAACAGGCGGCAGTGACGTAGAGCTGATTCGGCGAACGTCACAGCAGAGCCCGCCCAAAAGTCCTTCTCAACACTCC
The DNA here is from genome assembly GCA_036419115.1 of Scarus forsteni. Taxonomy (NCBI): domain Eukaryota; kingdom Metazoa; phylum Chordata; class Actinopteri; order Labriformes; family Labridae; genus Scarus; species Scarus forsteni. Next base: position 38,614,604 of record JAZDUH010000383.1, read on the forward strand.
CTTCTCAAAAACACGTACTCCCGAGTAGTACCTGTTTACTGTATACTATGTGGGACACGATTCTGTCGGCAAGAGAATCCCCCCTATTCAGATAATTAGCTCCTCCATTGCTCGTTTTGCCCCGCGAAGCCTGATATTTCTGGGTTTTCTACTTCCTTCGATGTGATTGGCTGTTCCCAGGCAGCTGCTGCCCTAAAGTTCAACACGCTGGACTCCGGGCGGCAGGGGAAAATCTGTGCGCGTTCACGTGGGCGGCAACCACTTCTGGGTCCCACCGCCGCGGCCAAAACCGCTTGCCGTCTGCCGCCCATCCCTCATTAAAATGACTGGAGGCGGCGCGTTGCCGCGCGGCGGTGTGAAGCCCCCTTAAGTCTGAAGTAAATGTATTATTGCTGTTTAATCTATTATTCACTTGTGATTTACACCAAAATTTAAAATAAAAATACAAAATGATGTGAAATCTGAGTAAAGGCATAATATTCAATTTGCCCTTTGTTGGCTTTTTTGAAGTCACAATGGAAAAATGTGTTAAGAAAAAATTTTCATTTACAGCCTGGTAGTTTAAAATGGTGCTGCAGCCTAAAGGGTACAAAGTTATTCAGAATATCTGTCTACTACACTGGACACCATGCATGAAAGGGTTAAAATACAATTACTGCTTATTAAACTACTGGACACCTAATGTCCTAAGAGAACTAAACAGTCTACCTGTGTGACATCACAACGACATAAATCCTCTTAACAGTGGAAACCCTGCAGCTTGTTTTTGATCTGCTGAGTTTTTACACTTTATCTTCCGCTCTGTATTTCTGCTCCCTGATAAAAAATATCACCCACAGTGCTGTGCTGCAGTTTGAGACAAGATTTGACCAATCAGTGATCAGCTCATGTCACCTGGTAGAACAAGCGTGGGCAACTGGTGCGACGCTTTTCCTCACGCAGTTTGTTTTTTTCCCAAAAAAAACAAACTAAACTAAACATGAAGAAAACACCAGAACAGCTGCTCAATCTGATTCATCGTTAGTTAGTTTTACTACATGATGATAGATGATGACGTATTGCCACTAACTTTGAGTTGTGTACACACTTATTTTTTATGAGCCATAAAAGATCTTACTTTGCTGTGATTGTGTTTCTGAACATCTCTGAAATAATATATTGGTGCTTTAAAAACTGGAGAACATTTATACTTTTATTGCATTAAAGAGAATCTTAAAGGTGCAGTGTGTAGAATTTAGCATTTTAGCGACATCTAGCGTTCAGATTCTAGAATGAGGCTAACCGTAACCAAAACGTCACGTCGCTGAGCAACAGAATCCTGTGAAGACCAAAAAGGATCCTGAACACAGCACACAGTTTATGTTGTGTGTGTGTTTATACACACAGTTTGAATCTCTAGGACAGAGTAACAACTGTCTATGCATCCACTGCCATCCTCTCCTCTTCTTCACCTGCATTCAGGTAGATTTCAGAACTGGCGGACAGATTCGCGTTTCGTTCTTTTTGTCCCTAAAAACCACCCGTAGACAACACGGCGGATCAATATGTCGGCCTACACGAAACAGCGGCCCGCAGTAATGTAATTTTTTTATAAAGATTTTTCTAACTAAATAAAAACAAAAGCGTTTTATGGGGATGATTGTACTCTTATTTTGAGGGACTGCACACTGCACCTTTAAATGGGCTTCAGTTCTGTGTCATGATCATTAAATCACAAATGTTTAATACAGAGTATATGAATGTTGTTAAAATCCTTTTCTAAAGCTTTACATCTGACAGAGCCTGACTGTAGGCTATGGAACCTTGAGACCCTCTTGATAATCATCCTCGTCTTAGAACAACAACAAATAAACAAAACAAAAACAACAACATGACCCGCCCCTTTAACTGTGACCTGCTGATAGCTCCTGATGGCAGAGGTCAGGGGGCGGAGCCTGTTACCTTTAAAGGCCTCGTCCAGAGGGGCGAGCAGCGTCAGAGCCTCCGAGCCCGTCAGTTGAGGGGTCAGACCGGCCTCCACAAACAGCTTGGTCGCCGTGGTAACGGTGGATCCTTCAGCCAGCTCCAGCAGAACCTTAGCTGCAGGAGAAACCAGACGTGAGCATCAACAAGAACATCAGGAGAACATCAGGAGAACAACAGGAAACATCAGGAGAACATCAGGAGAACATAAAGAGAATGTCAGGTGAACAACAGGAAACATCAGGAGAACATCAAAGCTCCTGTGCCCTCCTGCAGTGCAGCTGGATCCATCTGGTCACAGAGCTTTCAAAGCCTCAGGCTCTAATGATTGGTTCCTCTGCAGGAAATCTCAATCAGGTCCTTTTAAGGAGAAAGAGGCGGAGCTACAAGTGTGACTGTGTTCCCTGTCATGTTTATCATGCACTATGCTGTGTTTGCCATTTTGTTCTGTTGTTTGAATTCTCAACAGTTAGTTTCATTCAGGATATAGTGCACTAAGAATTACCCACAATGCACAGCAAATGTGATGTACGAAGAAGAAGAGAAGAGAGCTGCTTTCATTTATAAATGTGAGAAACATCAGAGTATCTTGAACATGTTTGTAGCTTTTTTTACGGCTGTAAACTGCTGCAAATTTTGCTTCTTACCCTGCTGACGGTTTGTTTACGTGATTCTTGGCACATCCACTTCCGCCACAGGAATATCAGCTCATCTACTGACGCTACGATGTTTAGAAAATGTCAGTGTCTGAAATCTCGTTCAGTCTTTCCCTCCATAGTTCACCATTTCATTTGCACCACAGAGGGAACAGCTACTGCACCTCACTGCTCCGCCTACCGCATCATCTGATTGGCCTTTGATGAGTGTGGCAGAACAACTGTCCAATCAGCTTTGAGCAGTTTCTCGAGGTCAGTCTGACGGACTAACACCTGTGTTTGCCCGCCCTCACCTGAGTCGGGGATGAGCAGCTCGCTGATGTAGTGGATCACACCGTTGGTTCCCAGCTGGTCTTTCTTGGTGACCACGGCCTTCCCGTTGAGCGTCATCTGGTCGCCGTCACAGCCCACCTCCAGCGTGGTGCCCTGCAGCGTCTCCATGGGCGTCCCCGACACGATGGACTCAGCGCACTGCATGGTCTTCAGGATGTGGTAGTTCAGCAGGTCTGAGGGGGCGGAGCCAGAGTCAGGTCAAACGGATCGATAACAGAAGCATGGCGGCGTCAGAGCGCCCCCTGCTGCTCACCTCTCAGAGCTACGGGGTCTCCCAGGATCCTGTTCAGGGTCTCCTGAGGAATCTTCTCGAAGGCGTCATTGGTCGGAGCGAAGATGGTGTACTGACCCTCGTTCTCCAACATGGCAGTCAGACCGGCGGCTGCCATCGCAGTCTGAGCACAAACACGGAGCAGGAAGTAAGAGGGCGGGGCTAAGGGAACAGGGACAGTGGGCGGGGCTTAGTGACTGATGGATGTACTCACCCTGAGTGTCTCCAGGTCGTCATCGATGTCGATGAGCGTGTTCACGTTGTTGGAGATGGCGGTGATGACGCGGTCGACCACGTGAACGATGCCGTTGGTGGCGTGCTGGTCAGGTTTGATGAGGCGGGCGCAGTTCACCGTCACGATCTGAGGAGGTTACAGAAACCCCGACAGTCGTTAATCAACATCAGCGGAACTGATTCAGTCCAGATGTGATGGATTAGCATTGCGAGCTAATCAGAGCCGCTGAAGGAGGGGAGCGCTCACACTGCCCCAGACACAACGGGAGCTGGTGGAGCATCATAGCCTGTTGTAGTTCATTATAGCCCATAAAGTAAGGGTGGGACAAAATATCAATTCACACAAGAATCAGGAATTTTTGTAAGATGATTTTTAAATTGATTTTTTTGTCCTAATATCGATTTTTTTCCAAATTATATCCACCTCATTTGTCAGAAGGGTTTCAGATGTTTTCTTTACTGATTATCGCTGCTTATAAAGTCAGTCCAGTCTTTTGAAGAGAGAGTATAAACAGCTGGTTAAAATATATTACTGAATAAATCCTAAAAACAGACTCACATGTGATGTGTATTTTTCCTGATATAGTCTGTAGGCATCATCATTGTTCATCTTTTTCACTGGTGTTAAAAAAGATAACTAAGATTGCAAAAATCGGTAATATAGTAGAATTGAAATTTAAATCAAATCGGCACTTAAAAAATTGAATCAGGAGAAAAGTGAATTGTCCCAGCCCTATACACATCATTATCATTATAGTATGTCATCGTCTTTATATATTAGTAATAACATGTATAGATTTTAATATAACATGCTTATATCTTGTTTTTTTAACTTTATTGTTATTGCAAAACCGGCAACACACAAAAAACCTACATTTCGACATTTGTGTTTTTTTTTTTTTTTACATTTTAACAATTTCCAGCTGTAGTCAGGCGATTTGTATTATGGAATATACATAGAATAAGAAATTAAATAAATCAATTACCGTAAAACACCAAATAAACGCCCGGTCCCAAATAAACGCCAGGTGTAATTTATTCACATTCTCCTCCCTCTGTATGTCAACAAATGCATGTTGGTGTGAGGCGCTCTGTTTCATGACAGTGCAGTTACACTCTACGTCCACAGAGGGCACTAGAGCACAGAAAGACTGAATCTTACAGACTAGGGCTTTGAAAGTTCAACGAAGAAGACGTTGACACTGCCGCTGTTTATTTTTTGTCCTTAGCTAACATCGGGGGCCGGTCACGTCAGTTAGCGGTACGTTGCTGCTTATCTCCATGTCCCTGGTGCAGCGAAAAAAATACTACCTTAACTTAAACAACAGTCACTCCTGATCAGTACTAAGAGTGTTGAGAGCTGAGTTGAAAGAAGAAGACAAGAGTGTAACAACGGTACTGTAATCTTGCCTTGAAAATGTACAGGTGTTATTCATACTAGTGTAAATAAATAATTTGATTATATTTACCATATTTTTTCACTTTTTGCTAGGCAAGATTTTTGTGCAAAAGGAATTAAACGTCTGTCCCAAATAGTCGCCTGGTCTGCTCAGTAATTGAAGCAAATAAACGCCCTGGCTACTATTTGGTATTTTACAGTATTTCATATAATTATAAGAAAATAAATAAATAAAAAAATAATAATAAATAAAAAGGGATAATATGGAGTCAAGAATCAGGAAATATATGTTAGGACATACATTAGGGAAGGAAAAGAGGAGAAAAAGGTAAATCCATGAAGGTGGTGGTGTAGTGTGTTCTGTTATTGACTTTCTACCTATACCATACCTACTTATCTTCCACAATGTGGAGGTGTGGGGTCTTATTGCAGAATTATGGCATAACTGGGCTTCACCTTTTGATGAAAGACAGTTTGGAGTCTCACAGAGCATGTGATCTTTTTAATTTTACATATTTCCTAACCTTTTTCAGCTATGTTGAGGGCCATTTGATGCATTTAATGGCTGCCTTTAATAATTTACCTCTTGTTTTGATGAGTGTTTATTTAATCCTGACCCTGCTGGAGTAGTGGTAGGTGTGGACAGTCATTGAGTGCATTCTAATATGTTTTAGTCTGTATATATTTGGTGTTTACAGTTTGTAAAAGCACATATATATAATGGTATAACGTGTTTATATCTCGTACTGACCCCGTTGGAGTAGTGGTTGATGTGGACGTGGAAGTCCTGGTACATGGAGGCGAACGATGAGCCGTGTTTGAGCTCCTCGGAGGTGAGGCGGCGGTTGACCATGTGGTAGTGCAGCGCGTTCAGCAGCTCGATGTTCACGTTACTCACCAGAGCGTCAAGAATCTCCTGAAACACAAACCAGGGTGTGAGCAGGAGGGCTGGAGAGCATTAACCATGTGCCTACACTCACCTGACACTTTATTAGGTACACCTGTCTGACTACACCTTCACCTGGATAGATAATCAGCCAATCACATGGCACACACAGACATGTAGAGATGGTCAGGATTTAAGAGACTCTGAACGTGGCATGGCTTCTGCCACACTCAACCATCTCTGGGGTTAACAGAGGATGGTCTAAAGAAGAGAAAACATTCAGTGTAGGAGCAGATGGACCACACCTGGTGCCACTCCTGTCTCCTAAAGCTTAGATCCCCTCAGACTGTTTCCAGCTGAGTTCTCTGTGATCCAGATGTTTTTGTTCTAGGGCTGAACCATATGGACAAAATTTTTATATCTCGATATTCGTGTCAGATATCTCGACATCGATACCAAGCGGTGCATTCAAGGGCAATCGTAAAAATGAAATTAGTTGTGATTCATATCTCGATACAGATATGATAACGATAAATCTTTCGGCCTTATTCTGCTCCTTGATGAACGACGGAGCTCTGAAGGTGAAGGATGTCCAGCCTGAGGCTTGGAGGTGTACCTAATGAAGTGGCCACTGAGTGTTTGTGTGTGTGTGTGCACTGACGGTGGGCAGGGCGGCCCAGGCCTCGTTGCTCGGGGCGAAGAAGGTGAAGCTGCCCGGTCCTTCGACCTCCTCCCTCAGCTTGGCCCGCTCTGAGTACATCTGCGTGGTGGAGGCGCCGACCACGCCCAGCGTGTTGTAGATGTTCACCAGAGGCAGCGCTGCAGACGGACACAGACATCCAAAATAAACCAGACTGTCCTGTTTGTCTGCAGCCTCATCAACAACAAACTACAGCAGAACACCCACAATGCATCAGTGATCAAGGTCAAGGGTCGGCCACGCTCTCAGCTGGTCTGTTTGTTTTTGTGTCTGATGTTTGATTCAGCAGGACGATGCTCCCATCAGCGTCTTTATTCTGTGCATGTCTGAGATGTTTCTGCTCTGAGGAGACCTCCAAATGTCTTCAAATCATTCAAATGTTTTTACTCCCACAGGAGATCAAATACATTTAAACAAATAAATAATTAAATAAATAAAACTCCAAACTCTCACGTCAACTTCAGTTCAACAGGACAAAGAAACAACCTGAACATACCTCTGTAATAAAATAAAATCAAATAAAAATAGGGATCTGTATTTTTATTTACTGACCGTCTCTGTCTCTGACTGCGGCTAAAACGTTTTCATGTCTCAGACTTTTTGTTCATGATGATCCGTGTAATCATCACATGTTTTTATTTTACTGACAAACTACGGTTTATGAACCGCTTTATTTTGTTTTATTCTGTTTCTGTGTTGACGTAGTGTCTCATTTTGGTATAATGTATGTTATTTAATTTTTGTTTGATCACTTTTTTTGAATAGTATTAATGTCTCTTTTTTCTAGTCTCTCTTTGGTGAGGTTTGAACAAAAGTCCACATCAGCTCTCTGTAAGTTTGTCTTATTCACTGTTTACTTTGACTTCTCTTTTAAAAAGTGCAATAATAAATAAATCTTATGTCATTTCTACACTTAGAAAAATGAAAGTTCTGTATCAGGATGCTCTGACAGCTTTAATAAAACTTTGAATCCTTTTCTTAACTTAACCAACTCCACTTCCTCCTTAAATGATCAGTGTAGATGATCTAATTAAGATAAATTGATGTCATTTTTATTTTATTCTACATTTTCTCTATTATTCAGTCAGGATGCTGAAACAGATCAATAATTAAAGAGGCGAGACACAACATGTAGTTTATTATTGTCAATCTTTGTTTGTGTGCCTTTAAACACTTTGAATCACTCCTCTAAAAGTCCCCTTTTATTTTTATTTTTATATTTTTGTTGCTTTGTTTATCGCTCACTCCTCCTGCTCTTTTCATTCAGGGGTAGAGAGTTGTATTTGCTTATAATCAATAATTGTTTTTATTTGGTTCTTCTTTTTAATGTGAATGTGACTCCCTGGTTGGAGGTTTTTGGTGTTTTATCTTGATAACCCAATAAAGATAAATATGAAAAACAGAATATTTCACATGTAGAATAGAATAACAAAGGGTCGGACATGGGTAATATTAA
>JAZDUH010000383.1:38630000-38647500 GCA_036419115.1 Scarus forsteni
GCCCCACTGATATATGGGTCTGTCTGTACATGCCGTCTGTTGGGCGACATGAAGGGGTTTATGCCATCTCCTTAGCTTTCTTTTTGCCTCTGAGAAGCATTTGTAACACATTACTTCTATTCTGTTGAAGCTTTATTGTTACCTTACGGTAATAAAAAAGGTTGAATGTTTTAATATCTTGTAAAGTCTTTACTTTTTACACAAAATTACATGTTGTAGTATCGATAAGAGTATCAAAAAGTATTGATACAGATAAGGAGTATCGGTGTCTGTATCGATAAAATCATAACGATATACATCCCTAGCTGTCAATCATCAGTCGCTGCAGTAATGGCCGTCACCACCAGATGGCAGCGCAGCAGTGGAGCGCTGCACTCAAAGAGCCTCTGTTACAGGTTTCTGCTGACTGGGCAGATTTTGGGGAGGGGGAGGGGGGGCCCCAGGGGGTCGTGGGGGGGTTAGTTATGAGTGGGGTTATGAGTCTTCCTCATGTTGACCTTTGACCTCCTGGCTTTCAACAGAGACCCACTGACACTGACTGACCCCCCCCCCCCAAACAGGAGTGTAAATCTAGAGGCTGTCAGACAGGAGTGTTTCCACAGACCCTCAGTGTGTGTCTGTGTGTGTGTGTGTGCATGTGTGTGTGTATGTGTGTGCCCCCCCCCGCCCCCCACAAACGTCCTCAGAAACTCTCACTTCCTCTTTTTTTCCATTTCCTGTCCAGAGCTGAAAGAATCTGTTTGTGAGAAAATTCGTCTGAAGAGACGATTAAGGCTCCACATCCTGCACACACACATGCATACACACACACACACACACACGCACACACACACACACACACACATGCACACTCTCTGCCATGAGGCCTTAAAGTGAAGCAGAACTAAAGTCCTCAGTAATCCAAACTTCAGTTCTGATTTCATAACTGTAACTCTCTCTCCTCTCTGAGCTGCTGTTCAGTTCACTATTCACATACATCCACCGGCCACTTCATTAGGTACACCTTCAGTCTCAGGCTGGACCTCCTTCACACTTTGAGGAGCTGAAACGTCATCAGAGAAGTTGGTCCATGTCTCCATGAGGAGATCTGCTGCTCTGACACATCCCACAGCTGCTCCACTGCACTGAGATCTGGTGACAGTGGAGCCTCTGGAGTGAATAAACAGTGTGAGCTGATCTGAGCTCTGAGACATGGAGCTGCTGAAGTCTCCGTCAGAAGATGGTCCACTGTGGTCCTAAAGGGATGGACATGGTCAGCAACAAGCCTCAGGTAGGCTGTGGGGTTTGAACCATGAACCACCAGCAGCGGCCTGAACCGCTGATCCAAGGCCGGATGGAACCATGTTTATGATGTTCACACCAAACTCTGAATGTGGACCATGGATCCTCCCAGTCGTGTCTAAGGTTTCCCAGTTTGGTCTAAAGGCTCCCAGTCTGGTCTTAAGGCTCCCAGTCTGGCCTAAAGGCTCCCAGTCTGGTCTAAAGGCTCCCAGTCTGGTCTTAAGGCTCCCAGTCTGGTCTTAAGGCTCCCAGTCTTGTCTTAAGGCTACCAGTTTGGTCTAAGGCTCACAGTCTGGTCTTAAGGTTCCCAGTTTGGTCTAAAGGCTCCCAGTCTGGTCTTAAGGCTCCCAGTTTGGTCTAAGGCTCACAGTCTGGTCTTAAGGTTCCCAGTTTGGTCTAAAGGCTCCCAGTCTGGTCTTAAGGCTCCCAGTTTGGTCTAAGGCTCACAGTCTGGTCTTAAGGTTCCCAGTTTGGTCTAAAGGCTCCCAGTCTGGTCTTAAGGCTTCCAGTTTGGTCTAAAGGCTCCCAGTCTGGCCTAAAGGCTCCCAGTCTTGTCTTAAGGCTCCCAGTCTGGCCTAAAGGCTCCCAGTCTGGCCGAAATGCTCCCAGTCTGGTCTAAAGGCTACCAGTCTGGTCTTAAGGCTCCCAGTCTGGTCTTAAGGCTCCCAGTCTGATCTTAAGGCTCCCAGTCTGGTCTTAAGGCTACCAGTTTGGTCTAAGGCTCCCAGTCTGGTCTTAAGGCTACCAGTTTGGTCAAAAGGCTCCCAGTCTGGTCTTAAGGCTACCAGTTTGGTCTAAAGGCTACCAGTCTGGACTAAAGGCTCCCAGTCTGGTCTAAAGGCTACCAGTCTGGCCTAAAGGCTACCAGTCTGGTCTTAAGGCTCCCAGTCTGGTCTAAAGGCTACCAGTCTGGACTAAAGGCTCCCAGTCTGGCCGAAAGGCTACCAGTCTGGTCTAAAGGCTCCCAGTCTTGTCTAAAGGCTCCCAGTCTGGTCTAAAGGCTCCCAGTCTTGTCTAAAGGCTCCCAGTCTGGCCTAAAGGCTCCCAGTCTGGCCGAAAGGCTACCAGTCTGGACTAAGCTCACTTCTCACCCTGCAGGGTCCAGGATCTCAGGCCTGTTCTGTGGATCAGAGGCTGAGCTGTGATCCTGGAGGAGCTTCTGCTTAAAGCCTGTGATTTCCAGCGGCCATATTTCCTGTGGTCCTTGAATGCATCATCAGAGTGGGCTCACTTGTGTTTACACTCTCTCATGCTGGAATCCTCCGGTCTGTAAACACTGGGACTCTCTGAGATGTTTAACCCTGACGTTTCTCTGAGCTCCTGCAGAGGTTCACCTGAGAGCAGCACACAGAGCAGGGGTCAGGGGTCACAGGTGGACCTCCTGCAGGATGTCCCGTCACAGCACTGGGACGTGAACCCAAACCCTGGACCAGAGAGAGGAGCCCAGACAGACAGAGGAGGTCAAAGGTCGACCTGCTTCAGTCTCTCAGAGGAGGTGAGACATGAACAGAAAGACCCTGACGACCCCCAGGTGACCTCCAGGTGACCTCCAGGTGACCTTCAGGTCCGCAGTGAACCAGGCTGCAGGTTCTTCTTCTGTGGTTACATAAGAGTGGAGGACACCACAGGAGAAACATTCCTCAGTCCTCCAAACACAAACTGTCCTCACGGCTCAAGATAAACGATCCCTGCTCCTGCTGCTCCTCCCTCACCTCCTCCTCCCTCACCTCCTTCTTCCTCACCTCCTTCTTCCTCACCTCCTCCTCCCTTACCTCCTTCTTCCTCACCTCCTCCTCCCTCACCTCCTCCTCCCTCACCTCCTTCTTCCTCACCTCCTCCTCCCTTACCTCCTTCTTCCTCACCTCCACCTCCCTCACCTCCTTCCATTCCTCCTCACTCAGAAAGTTCCGAAACCTTCAGGAAATGAATGTCATAAATCTTTCTCTGTCGTCATAAACTCATATATACTTTTACATGAGAGACTATAGGACAGAAGGACGGACTATAGGACAGAAGGACGGACTATAGGACAGAAGAACGGACTATAGGACAGAAGGACGGACTATAGGACAGAAGGACAGACTATAGGACAGAAGGACAGACTATAGGACAGAAGGACAGACTATAGGACAGAAGAACGGACAATAGGACAGAAGGACAGACTATAGGACAGAAGGACAGACTATAGGACAGAAGAACGGACAATTGGACAGAAGGACAGACTATAGGACAGAAGGACGGATTATAGGACAGAAGGACAGACTATAGGACAAAAGGACGGACTATAGGACAGAAGGACAGACTATTAGACAGAAGGATGGACTATTCGACAGAAGGATGGACTATAGGACAGAGGGACAGACTATAGGACAGAAGGACAGACTAGAGGGCAGAAGGATGGGCTACAGGACAGAAGGACGGACTAGAGGACAGAAGGACAGACTAGAGGACAGAAGTTTGGACTATAGGACAGAAAGACGGACTATAGGACAGAAGGACAGACTATAGGACAGAGAGACAGACTATAGGACAGAAGGACAGACTATAGGACAGAAGGACAGACTAGAGGGCAGAAGGATGGGCTACAGGACAGAAGGGCAGACTATAGGACAGAAGGATGAACAATAGGACAGAGGGACAGAATAGAGGACAGAAGGATGGACTAGAGGACAGAAGGATGAACAATAGGACAGAGGGACAGACTATAGGACAGAAGGACAGACTAAAGGACAGAAGGATGGACTATAGGACAGAAGGACGGACTAGAGGACAGAAGGATGGACTATAGGACAGAAGTTTGGACTATAGGACAGAAAGATGGACTATAGGACAGAAGGACAGACTATAGGACAGAAGGACAGACTATAGGACAGAAGGACAGACTAGAGGGCAGAAGGATGGGCTACAGGACAGAAGGACGGACTAGAGGACAGAAGGACAGACTAGAGGACAGAAGTTTGGACTATAGGACAGAAAGACGGACTATAGGACAGAAGGACAGACTATAGGACAGAAGGATGGACTATAGGACAGAAGGACGGACTATACGACAGAAGGACAGACTAGAGGGCAGAAGGATGGGCTACAGGACAGAAGGACAGACTATAGGACAGAAGGATGAACAATAGGACAGAGGGACAGACTATAGGACAGAAGGATGGACTAGAGGACAGAAGGATGAACAATAGGACAGAGGGACAGACTATAGGACAGAAGGACAGACTAAAGGACAGAAGGATGGACTATAGGACAGAAGGACAGACTATAGGACAGAAGGATGAACTATACGACAGAAGGATGGACTATAGGACAGAAGGATGGACTAGAGGACAGAAGGATGAACAATAGGACAGAGGGACAGACTAGAGGACAGAAGGACAGACTAAAGGACAGAAGGATGGACTATAGGACAGAAGGACAGACTATAGGACAGAAGGATGAACTATACGACAGAAGGACAGACTAGAGGGCAGAAGGATGGGCTACAGGACAGAAGGACGGACTAGAGGACAGAAGGACAGACTAGAGGACAGAAGTTTGGACTATAGGACAGAAAGACGGACTATAGGACAGAAGGATGAACTATACGACAGAAGGATGGACTAAAGGACAGAAGGACGGACTAGAGGACAGAAGGATGGACAATAGGACAGAGGGACAGACTATAGGACAGAAGGACAGACTAGAGGACAGAAGGACAGACTAGAGGACAGAAGGATGAACTATACGACAGAAGGATGGACCATAGGACAGAAGGATGGACTAGAGGACAGAAGGATGAACAATAGGTCAGAGGGACAGACTATAGGACAGAAGGACAGACTAAAGGACAGAAGGATGGACTATAGGACAGAAGGACAGACTATAGGACAGAAGGATGAACTATACGACAGAAGGACAGACTAGAGGGCAGAAGGATGGGCTACAGGACAGAAGGACGGACTAGAGGACAGAAGGACAGACTAGAGGACAGAAGTTTGGACTATAGGACAGAAAGACGGACTATAGGACAGAAGGATGAACTAGACGACAGAAGGATGGACTATAGGACAGAAGGACGGACTAGAGGACAGAAGGATGGACAATAGGACAGAGGGACGGACTATAGGACAGAAGGACAGACTAGAGGACAGAGGGACAGACTAGAGGACAGAAGGATGGACTATAGGACAGAAGGATGGACTATAGGACAGAAGGACAGACTAGAGGACAGAAGGACCGACAATAGGACAGAAGGACAGACTAGAGGACAGAAGGACAGACTAGAGGACAGAAGGACAGACTAGAGGACAGAAGGACAGACTATAGGACAGAAGGATGGACTATAGGACAGAAGGACGGACTATAGGACAAAAGGATGGACTATAGGACAGGAGGACGGACTATAGGACAAAAGGATGGACTATAGGACAGAAGGATCGACTATAGGACATAAGGATCGACTATAGGACAGAAGGACAGACTATAGGACAGAAGAACGGACAATTGGACAGAAGGACAGACTATAGGACAGAAGGACGGATTATAGGACAGAAGGACAGACTATAGGACAAAAGGACGGACAATAGGACAGAAGGACAGACTATTAGACAGAAGGATGGACTATTCGACAGAAGGATGGACTATAGGACAGAGGGACAGACTATAGGACAGAAGGACAGACTAAAGGACAGAAGGATGGACTATAGGACAGAAGGACAGACTATAGGACAGAAGGATGAACTATACGACAGAAGGACAGACTAGAGGGCAGAAGGATGGGCTACAGGACAGAAGGACAGACTATAGGACAGAAGGACAGACTATAGGACAGAAGGACAGACTATAGGACAGAAGGATGGGCTACAGGACAGAAGGACGGACTAGAGGACAGAAGGACAGACTAGAGGACAGAAGTTTGGACTATAGGACAGAAAGACGGACTATAGGACAGAAGGACAGACTATAGGACAGAAGGATGAACTATACGACAGAAGGATGGACTATAGGACAGAAGGACGGACTATAGGACAGAAGGATGAACTATACGACAGAAGGATGGACTAAAGGACAGAAGGAAGGACTAGAGGACAGAAGGATGGACAATAGGACAGAGGGACGGACTATAGGACAGAAGGACAGACTAGAGGACAGAAGGACAGACTAGAGGACAGTAGGATGAACTATACGACAGAAGGATGGACTATAGGACAGAAGGATGGACTAGAGGACAGAAGGATGAACAATAGGACAGAGGGACAGACTATAGGACAGAAGGACAGACTAAAGGACAGAAGGATGGACTATAGGACAGAAGGACGGACTATAGGACAGAAGAACGGACTATAGGACAGAAGGACGGACTATAGGACAGAAGGACAGACTATAGGACAGGGGGACAGACTATAGGACAGAAGGACAGACTAGAGGACAGAAGGATGAACTATACGACAGAAGGATGGACTATAGGACAGAAGGATGGACTAGAGGACAGAAGGATGAACAATAGGACAGAGGGACAGACTATAGGACAGAAAGACGGACTATAGGACAGAAGGATGAACTATACGACAGAAGAACAGACTAGAGGGCAGAAGGATGGGCTACAGGACAGAAGGACGGACTAGAGGACAGAAGGATGGACTATAGGACAGAAAGACGGACTATAGGACAGAAGGATGAACTAGACGACAGAAGGATGGACTATAGGACAGAAGGACGGACTAGAGGACAGAAGGATGGACTATAGGACAGAAAGACGGACTATAGGACAGAAGGATGAACTAGACGACAGAAGGATGGACTATAGGACAGAAGGATGGACTAGAGGACAGAAGGATGGACAATAGGACAGAGGGACGGACTATAGGACAGAAGGACAGACTAGAGGACAGAAGGACAGACTAGAGGACAGAAGGATGGACTATAGGACAGAAGGATGGACTATAGGACAGAAGGACAGACTAGAGGACAGAAGGACAGACTAGAGGACAGAAGGACAGACTAGAGGACAGAAGGACAGACTATAGGACAGAAGGACGGACTATAGGACAGAAGGACGGACTATAGGACAAAAGGATGGACTAGAGGACAGAAGGACGGACTATAGGACAAAAGGATGGACTATAGGACAGAAGGACAGACTATAGGACAGAAGGACAGACTAGAGGACAGAAGGACAGACTATAGGACAGAAGGACGGACTATAGGACAGAAGGACGGACTATAGGACAAAAGGATGGACTATAGGACAGAAGGACAGACTAGAGGACAGAAGGACGGACTATAGGACAAAAGGATGGACTATAGGACAGAAGGACGAACTATAGGACAGAAGGACAGACTAGAGGACAGAAGGATCGACTATAGGACATAAGGACAGACTATAGGACAGAAGGACAGACTATAGGACAGACTTTGGGACAGGTGGTAGACTCACGTGGGCTGTCCACAGATCTTGCGGTGGTACCACTGTTTGCAGTTGGTGAAGTACTTCCTGTCCGTCCCTTTAATCTGCTGCATGGCGCAGACGTTCGGTCTGAAAGAGACGAGACGGTCAGAGGACATAGACAAACTCAGGCTGCAGGTGGTCTTTTCAACGAACGCACTATTATTTAGAATTATTTTAATATACATAACTATTTACAATATTTAAATTTAAATAAATATTCACAAACATTTGAATAAAGACATTTATATAAACATAATTATACATAATTATTTACAAATGCCCCAATTAAGATAGATATTAACAAATACTTTTAAAAAATTGTTCACATATATTTATATATACGTAATTCTTTTACAATATTCAATAAAGAAAAATGTTCACAAATATTTAAATATACATAATTCATTAAAAACATTAAAATAAAGAAATTTTTGACAAGTATTTAAATTAAAATAATTATTTACAAAAATTGAAACATACACAATCATTTACAAAATTTACATAAAGCACAATATTCACCAATATTCAAATAACCAAAATTATTACAAATATTTTAAAAAGTTTTTTTTAATTGTTAAATAAGATTATTGTTACTCATATTAAAGATAAATATTCTAAAAATGTTTTAATACACACAATAATTTACAATATTCAAATAAAGATATATATTCACAAATATTTATATTTACATAAATATTAAGATTGTGTGATGGAATTGATTCAGAGACACAAACTAACTGATCTTCATCTTTAGGTGTTTCAGCTCTGAGCAGATCAGTGAATATAATAAATTATAAAAACATAAATAAATCCCTCATGGAGCTGTAGCCCCGCCCTCATGGACATGTAGCCCCGCCCTCGTCGAGCTGTGGCCCCGCCCTCATTGAGCCATGACCCCACCCCCATTGGGAAAGCTTATTAACTACCAGCTCAGCTGTTTGACAGAGGGCATTATTTAATTCAGGGATAAAGATTTAAAAACAGAAGAAATCAAATCTGTGTTTGGTTCATTAACACTTCAGCTAACAAAGAAAACCACAAACAAATCAAAAAACAGACATTTTCCTGGTGTGGGATTGAAAGGTTTTAAAAGCCAACGGGTGATTATGACACAAAAATGAAAAAATATTTGGGACTAAATCAGTTAGAAAAAAACAGGAAGTCTGTAAACAAAGATAAAAAATAAATAAAATAAAAGATCCTGAGTTTGACAAAGACAAAACGTTTATCAGACTTTAATGTGTTTATATCATCGGATCAGTAAATGAAGTTTTTAAAATAATAATGATGTTATTATCATGGGGGCCTTTAGCAGGACCTCAGGTCTGAACCTCTGACCCCCCTCAGACCTCTACAGGGTCAGCTGGTCCCTGAAGAACCTCTAAGGAGGACCAGGACCTGTGAGGAGGACCAGGACCTGGGTCCCTGTGAGGACAGAGGTCTTCCTGGTGAAGGGTCTCCTGGAGGATCAGTGTCAGGTTTCGGTCTCAGGCCGTAAATCCCTCAGACTGGTCCAGAGGAACCAGGGTCCACATCTGTTAGAGATAAACTGCATCTGACACAGGATACTGCAGTCCACCTTAACTGACCGTGGATTTAAGGTGGACTGAAGGGTTCTGACTGCACAGATCAGCTGCTGCAGGAACAACCTTAAATTAAAAATAATACGTGTATATATCTATAATTCAAAAATGATTCAAGAATATTTATTAAATATTAATATTACTACTATATTATTTTTAGAATTAAATTTATCCATCATCTATCTATCTAATTATCTATCTAGACACACACATATAGATAGATAGATAGATAGATAGATAGATAGATAGATAGATAGATAGATAGATAGATAGATAACTAAATATTAATAGTTAAGGATGCTAGTTGTTATCAGAGCTTTCTGCTGACGTCATAGATCAGACTTGTTCATCACAGATTTCAATGTTTTTATCTTCAGCCTCAGAGAATAATCTGACATGATGATCAGGACCTCCTCAGAAAACACACGGTCTAAAGACTAAACACAGTCCGGACCTGAAGTCCAGAACTAAAGTCCAGATAAATTCCGGACCCAGACAGGTCCTCGGTCTGGTCTTCGTGGAGACCCTCGGGCGGCTGCAGAGCATCATATCTGCTCTGCTCGGACGATCCCGCACGGACTTTGACCCCCTCCCCCCAGACTCGGTTCGGACTCACCCCTGCAGCCGGCCTCGGATCCGGCTGTGTTGTAGGACCGCCTGGTACGGAGAGCGGGCCGCGCAGCCCGTGAGGAGCAGGACCAGAACCGGGACCAGGACCAGGACCAGGAGCTTCATGGCTGTCGGAGTGTAAACGCTGCTGCTGCTGCTCAGAGTTCTTCTTCTTCTTCTTCTTCTTTCTCTGCAGCGGAGTCCCGCCTGGAGCAGGACCAGGACCTTTATAGACCAGAGGGGGAGGGGGCGGGGCGGGGCGTAGAGGGGCGGGGCGAGAGCTCATGTTCAGATCGAGAGGGCCTAAGAGCTCTCAGGTGAAGACCTGCAGAGGAGCAGCAGACCTGCAGGATCATGAGAGGAGCTTAAGATCCTCCAGACAGGTTCTTCTCCAGGTCCTCCAGTCAGGTTCTTCTCCAAGTCCTCCAGTCAGGTTCTTCTCCAAGTCCTCCAGTCAGGTTCTTCTTTAAATTCTCACATCCTCCAGTCAGGTTCTTCTCCAGGTCCTCCAGACAGGATCTTCTCCAAGTTCTCCTGTCAGGTTCTTCTCCAAGTCCTCCAGACAGGATCTTCTCCAAGTTCTCCTGTCAGGTTCTTCTCCAAGTCCTCACATCCTCCAGTCAGGTTCTTCTCCAGGTCCCCTAGTCAGGTTCTTCTCCAAGTCCTAACATCCTCCTGTCAGCTTCCTCTCCAAGTCCTCCAGACAGGTTCCTCTCCAAGTTCTCCAGACAGCTTCCTCTCCAAGTCCTCCTGTCAGCTTCCTCTCCAAGTCCTCCAGACAGGTTCTGCTCCAGGTCCTCTAGTCAGGTTCTTCTCCAAGTCCTCCAGTCATGTAGTCCTCACATCCTCCAGTCAGGTTCTTCTCCAGGTCCTCCAGTCATGTAGTCCTCACATCCTCCAGTCAGGTTCTTCTCCAGGTCCTCCAGTCAGCTTCCTCTCCAAGTCCTCCTGTCAGCTTCCTCTCCAAGTCCTCCAGACAGGTTCTGCTCCAGGTCCTCTAGTCAGGTTCTTCTCCAAGTCCTCCAGTCATGTAGTCCTCACATCCTCCAGTCAGGTTCTTCTCCAGGTCCTCCAGTCATATAGTCCTCACATCCTCCAGTCAGCTTCCTCTCCAAGTCCTCCTGTCAGCTTCCTCTCCAAGTCCTCCAGACAGGTTCTGCTCCAAGTTCTCTAGTCAGGTTCTTCTCCAAGTCCTCACATCCTCCAGTTAGGTTCTTCTCCAGGTCCTCTAGTCAGGTTCTTCTCCAAGTCCTCCAGTCATGTAGTCCTCACATCCTCCAGTCAGGTTCTTCTCCAGGTCCTCCAGTCATGTACTCCTCACATCCTCCAGTCAGGTTCTTCTCCAGGTCCTCCAGTCAGGTTCTTCTCCAAGTCCTCCAGTCATGTAGTCCTCACATCCTCCAGTCAGGTTCTTCTCCAAGTCCTCCAGACAGGTTCTTCTCAAGTTCTCCTGTCGGGTTCTTCTCCAAGTCCTTTAGACAGCTTCCTCTCCAAGTCCTCCTGTCAGCTTCCTTTCCAAGTCCTCCAGACAGGTTCTTCTCCAAGTCCTCCAGTCATGTTCTTCTCCAAGTCCTTCAGCTAGGTTCATCACCAAGAACTCTGATCACGATCCTCTCCAAGTCCTCCAGACAGGTTCTTCTCCTCACTCCAGTCATGTCTTCCTCCAGTCCTCTCCAGACAGGTTTCTCTCCAAGTCCTCCTGTCGGGTTCTTCTCCAAGTCCTTTAGACAGCTTCCTCTCCACGACCACGAGGGAGGCTCTTCTCCAAGTCCTCCAGACAGGTTCTTCTCCAAGTCCTCCAGTCATGTTCTTCTCCAAGTCCTTCAGCTAGGTTCATCACCAAGAACTCTGGTCACGATCCTCTCCAAGTCCTCCAGACAGGTTCTTCTCCAAGTCCAAGTCATGTGTCGATGGCTTGAATCTAAACTTTGAGGTCTCTAATCTCAGTTTCTGTAGCTTTAATCTAAGGCGTTATGACATTAATCCTGGTTTCTTCAGATTTAATCTGAACTGTTATGACAGACTTAATCTCGGTGTCTGTATCTTTAATTTAAAGCGTAATGACATACTTAATCTCAGTGTCTGTAACTTTAATTTAAAGCGTAATGACAGACTTAATCTCGGTGTCTGTAACTTTAATTTAAGGCGTAATGACAGACTTAATCTCGGTGTCTGTATTTTTAATTTAAAGCATAATGACAGACTTAATCTTGTGTCTGTATCTTTAATTTAAAGCGTAATGACAGACTTAATCTCCTGTCTGTATCTTTAATTTAAGGCGTAATGACAGACTTAATCTCGTGTCTGTATCTTTAATTTAAAGCATAATGACAGACTTAATCTTGTGTCTGTATCTTTAATTTAAGGCGTAATGACAGACTTAATCTTGTGTCTGTATCTTTAATTTAAGGCGTAATGACAGACTTAATCTCGGTGTCTGTGTCTTTAATTTAAAGTGTAATGACAGACTTAATCTCCTGTCTGTATCTTTAATTTAAAGCATAATGACAGACTTAATCTCCTGTCTGTATCTTTAATTTAAGGCGTAATGACAGACTTAATCTCGGTGTCTGTATCTTTAATTTAAAGTGTAATGACAGACTTAATCTCTGTGTCTGTATCTTTAATTTAAAGTGTAATGACAGACTTAATCTCTGTGTCTGTATCTTTAATTTAAAGTGTAATGACAGACTTAATCTTGTGTCTGTATCTTTAATTTAAAGCGTAATGACAGACTTAATCTTGTGTCTGTATCTTTAATTTAAAGTGTAATGACAGACTTAATCTCGTGTCTGCAGCTGTTCTTTTTGCCCGTCCCTCTCCTGCTGTCGGCGTGTCCTCCTTTGAGCAGAACCAGATGAAGCTCTGAGCTTCAGGAACATTTAAGCAGAGACGGATCAACTGTCCTGATCCTCCAGATTTACCCTTATGAAACAGGTCTGCACCGAGACTCTGGACTCAGATTGAGGGACGTGGACTGACCTCCACGTGGACTTCTACTGACCTTCACGTTAAGGTCTGATGGTCTTCAAGTGGACATCTCAATGGACCTTCAGGAGGTGTTCTGCTTATCTTGGTTCAGGAGGTGATCTACATGTCCTGGTTCAGAAGGTGGTCTTCATGTCCTGGTTCAGAAGGTGGTCTTCATGTCCTGGTTCAGGAGGTAGTCTACATGTCCTGGTTCAGAAGGTGGTCCACATGCCCGGGTTCAGAAGGTGGTCTACATTTCCTGGTTCAGGAGGTGATCTACATGTCATGGTTCAGAAGGTGGTCTACATGTCCTGGTTCAAAAGGTGGTCTACATGTCCTGGTTCAGAAGGTGGTCTTCATGTCCTGGTTCAGGAGGTGGTCTACATATCCTGGTTCAGAAGGTGGTCTACATGTCCTGGTTCAGAAGGTGGTCTACATGTCCTGGTTCAGATGGTAGTCTACATGTCCCGGTTCTGGAGGTGGTCTACATGTCCTAGCTCAGAAGGTGATCTACATGTCCTGGTTCAGATGGTTATATACATGTCCCGGTTCTGGAGGTGGTCTACATGTCCCGGTTCAGAAGGTGGTCTGCATGTCCTGGTTCAGAAGGTGGTCTTCATGTCCTGGTTCAGGAGGTAGTCTACATGTCCTGGTTCAGAAGGTGGTCCACATGCCCGGGTTCAGAAGGTGGTCTACATTTCCTGGTTCAGGAGGTGATCTACATGTCATGGTTCAGAAGGTGGTCTACATGTCCTGGTTCAAAAGGTGGTCTACATGTCCTGGTTCAGAAGGTGGTCTTCATGTCCTGGTTCAGAAGGTGGTCTACATATCCTGGTTCAGAAGGTGGTCTACATGTCCTGGTTCAGATGGTAGTCTACATGTCCCGGTTCTGGAGGTGGTCTACATGTCCTAGCTCAGAAGGTGATCTACATGTCCTGGTTCAGATGGTTATATACATGTCCCGGTTCTGGAGGTAGTCTACATGTCCCGGTTCAGAAGGTGGTCTGCATGTCCTGGTTCAGAAGGTGGTCTACGTGTCCTGGCTCAGAAGGTGGTCTACATGTCCTAGTTCAGAAGGCGGTCTACATGTCCTGGTTCAGAAGGTGGTCTACATGTCCTGGTTCATATGGTGGTTTACATGTCCTGGTTCAGAAGGTGGTCTACGTGTCCTGGCTCAGAAGGTGGTCTACATGTCCCGGTTCTGGAGGTGGTCTACATGTCCTAGTTCAGAAGGTGGTCTACATGTCCTGGTTCAGAAGGTGGTCTACATGTCCTGGTTCAGAAGGTGGTCTTCATGTCCAGATTCAGAAGGTGGTCTACATGTCCTAGTTTCGAAGGTGGTCTGCATATCCTGGTTCAGAAGGTGGTCTATGTGTCCTGGCTCAGAAGGTGGTCTACATGTCCCGGTTCTGGAGGTGGTCTACATGTCCTAGTTCAGAAGGTGGTCTACATGTCCTGGTTCAGAAGGTGGTCTACATGTCCTGGTTCAGAAGGTAGTATGTCCGGGTTCAGAAGGTGGTCTTCATGTCCAGATTCAGAAGGTGGTCTACATGTCCTAGTTTCGAAGGTGGTCTGCATATCCTGGTTCAGAAGATGGCCTACATGTCCTGGTTCAGAAAGTGGTCTACATGTCCAGGTTCAGAAGGTGGTCTACATATCCTGGTTCAGAAGGTGGTCTACGTGTCCCGGTTCAGAAAGTGGTCTGCATATCCTGGTTCAGAAGGTGGTCTTCATGTCCAGGTTCAGAAGGTGGTCTGCATGTCCGGGTTCAGAAGGTGGTCTGCATGTCCTGGTTCAGAAGGTGGTCTGCATGTCCAGGTTCAGAAGGTGGTCTACATATCCTGGTTCAGAAGGTGGTCTACATATCCTGGTTCAGAAGGTGGTCTACATGTCCTGGTTCAGGAGGTGTTCTACATGTTCTGGTTCAGAAGGTGGTCTGCATGTCCTGGTTCAGAAGGTGGTCTGCATGTCCTGGTTCAGAAGGTGGTCTGCATGTCCTGGTTCAGAAGGTGGTCTTCATGTCCTGGTTCAGAAGGTGGTCTTCATGTCCTGGTTCAGAAGGTGGTCTTCATGTCCTGGCTCAGATGGACCACCTTACGTGGTGGTTCCTGTGGTCTTTCTGCTTCATGTCCTCAAACTGAAGCTCCTGGACTTTTGCTAGCTAACAGCTAAGAGCTAACAGCTAACAGCTCAGTGTGACCTTTATGGATGTGACCCCTCCCCCCCGACCCTGAGTGACCTTTTCCCGCCGTAAACCTTTAAGAGCGGGAAAGTTTTTCATGTTTATGCTCCTGAAGGCGTCACAGCTGGAGGACGGCTCTGCCTGGTGACGAAGACGTTCAGAAGAAGAACCGTCATCGGCTGCTCTGGACCTCTGACCTCTGACCTCTGACCTGCAGTGACCCCAGGTGGGTCACCTCTGACCTTCAGGTCCAGAACACCTCACAGTCAGACCAGGAGACCGAGGCCCAGCGTCCACACCGCCACATCATGAAGCGTGAGCGGGCGTCTCTGCAGACTGAGCGTGAGGGAATTACCCAGAGTGCATTGCACCGTGGCGTGGTCGATTATAACGGGTCAAAGAAACAATAAAGAAAAGAAAGATTTCAATAAAAACATTATTTAATAAACACAGATATGAAATAAAGTTTTAAAATAAAATCAGAAATAAGAATAATGATGGAGGGTCATAATGAATGTTGTTATGGACTGAAGCTTGTGCTGAATGTTTATTTATTTATTTATTTATTTATTTATTTATTTATTTATAATCTAAGTCATTGTTCATTTGTTATACTTGTTTGTGTTTGAGCTGCTGAGGTCATAAGTCACTTTGTTTCCCATCGAGAGTGTTTGTTTATTATATTCTGCAAATTCAAATGAAATTTATTCTTGATTAAAAACATAATAAATCCAACTTTTGAAGATGTTGCTCTGTTTGAGACATGCTGTGATTCTTGTTACTATGAAACTGAAACTATTTACCATTTTTTTATTTAAAGTCTTTATAGATGTGCATTTTGGTCAGAAGTGGAGTAGATCTATAACACACAGAACAGGTCAACAGGTCGACTTACAGAAAAGGATGTTTTATATTTTTATGATGGTGAACATAGAAACTGTCAGCAGGTATTTTATTTATTTATGTATATTATACAGGAAATGTTATATTTATGTGTAAATGGAAACAACAATGACCAAAAATTAAACAATTCAAGAAGGAAATAGAAAATTAGATAAACTCATTTAAATAAACAGGAAACAAAGAGCAAAGAAAACTGTGCACATTCTGGAATATTCTAAGTTTAATCATTATTGACATGCCTCTTGTATGTTTGCATATGTGTATATATATATATATATATATATATATGTATGTATCTATATATATATATATATATATATATATATATGTATGTATATATATATATATATATGTATCTGTGTGTATATATATATACATATATATGTATATATGTCTATATATGTGTATGTATGTATATATATATAGATATATAGATATATACATGTATCTATATATATATAGATACATGTATATATACATATATATGTATGTATGTAAGTATATGTGTGTATATGTATATATATATATATATATATATATACATATAGTCATGGAAAAAATTATTAGACCACCCTTGTTTTCTTCAATTTCTTGTTCATTCTAATATCTGGTACCACTAAACGTATAATACAATGAACACAACAAAAAATGCAGCTGGTCACATAATACTTTATGTCCTATTTGACATTCTTAAGCTTAATTGATTCCCAGGGTATATAAGAGGCCATTTCATGTCACAAGCAGCACTGCACATGCAAAGGCCTAGAGTGGTTTCCTGCTTACATTCAAGCCGTAGCACAACTCAGAAGTTGTCAGCTCTCACATAATGCCTAAAACAAAAGAATTATGTGAAGCCACAAAGGCAGCCATCTTGGCACTGCTGGAAATTGGCATGAGTGAGAGACAGGTAGCGAAAAAACTGAAGATCTCCAAGACAGCCGTTCATTACAACAAAAAAAAAAACAAGCTGAACATGGCACTACCAAATTGCTACCTGGCCGTGGCAGGAAACGTCTTTCTACCCCACGAGATGACCGTGCACTCATCCGTTCCTGTGTCAGGAATCGTCGTCAGACCTCCAGGGACCTTAAAAATGAGTGGGCACTGTTGAGAAATGTGACTTGTTCAGCAAGGACAGTTCGAAACCGACTTGTTGAAGCTGGTTTGAAGTCACACAGAGCACGCAAGAAGCCCTTCATCAATGAAAGGCAGAGGAAGGCCCGGTTACTCTTTGCTCGAGACCACAAGGATTGGACTGTTGATGATTGGGCTAAGGTTCTCTTCAGTGATGAATCCAATTTTGAATTGATGCCCACTCCAGCCAACTTACTGGTTAGGAGGAAGCCTGGAGAAGCTTACAACCCAGACTGTCTTGCCCCTACAGTAAAACATGGGGGTGGATCAGTCATGATCTGGGGTTGTTTCAGTCTGAGTGGAACAGGGCAAATGCAATTGTGTGAAGGCCGAATGAACCAGGTCATGTACAGGACTACCCTTGAAAACAGTCTTCTTCCATCAGCTGGAAAACTCTTTCCTGCCTCC
>JAZDUH010000383.1:38652500-38655000 GCA_036419115.1 Scarus forsteni
ATGCAGGACTAAAACAATTTTAGAAAATACAATAACTGTTAATTTAAATAATGTAATACTGCTGTAAAGACATTTACAGTAAATTACTGTACAATTTTTACAGTGTGACACCAGAACTATAAATGTAAATAATTGACTAACCATTACTATTATCTTTTTAAACACAGCCTTATTTCTGTTTATTTATTACACTGTAGTCTGTAGTCAGCCTTATTCACTAATAAGAGTTGGATTTATTAGATTTATCATCAGGAGCTGAAAGAAACAGCCTGAGGATTCAGGAGGATTCAGGTGGATTCAGGAGGATTCAGGAGGATTCAGGAGGATCCAGGCGGATTCAGGAGGATTCAGGAGGATTCAGGAGGATCCAGGAGGATCCAGGAGGATCCAGGAGGATCCAGGACTCCGGAGGATCTCTGTGAAGTTTCCTGATCATCAGTCAGAGTGAGAGCTCTTCACTTTGAGTCCTATCTGTGCAGAGCTCTTCAGACCTCAGAGCAGAGCTGCAGACTCCACCACACTCTGCCCAACAGCCACCTGCAGGCAGGTTTACCCGGGCCAGACCAGGATCAGACCAGGACCAGACCCGGACCAGACCAGGACCAGACCCGGTTTGGACCCGGACCTCCATCAGACCGGGGCTGGACTACAGACGGATGTAAACCCGGACTACAGCCCCCCTCCTCTTCTTCTTCTGCGGCTCTGTAAGTTGTGTTCCGGTTGGAGATGCCGGTCCAGATCCCGGACGACTCGGACTTCTCGTCCTTTAAGGACCAGTGCCTGAACCCCGACGGCTGGGTCAGCAGGTACAGCAAAGGGGGGGTGACGGTGTGGTGCCGCGAGGAGGAGAGCGCGAGCGTCCAGAAGCTCAAGGTGAGGCTGGGATCACACCTGAGCGTGTTAGTCAGAGGTCAGAGGTCACAGGTGGATTTTCAAAATAAAAGTCCAGGGGTCACCAAAGGTCAAATAAAACAGCCTCAAAAACTTTTCACAAAAAACCAAAAGTGTTTTAATTTGATTAAAACTTCTGTCTGGAGGGTTTACTAACACTCCGATAGTTCAGATTCAAAATAAACACGAGATCAGAAGTGTTTAAAAAAATAATAATAATAATGTTTTTAATAATAATAATAATAATAATGATAATAATAATAATAATGTTTTTAACAATAATAATAATAATAACAATAATAATGTTTTTAAATAATAATAATAATAATAATAATAATAATAATAATAATAATAATAATGTTTTTAATAATAATAATAATAATAATAATAATGTTTTTAATAATAATAATAATAATAATAATAATAATAATGTTTTTAATAATAATAATAATAATAATGTTTTTAATAATAATAATAATAACAATAATAATGTTTTTAAATAATAATAGTAATAATAATAATAATAATAATAATAATAATAACCTTTTAAATGTCTGTTGTTGTTTTTATTTCATATTAAAGTTCATTCAGTCAGAACCGACCAATCAGAGTCCAGTATTCTGTCACATGAGCAGCGAGCAGGTGAAGAACAGATAAATCAATATTTCAGTTCCTGCTCAGCGTCGCCGTGGTAACAGCATCAATACATCAGCTGATTGGTGACCCTCAGTCAGAGGTCAGAGGTCACCAGAGGGGCTAAAGGTCAAACCTCCGTCAGAGGGAAACAGAGCTCGACTGAAACCAGAACCAGGACCAGAGACCTGAACCTGCTCCAGTCCAGGTCCAAGGGTCTGTTTCTGATCCAGAGGAAGTCCAGTCCAGTCCAGTCCAGTCCAGTCCAGTCCAACAAGTTCTCCTTAAACCAAACTTTCTGCTCCCCCTGGTTCACTTCATCATTAAAGTTCAAAGACCCAGACCCAGATCCTCTACCAGAATCTCTGTGAGGTCTTTCAGACCCGAGCATCAGACCAGAGTCTCTGTCCCCCCACAGAGAAAACCAGACCTTTATTTAGACCTGCTTCAGCACATGTGGCCTCGTGGTGGAGTCTGCTGCCCCACAATGTGGATTTGACAACCTCGGACTCAGACTGTGATGGATGGATGATAGACTGATGTATAGAAGGATGGATGGATGGATGGATGGATGGATGGATGGATGGATGATAGACTGATGTATAGAAGGATGGATGGATGGATGGATGGATGATAGACTGATGTATAGAAGGATGGATGGATGGATGGATGATAGACTGATGTATAGAAGGATGGATGGATGGATGGATGGATGATAGACTGATGTATAGAAGGATGGATGGATGGATGGATGGATGGATGGATGATAGACTGATGTATAGAAGGATGGATGGATGGATGTATGATAGACTGATGTATAGAAGGATGGATGGATGGATGGATGGATGGATGATAGACTGATGTATAAAAGGATGGATGGATGGATGGATGGATGGATGGATGGATAATAGACTGATGTATAGATGGAAGGATGGATGGATGGATGGATGGATGATAGACTGATGTATAGAAGGAT
>JAZDUH010000383.1:38657500-38695000 GCA_036419115.1 Scarus forsteni
AAGGATGGATGGATGGATGGATGGATGGATGGAGATAGACTGATTTATAGAAGGATGGATGGATGGATGGATGGATGGATGGATGGATGGATGGATGGATGATAGACTGATGTATAGAAGGATGGATGGATGGCTGACAGCTGTATGGCTGGATGGATGTACTTTTCGATGGATGGATGCATAGATGGATGATGGATGGATGGATGGATGAATGCTGTCTTATCTGTGGTGTGATGATGATGTCACTGTTGTGGGCGGGGCTTCAGAGTGACCACAGTAACATAACAAGTGTGTTGTCACTGGTGGATGAAGCTGGAGTAAACCCACTCACGACCCTACAAGCTCCACACAGAGAGCTGGGTGGACCAGGAGGTCAGACATCTGGACTGATGAGGGCCAGGAAGATGGACTCTGAGTTTAACTGAAGCCTGATGGAGGGAGGAGGAGCCGCGGAGCTAATGAGGAGCTAACAAGAAGCTAACAAGGAGCTAACGAGGAGCTAACAAGGAGCTAACAGGGAGCTAATGAGGAGCTAACAAGGAGCTAACGAGGAGCTAACAAGCTCTCTGATGGACCCTCATTTATTCATGAAGACAGCTGAGAGCTCATGCTGTGACCTTTGACTCCACGCTGACCACAGGAAGTGAACTGCAGGACGCCATCATGGAGGGAAAGTGAAGCACTCTGAGGTGATGAAGATGAAGATGAAGATGAAGATGAAGATGACGTCTTTGTGATGCACAGAGCAGCTTCTTCTTCTTCTACTGTCCCGTGAATAATTCAAACATCCTGAAGAGGACCAATGACATCTCACCTACACCTGGGCACATGTGTAGCTGTGATGTCATTGGTCCTCAGGTGGACACAGACAGGTACAGGCTCTGGGTCTGTGCAGAATCCAGACTGAGAGCTGAAATGTTGGTTCTGGTTAATAAACCGTGCGTGTGCACACCTGTGAGCACTCTCCCCTTTACAAACCCGGCCCACCTGAGTAAAGGTGGATTCACCTGTACACACCTGAGTAAAGGTGGATTCACCTACACACCTGAGTAAAGGTGGATTCACCTGCACACCTGAGTAAAGGTGGATTCACCTGCACACCTGAGTAAAGGTGGATTCACCTGCACTCACCTGAGTAAAGGTGGATTCACCTACACACCTGAGTAAAGGTGGATTCACCTGCACACCTGAGTAAAGGTGGATTCACCTACACACCTGAGTAAAGGTGGATTCACCTGTACACCTGAGTAAAGGTGGATTCACCTGTACACACCTGAGTAAAGGTGGATTCACCTGCACACCTGAGTAAAGGTGGATTCACCTGCACTCACCTGAGTAAAGGTGGATTCACCTACACACCTGAGTAAAGGTGGATTCACCTGCACTCACCTGAGTAAAGGTGGATTCACCTGCACACCTGAGTAAAGGTGGATTCACCTGCACACCTGAGTAAAGGTGGATTCACCTGCACACACCTGAGTAAAGGTGGATTCACCTGCACACCTGAGTAAAGGTGGATTCACCTGCACACACCTGAGTAAAGGTGGATTCACCTGCACACCTGAGTAAAGGTGGATTCACCTGCACTCACCTGAGTAAAGGTGGATTCACCTGCACACCTGAGTAAAGGTGGATTCACCTGCACACACCTGAGTAAAGGTGGATTCACCTGCACACACCTGAGTAAAGGTGGATTCACCTGCACTCACCTGAGTAAAGGTGGATTCACCTGCACTCACCTGAGTAAAGGTGGATTCACCTGCACACCTGAGTAAAGGTGGATTCACCTGCACACACCTGAGTAAAGGTGGATTCACCTGCACACACCTGAGTAAAGGTGGATTCACCTGCACACACCCGAGTAAAGATGGATTCACCTGCACACTCCTGAGTAAAGGTGGATTCACCTACACACCTGAGTAAAGGTGGATTCACCTGCACACCTGAGTAAAGGTGGATTCACCTGCACACCTGAGTAAAGGTGGATTCACCTGCACACCTGAGTAAAGGTGGATTCACCTGCACTCACCTGAGTAAAGGTGGATTCACCTACACACCTGAGTAAAGGTGGATTCACCTGCACACCTGAGTAAAGGTGGATTCACCTGTACACACCTGAGTATACACACCTGAGTAAAGGTGGATTCACCTGCACACCTGAGTAAAGGTGGATTCACCTGCACTCACCTGAGTAAAGGTGGATTCACCTGCACTCACCTGAGTAAAGGTGGATTCACCTGCACACCTGAGTAAAGGTGAATTCACCTGTACACACCTGAGTAAAGGTGGACTCACCTGCACCCACCTGAGTAAAGGTGGATTCACCTGCACACCTGAGTAAAGGTGGATTCACCTGTACACACCTGAGTAAGGGTGGATTCACCTACACACCTGAGTAAAGGTGGATTCACCTACACACCTGAGTAAAGGTGGATTCATCTGCACACCTGAGTAAGGGTGGATTTACCTACCCACCTGAGTAAAGGTGGATTCACCTACACACCTGAGTAAAGGTGGATTCATCTGCACACCTGAGTAAAGGTGGATTCACCTGTACACACCTGAGTAAAGGTGGATTCACCTACACACCTGAGTAAAGGTGGATTCACCTGTACACCTGAGTAACGGTGGATTCACCTGCACACCTGAGTAAAGGTGGACTCACCTGTACACACCTGAGTAAAGGTGGATTCACCTGTACACACCTGAGTAAAGGTGGACTCACCTGTACACACCTGAGTAAAGGTGGATTCACCTGCACACACCTGAGTAAAGGTGGACTCACCTGTACACACCTGAGTAAAGGTGGATTCACCTGTACACACCTGAGTAAAGGTGGATTCACCTGTACACCTGAGTAAAGGTGGATTCACCTGCACACCTGAGTAAAGGTGGACTCACCTGTACACACCTGAGTAAAGGTGGATTCACCTGTACACCTGAGTAAAGGTGGACTCACCTGTACACACCTGAGTAAAGGTGGATTCACCTGTACACACCTGAGTAAAGGTGGATTCACCTGTACACCTGAGTAAAGGTGGATTCACCTGCACACCTGAGTAAAGGTGGACTCACCTGTACACACCTGAGTAAAGGTGGATTCACCTGTACACCTGAGTAAAGGTGGATTCACCTGTACACACCTGAGTAAAGGTGGATTCACCTGTACACCTGAGTAAAGGTGGATTCACCTGCACACCTGAGTAAAGGTGGATTCACCTGAACACACCCACCTGTGACCATGCATGTTGTTCATCACCTGCCTGCAGTCTGAGTCCGTGTGTTCAGAACACGTTTTTGTTTCTGTCGATGTTTGAGGAAACAGAATAAAGTAGAAACAAATCAACAGAAAAGTTCCTTGATAGAGATTTAAAGCTTTTAAAAGATATTATTATTATTATTATTATTATTATTATTATTATTATTATTATTATTATTATTATTATCAACATTATTAATTTAAATACTTAAACATTTACTAATATGATGTACTAACCTTTCTGCCTTTTCTAGTTGATTTTGATTTTGCCACAAATATTTGTGCATTTTAAAATCTTTAACTTTTCAAACCTTTAAGTCTGAAACAAAGAAAATCTCTGTTTATTGGTTTGTTTGTAGTTTTCTCTGTTTCCTGAAATGTTAATGGAATCAAACTGTGATTTGATTCGTTCTGTTTTTTAAAATGTTAAATATAAATGTTTTTATTGATGACCTCTGCTGAACAGCTGAGCTGGTAGGTAAAGATAAAAGTTCCACAAAAAGATGAATGAAAAGGTTTCATCAGGTAAACATTAACATCATTTATCTGTGGGAGCAGTCTTGTTGCTCCTTCAGCTGTGATTTAACACTTTTGTTGAAGCCTCTAAAGTTAGTTTGCATGTTCAGCTCAGTGGGTAGAATATTCCAGAGTTTATAATCCCAGCCTTCGTGTAGGAAGTGACGTACACCACCTTCAGGCTTTGTTCATAAGCAGCTTTATAAATGATAAACGTGAACATCCAGACTTTAATATTTATTTAAGACGCTAAAGCAGCATGACATTTATCCAGACTGTGAAGCGGGGGCTTCAGTCTGACTCTGTCTGGTTTAACATAAATACAGACTCAGCTCTCTGTCTTTACAGATAAATAAATAAATAAAGCAGGCGGACACACAAAGACGTCATGAATGATTAACGCCTGCAGAGCTCTGCTGATTGAGTTACACGAGGCCGAGCCGACCGTCACCAGATCTGAGAGCATGGCAGTGGAAAAACGTGACGTTATACAGTAGGCCGGATCACATGACGACGGGGGGGGGGGGTCTGCGATAGGACGGTGTACGGTGAAGTCAGGAGGTCAGGAGGTGTGGCAAGGTCACTGGTTAGATGGATTATTAAGACAGAGCTGAAGCCAGACCGGAAGGTTCTTGGTTCAAATCCCTGCCTGGTCCTCTCTGTGGGAGTTATTATAAAAGTTATTATAAGAGTTATTATAAGAGTTTTTACAAGAGTTCTTACAAGAGTTTTTACAAGAGTTATTATAAGAGTTATTATAAGAGTTATTATCAGAGTTATTTTATGAGTTATTATGAGAGTTATTTTAAGTGTTTTTACAAGAGTTTTTACAAGAGTTTTTATCAGTTATTATCAGAGTTATTGTAAGAGTTATTATCAGAGTTATTTTATGAGTTATTATGAGAGTTATTTTAAGTGTTTTTACAAGAGTTTTTACAAGAGTTTTTATCAGTTATTATCAGAGTTATTATAAGAGTTATTATCAGAGTTATTTTATGAGTTATTGTCAGAGTTATTATAAGAGTTTTTACAAGAGTTATTATAAAAGTTATTATAAGAGTTTTTACAAGAGTTTTTACAAGAGTTATTATAAGAGTTATTATAAGAGTTTTTACAAGAGTTTTTACAAGAGTTTTTACAAGAGTTATTATAAGAGTTATTATAAGAGTTATTATCAGAGTTATTTTAAGAGTTATTATCAGAGTTATTTTAAGAGTTATTATCAGAGTTATTTTAAGTGTTTTTACAAGAGTTATTATCAGAGTTATTATCAGAGTTATTATAAGAGTTATTATAAGACTTATTATAAGAGTTATTTTAAGAATTATTATAAGAGTTATTTTAAGAGTTATTATCAGAGTTATTTTAAGTGTTTTTACAAGAGTTTTTATCAGTTATAATAAGAGTTATTATAAGAGTTATTATAAGAGTTATTATCAGAGTTATTTTAAGAGTTATTATCAGAGTTATTTTAAGAGTTATTATCAGAGTTATTTTAAGTGTTTTCACAAGAGTTATTATCAGAGTTATTATCAGAGTTATTATAAGAGTTATTATAAGAGTTATCAGAGTTATTATAAGAGTAATTATAAGAGTTATTTTAAGAGTTATTATAAGAGTTATTTTAAGAGTTATTATAAGAGTTATTATCAGAGTTATTATAAGACTTATTATAAGAGTTATTTTAAGAGTTATTATAAGAGTTATTTTAAGTGTTTTTACAAGAGTTTTTATCAGTTATTATAAGAGTTATTATAAGAGTTATTATAAGAGTTATTATCAGAGTTATTATGAGAGTTATTATAAGAGTTATCAGAGTTATTATAAGAGTTATTATAAGAGTTATTTTAAGAGTTATTATAAGAGTTATTTTAAGTGTTTTTACAAGAGTTTTTATCAGTTATTATAAGAGTTATTATAAGAGTTATTATAAGAGTTATTTTAAGTTATTTTAAGAGTTATTATAAGAGTTATTATCAGAGTTATTATAAGACTTATTATAAGAGTTATTTTAAGAGTTATTATAAGAGTTATTTTAAGTGTTTTTACAAGAGTTTTTATCAGTTATTATAAGAGTTATTATCAGAGTTATTATAAGAGTTATTATAAGAGTTATCAGAGTTATTATAAGAGTTATTATGAGTTATTTTAAGAGTTATTATAAGAGTTATTTTAAGTGTTTTTACAAGAGTTTTTATCAGTTATTATAAGAGTTATTATAAGAGTTATTATAAGAGTTGTTATCAGAGTTATTATAAGAGTTATTATAAGAGTTATTTTACGAGTTATTATAAGAGTTATTATAAGAGTTATTATAAGAGTTATTTTAAGTGTTTTTACAAGAGTTTTTATCAGTTATTATAAGAGTTATTATAAGAGTTATTATAAGAGTTGTTATCAGAGTTATTATAAGAGTTATTATAAGAGTTATTTTACGAGTTATTATAAGAGTTATTATAAGAGTTATTATAAGAGTTGTTATCAGAGTTATTATAAGAGTTATTATAAGAGTTATTTTACGAGTTATTATAAGAGTTATTATAAGAGTTATTATCAGAGTTATTATCAGAGTTATTATAAGAGTTATTATAAGAGTTATTATAAGAGTTATCAGAGTTATTATCAGAGTTATTATCAGAGTTATTATAAGAGTTATTATAAGAGTTATTATAAGAGTTATCAGAGTTATTATAAGAGTTATTATAAGTTATTTTAAGTGTTTTTACAAGAGTGTTTATCAGTTATTATAAGAGTTATTATAAGAGTTATTATCAGAGTTATTATAAGAGTTATTATAAGAGTTATCAGAGTTATTATAAGAGTTATTATAAGAGTTATTTTAGGTGTTTTTACAAGAGTTTTTATCAGTTATTATAAGAGTTATTTTAAGAGTTTTTACAAGAGTTTTTATCAGGTATTATAAGAGTTATTATAAGAGTTATTTTAAGAATTATTATAATCAATCAGTCAATAAGTTAATCAGTCAACCAATCTGTTAGTCAATCAATCCATCAATCAGTCAGTATCTGAACAGCTCCAGTTAATAACAGTTTCTATATAGACACACATTTAAAAACATATATAGTTTCTTTATAATCCCATATTTCCGTGTCTGTGTTGTAGATGAGGATAGTGTGTAAAGACGTGACAGCAGAGACCATCTACGACGTCCTCCATGACACCAGCTACCGTAAGAAGTGGGACACCAACATGATCGACACGTATGACATCGGACGACTGACCGCCAACGCCGACATCGGATATTACTCCTGTGGGTTCAGCCTTCAGTCCAGTAACTCGTGCTCATAAGGAGCTGGTGTTTTGTTATTGATGAGTTTGTGCCCACAGGGAGATGTCCCACCCCCCTGAAGAACAGGGACTTTGTCACCATGAGGTCTTGGCTTCCTCTGGGCAGCGACTACCTGATCATCAACTACTCCGTCAAACACCCCGTGAGTTTAACCTTCTTCAATCCGGATTATTTTATCATCCAGAGGTCCACTTCAGCTCACCACGAGGAGAAGACACACCAGACTGGGACGTCCCACTTTATGGTGGGGGGGGATAGAAGCAAACCAAAGTGACGCCAAAGTGGGCGGAGCTTAAAACTGCAGTCTGGTGATTGGTTAGAAAAGTTATCATGTGACAGCAGCTAAGACAACAACACAATCTCCAGCGTGTTCAGATAAGCCGTGGGTGAAACTGATCTGTCCTCTGCAAACTTTGCCCAAACAAAGACCATAAACCAAAGACCAAAAACCAAAAAATAAAGACCAAAGACCAAAAACCAAAGACTAAAGACCAAAAACCAAAGACTAAAGACCAAAAACCAAAAAATAAAGACCAAAAACCAAAGACTAAAGACCAAAGACCAAAAAATAAAAAATAAAGACCAAAGACTAACGACCAAAGACTAAAGACCAAAAACCAAAGACTAAAGACCAAAGACCAAAGACTAAAGACCAAAGACCAAAAAATAAAGACTAAAGACCAAAGACTAACGACCAAAGACCAAAGACCAAAAACCAAAGACTAAAGACCAAAGACCAAAAAATAAAGACTAAAGACCAAATACTAATGACCAAAGACCAAAGACCAAAAACCAAAGACTAAAGACCAAAGACCAAAAAATAAAGACCAAAGACTAAAGACTAAACACCAAAGACTAAAGACTAAAGACCAAAAAATAAAGACCAAAGACTAAAAACCAAAGACTAAAGACTAAAGACCAAAGACCAAAAAACTAAAGACCAAAGACCAAAGACTAAAGACCAAAGACCAAAAACCAAAGACTAAAGACTAAAGACTAAAAACCAAAGACTAAAGACTAAAGACCAAAAAATAAAGACCAAAGACTAAAAACCAAAGACTAAAGACTAAAGACCAAAGACCAAAAAACTAAAGACCAAAGACCAAAAAACTAAAGACCAAAGACCAAAAACCAAAGACTAAAGACTAAAGACTAAAAACCAAAGACTAAAGACCAAAGACCAAAAAATAAAGACCAAAGACTAAAAACCAAAGACTAAAGACTAAAAACCAAAGACTAAAAACCAAAGACCAAAAAATAAAGACCAAAGACTAAAAACCAAAGACCAAAGACCAAAGACCAAAAACCAAAGACCAAAAAATAAAAACCAAAGACTAAAAACCAAAGACCAAAAAATAAAAACCAAAGACTAAAAACCAAAGACCAAAAAATAAAGACCAAAGACTAAAAACCAAAGACCAAAGACCAAAGACCAAAAAATAAAGACCAAAGACTAAAAACCAAAGACTAAAGACTAAAGACTAAAGACCTTAAGCCAAAGACCAAAAAATAAAGACTGAAAGCTAAAAACTAAAAACCATAGACCAAAGACTGAAACCCATAAACCAAAGACCAAAAGACCAAAAACTAAAGATCAAAAAGCAAAAACTGAAGACTGAAAAACAAAGACCATAAACCAAAGACTGAAGACCAAAAACCAAAGAGGAAAAACTAAAGACCAAAGCAGACTGTTCTTCTTAAACCCTGCTGTTCTTCTGTCTTCACTCTGTCGCTGATTTAAAAAACAGTCCAATAATGAAACAGATTTAAAGCTGGTTAAAATGTTTCAAATACAAAGGGACAGCAGCAACATTTTGATCTGAACCTTCTATTGTTACTGTTTTGGGCGGGGCTTGAGAGGATCACTTCCTGAAGGGGGCGGGGCTTGAGGGGATCACTAATGCAGACTCAGTCAGCAGTTAAAAAAGAAGCAGCTAAATTTAATGATGCAGCCTGCTAGCTGAGTTAGCACGCTTTGGACAAGAGACAGCGGTAACGTAAAAATGTGTTTGGAGGGGGCGGAGCTTTGCTGCACAGGTGTCATGGAGAAGGTGTTTCCACTGGACGTAAACTATGAGCTGAAGGGTCCTGGTCCAGAGCAGGATGATGGAGGACAGCGGTCGACCTCTGACCTGCTCTAACCTCCTGTCTCTGTCTCTGCAGCAACATCCTCCGAAGAAGGACTACGTCCGCGCCGTGTCCCTGCTGACGGGGTACCTGATCCAATCCAACGGAGCCACCTGCTCCACGCTCTACTACCTGACCCAGGTGGACCCCAGAGGTCAGGAGGCTCCTCCCAGTGTGGTCAAGGAGACTTGCTACTGTTTTATGACCTGTGGGGTTAACGCCCAGTAGCCTTTAGCCTAGCCTTTAGCATAGTCTTTAGCCTAGCCTTTGGCCTAGCCTTTAGACCAGCCTTTAGACTAGCCTTTAGCCTGGCCTTTAGCCTGGCCTTTAGCATAGCCTTTACATAGCCTTTCGCCTAGCCTTTATCTAGCCTTTCGCCTAGCCTTTAGCCTGGCCTTTAGCATAGCCTTTACATAGCCTTTCGCCTAGCCTTTAGCATAGCGTTTAGTCTAGCCTTTAGCCTAGTGTTTAGAATAGCCTTTAGCCTAGCCTTTAGCTGAGCCTTCAGCCTAGCCTTTAGCTGAGCCTTCAGCCTAGCCTTTAGCATAGCCTTTAGCATAGCCTTAAGCATAGCCTTTAGCAGATCCTTTAGCCTAGCCTTTAGTCTAGCTTACCTAAACTGTGAAAACCTAAATCATACAGTCAGCTCTGTTGGGCATATTCATTCATAGGCAGCTGCTAATATTCATTCATGCTGTTTACTGCCATCTTTCTTCATTTTTATCAACTGTGTCTGTTGTGTTTGCACATATCTCTGAGTTTCTGAACATTTAAATGAATATTAGCATATTTATTGCTTATTTATATATTGGACATTTCAGAGGTGATTTAAGTTTCTGTCTGATTATCAGGCATTAATATGAAGAAACAGTCTGATGCTGTGATGCTGTTGTTCCCTGAGATTTCAGTGGACTTCGGTTATTTATTTAAAGGTGTAGTGTGTAGACGTCTGCAGCATTTTTAGCAGGACAGAAAGGTTAATTTTAGGATATAATGTTTCTATTTGTATGTAAAGTCAAAATAGGTGAACAGTCATCCTCATAAACCTTTGGTTTTCTTTTTTTTAAGTTAGAAACATCTTTTTATATCTATGTACTGCAGGTGTCGTCTACAGGTGGGTTTAAGGGAAAAAAATTAGACACAATTGTTGAATATGAGTCTACAAAAGTTCACAAAACCTCTAATCATCATCTTAACTGACCTATAATCTATTAAAATAATAGTTACAAATCTGAATGACAAACTCTCACCTGGTATCTGTTGTAAATGATGCCCTGTTCTAGATCCTTTTTGGTCTTCACCGTCTCTTAGTGATGTGATGTTTTAGAAACAGACGGGCTCATTCTAAAATCTGAACACTAGATGGAGCTAAAATGCTGATTTCTACACACTGCACCTTTAAGACAGGTTTGAACACCTGTGGTCCAGACTTCATATTTCATGGAGGCAGTGTTGAGGCTGTGATCCCATCATTAACCACCAGGTGTGCTCAGGTGTGCTCAGGTGTGCTCTCTGTGCTCTGCAGGTTCCTTACCAAAGTGGGTGGTGAACAGAGTGTCCCAGTTTGTGGCTCCGAAGGTAAAAACAGGATTTATTCAGAGTTTGAGTCGTGGTGAAGTCAGTGGACTCGTCTCACCCTGTCTCCGTCCGTCCTTGTCTCCAGGCCATGAGGAAGATCTACAAAGCGTCTGTGAAGTATCCGGAGTGGAAGAGGAAGCACAACCCTCACCTGAAGCCGTGGATGTTTCCAGAACAGAACACGCTGCCGTGCATCAACGTGGCCGAGCTGACGGTGCAGAGAGCCGATTCTCTGGAGAACATCGACGAGAGCGGGCTGAGCGAGGAGAAACAGCAGCACAGCGACGACGACGAGACTTAAACGGACTTTATAAACTAATTTAATGATCTTTTGTTTGTTTGTTTGTTTGTTTGTTTGTTTGTTTGTTTGTGTGTTTGGCTGAATAACGAGAGCTGCTGTCCTCACTCTGACCTGTTCTTCATTCTTTTGTTCTTCAAATCACACCAGGAGAAGTCTGGATTAATAAATCCAGGATTAGTTAATGTAGTCTGTTTAGTTGAACTGGATTAAGTTAGCCTGGTCCACAGTCAGACCTCCAAGACAGCTAAACCAGGGTCTACGTAGGGGAGAGTGGGGTAAAGTGAGACACTTTTTACATTTGTTCCCCTCTAAGCAAGCTAAAATGATAAATCAGTAAAATTTACACATTTCCCATTAGTTCAGGATGTTTCCTCGCAATGGAGTTCATCAGAAAGTATTCAGGATAAAGGGCAGTGAAAATATGATTGTTTTTAAAAAAGTGGTCTTGTGTCTCACTTTACCCCAGCAGACAGGTAAACTGAGACAGGCCAGAGAAATCAAGGGGGTAAAGTGAACCACTTCCTTTTTCCACTCTGAAACAACCATAACAACACATTCTGTAATAGTTAGAATCCTGACAGCTAACTTAACCACACATTACAGAACTAATGTTGGACTTGCAGCAGAATCATGGAGTTTGGTCAATTAAGCAATTTTTTTTCTAAACACTTGAAAGTTACTCTGAACAAAATCAAATACATGATAATATAGTTAAAAATGTTTTAATTAACATTCAAATGACAGATAGAACCTGTTAGATTAGAACACAGTGTGGGGGTCAGAACACAGGACAATCAGAACCAGCTAGAACAGCCTGGGACTCAGAACACAGGACTAGAACATCAGCCTACTGTCATACTCTGCAACTATGTCTACTCTACATTCCAGCCCTGAAGGTTACAGGGAAAGATGAAGAGTTGCTCTCTCTGTGTGGTTCCTCCAGGCCTTTCAGGCTGAGGCAGCTTCTTCACCACATCCCTTTAAGGAACATGTGCAACATCATTGTCCTTTATAGCAAACTTGGGTCTCTCCCACTCTTTCATGTTTCAAGTGAGACACTGTCTCACTTTACCCCACATCATTTGTCTCACTTTACCCCACTGATACAATTTTAGAAAAAGCAACCTCTCTTAGCAATTCAGGCTAATTTTCAGCTAGCGTCATCACATGGTTTTAAATGCTAGTAGTTCATCAACATGTATGATATAAGTTTTTCTACCTGAATTAATTTGCTTTGGCACAACAGTTGATTAAATTGTCAGCAAGAAAATTTACTTTTACATGCAAAAAAAATATTTTTGTGAAAAAAAACATGCTTACAACAGCACCATGAGGTCCTCTCCCTCATGGCCAAGGGGAAATGGGACGAGCTTGAAAACATAATGGTCACATGACCACAAATGTGTTCTGTTGCCTAGATACAGGGGGTGTCTCACATTACCCCGTTCTCCCCTATGGCCCTTTTCCATTAGCCCTACTCTACTCTACTCGACTCTACCTGGCTCTACTCTACTCGCCTTGTGCTGCTTTTCCATTAGCCCCAGTCACCTGCCCAACAGGGTGCAGTGTCACTGTAAACAGCTGAGTGGCTCTGCGCCGACGTCATTTTGAGCGCGACACAACAATCTGTGGCTTTTTGTCACAAACTGAGTAAAAAAGGAAAGCAGAAGAAGGCTGCAGGTGGTAAGAAGAAATACCCCTTGAGAAGCACAGGAGAGTTTTGGAAGCTATACAACAGAATGAAGCCGAGGACGAGAGCAATCCAGCTGCAAAGAAAAGACGTATGAGGGTAAGCTAATGGTAGCTACCGCTAGCATGCTAGGTCGTCGCGCTCATGACTCATCGATGATGACATTGTCTGACCAATCAGTAGCCGGCAGTCGGTGACGTCATCTTTTAGTATGGACTCAGCTCGCTTGGAACCAGAGCGGAGTAGGTACTAAAACTAGCTTGTTTTAGGAGGTACCAGGCTAGTGGAAACACGCTGCTAATCGAGTAGAGACAAGTAGAGTAGGGCCAAGGCGTGCTAGTGGAAAAGGGCCAATAGTCCTGAGGTCCACTTTCAGAGTTAAAACTGTTCAGACTCTGATCGGTGAGGTCAGACTGTGAGGTTTGTGCCTCCTGCTCTGAAAAAAGTCCCATCATCCTCAGCTGAGGTCTGCAGCGCCCCCCAGTGGACCGACACGTCTCCACAGGCTGAGAGAACAAACCTGGTTTTATTTTAGATGAATAATTTTCTAATTTCTCTGATGGAAACATCAGCTCCTCAGGTGTTACACCTGTATCTGGAGGACTGTCTGCGTTTCCATTGGTTCTTCAGACTGATGACATCATCAGCGCTCACCTGGTCCAAACAGAGGAACACCTGAGTGGGTCACCTGTCCTCTGATCAAACTGTCTTTGTTCTGATGATTTATCAATAAAGTTTTTATTCTCTCTCTGATGCTCCGCCCCTTTATTCTCTCTTCAGTATGTGAAGAGTGAACTTTAAAAATATTCTAACGTGATTATTATGGGTCACATCCACGTCACAGGAACAAAACAAACTTACCTGAGCGTGAGTACGGTGGCCCTGAAGGTAAACTGGGACAGACTGGGAACTCGGACATTTTTACATTATCAGCAAACAAAAAATAAAATGTTAAATATTTCTGAATGAAAACAAAATCACAAAATAGAAACTAAAACAAAAATATAAAGGGACTTAAAAAAATATTTTTACTCTTTAAAAATTGAGGAGAAATTGAGAATTCTTTAGTTTTATTTCAAATGTGCTTTATTAAAAAATACTTTTTACATAGAGTTACTTACATTTCAAAACATAGCTGAATTAATATTTTTGTATATCATTAGTTTTGAGGGCAATTTAATAACCTTAAATGTTAATTTCTCCTCCAGTCTCAGTGACCCTGAGCTAAATCAGACCACGAGGTGGTGCTGTTGAAACATTTAATGTTTTCAAAGTCAGACTGAAGATCAGAGGGTTTTAGTTTGTGTTCACAGGATCTTTATTATATAATCCATGAATGTAAAGATCAGACAGAGTGACTATATGACTGTATTTAAACTCATTATAATGATCCTTAAACTCTTCACCTCTACAGTTTTTTACATAACATATATAAATATATAAAAAATAATAATAATTAAATACATATATATGTGTATATACATATATATATATATATATATATATATGTATATACATATATATATGCATACATCCATCTCCACACCTTTAATCAATGTAATTTGAGGTTGCTTGTGGGCGTGGCCTATCTTTGCAGGTTTGTTTACTAAATGTAAGTTGAGTTAACTTGGAGGCGTGGCCTATCTTTACAGGTTAACATATGAAATGTGAGTTAAGGTTACCTATGGGCGTGGCCTTTCTCCACAGGTTTGATGATTAAATGTAAGTCGAGGTTACTTGTGGGCGTGGCCTATCCCCACAGGCTCAGGCTGTCATTGGATGATAAACAGAGCTCAGAGTTAATCTCTCTCTGAGCAGCAGCAGACGTCAGGGTTTGTGAATGTGTTTCTGAGGACTTCCTGTTCTTCACCGAGATAAGAAAAACTTCATGACCATATCCTCCTCTTTTGTTTTCCTCTCGTCCTAAACTCGCCACTCCGCTCCGGATCCTCTGTGAGCTCGTATTGTCTCAGGCACTTCCTGTTTCCTGTCTGCTGATTGTTGTTTGGAGGAAACGCAGCGTGTCCAGCTTCTTACAGGACGCCGTGTTCGCCGCCATTTCCTCACGACAAAGACCACGAGGCCCTGAGACATGTACGGAGTAAGGGTCTGCAGGACCATGAAGGTCTGCAGGAACATGAAGGTCTGCAGGAACATGAAGGTCTACAGGACCATGAAGGTCTGCAGGAACATGAAGGTCTACAGGACCATGAAGGTCTGCAGGAACATGAAGGTCTACAGGACCATGAAGGTCTACAGGACCATGAAGGTCTGCAGGAACATAAAGGTCTGCAGGAACATGAAGAACATGAAGGTCTACAGGAACATGAAGGTCTACAAGAACATGAAGGTCTGCAGGAACATGAAGGTCTGCAGGAACATGAAGGTCTACAGGAACATGAAGGTCTGCAGGAACATGAAGGTCTACAGGACCATGAAGTCTGCAGGAACATGAAGGTCTACAGGAACATGAAGAACATGAAGGTCTACAGGAACATGAAGGTCTGCAGGAACATGAAGAACATGAAGGTCTACAAGAACATGAAGAACATGAAGGTCTACAGGAACATGAAGAACATGAAGGTCTACAGGAACATGAAGGTCTACAAGAACATGAAGGTCTGCAGGAACATGAAGGTCTACAGGAACATGAAGGTCTACAGGAACATGAAGGTCTACAGGACCATGAAGGTCTACAGGAACATGAAGGTCTGCAGGAACATGAAGAACATGAAGGTCTACAGGAACATGAAGGTCTGCAGGAACATGAAGGTCTGCAGGAACATGAAGGTCTACAGGAACATGAAGGTCTACAGGAACATGAAGGTCTGCAGGAACATGAAGGTCTGCAGGAACATGAAGGTCTACAGGAACATGAAGGTCTGCAGGAGGTCTTTGGTAATG
Source organism: Scarus forsteni (assembly GCA_036419115.1). Lineage (NCBI taxonomy): Eukaryota > Metazoa > Chordata > Actinopteri > Labriformes > Labridae > Scarus > Scarus forsteni. The sequence goes on from JAZDUH010000383.1 coordinate 38,673,186, forward strand.
TAAATCTGTCAGAGTTTCTCTGCAGCGTGACCTCCAGGGTTTACAGGAGCGGTCTGTGACATCACTTCCTGTTAGGCCTCTTCCTCCAGCTTATGTAACTCACTGTTCACATGCGGCGGCCATCTTGTCTTTCCCTGCAGAGTTTCTGATTTCAGGTCGAGAAAGGGGGAGGATCAGAGAGATACTGGAGACTCCGCCTCCTCGTCGGTCAGCCAGTAAAAACATCAGGATGAGTCTTTTTTAAACATTAAATCAAATACAGGAAGTGACAGCAGATCAGCTTGAGCCTCAAAGTCAGAACTGACCAATCAAAATCAAGAGGGGGCGGGGCCTCTGAGCCTTTGTAAACAGCAGTGGCGGAGGAGAAAGTGATCAGACTTGTGTTTAAGGATCTGCTGGTCTTTCTCAGGCCACGTTTACACGGAAACTCCTGACTTAAAGACGCAAAGATTTGTATTTTGCGTTTTAGAATTCTTCTTCATTCAGACGACGACGCTCGGAGACGAGTTAATCCGCTGTATCGTGCATGCCGGTTCAGTAGATGGCGGTGTAGGCCTGCAGAGAAGCAGCGCTGCTACAATACATGTACGAAGAAGAAAAACTTTTCACAAACAACAATGGCGAATAGACGCACAGAGACGCAGGAGTTTCTTTTCTGGACAACAAATCTGTCTGGATAGTTTTGTCTGGATAACAAACCGAGCACGGTAAGACGCTCACACGTTACTCGGCGGGCGGCCGAAGCTGTTGTTGTTCCTGGTATGTGTGCGCAGCCTTCATCTGAAAAAGTACTGTGCACGCAGTTACGCCGGCGTTTCACCCTGAAACGCTCCGATGCGGGTTTACGCGGGGCTGCATGGAGAGCGATTTGGAAACTTTCCACTCTGGAGCCTGTTTTCAAAAGTTTCTGTTTTCAATGAGTTTCCATGTAGACGCAAGGCCAAAACGCAATGAGAACTTATCGGATTTGACTGTTTTCGTCACCATGTAAACGGCCTCTCAGTCAGTGATCCATTAAATCTGAGTGTGTGTTGTTATCGGGACAAGGGCAGCAGGTGAAGAGGTCTACCTTAGTGACATCACAACGTCACACTGATGAAGACATGCCAAAAGAGTGAGGATCTGCAAAGCCGACATCTGAGCTAAACCTTTAATAACCATAAATATCTAATCCTGGTCTTAGCATCAAGTGTTATTACTAAAGTGAATCAGAATCAGGACCAGGATCAGAATCAGGATCAGGACCAGGATCAGGATCAGGATCAGGATCAGGATCAGGATCAGAATCAGAATCAGAATCAGGATCAGGATCAGGATCAGAATCAGAATCAGAATCAGAATGAGGATCAGGATCAGGATCAGGATCAGACTCAGGATCAGGATCAGGATCAGGATCAGAATCAGAATCAGAATCGGAATCAGGATCAGGATCAGGATCAGGATCAGGATCAGACTCAGGATCAGGATCAGGATCAGGATCAGACTCAGGATCAGGATCAGGATCAAGATCAGAATCAGAATCAGAATCAGGATCAGGATCAGGATCAGGATCAGAATCAGGATCAGGATCAGGATCAGAATCAGAATCAGGATCAGCTTTATTGGCCAACTACGTTCACAACATACAAGGGCTTTGGTTTCAGCAGGTGGTGTCCCTTAAGGAATAAACAGCAACAAATATAAACATCACCATTATAGAAAAAACACCTGTGTATAAAAACACCTAATTAGAGAAGAAGAAAACATGCATGAACCTAGTAAAAACAGATATGTACACATAATAGGAAAAAAATACACATATGTATGTGCACATGCAGAAAATAAATAATATACACAGGTGTTGCAAAATTAAATCAGTGGCCAGTTAAGGTGCATATACCACTTTACAGCAGTGCAGAATTGTTCAAATTAATATATATGTCATGTTTTTTTTTTTTAATATATTCATGTTTAATGTGATTTATTTAAATTAATTTCTGATCGTTGAGAATTATTTACGGATAGATGGATGGAGAATTATTTTAATTATCATTTTTCTGGTTTGTGTTGTACGATCCTCTTGTTCTCCCTGTGCATGTGTGGATTTATCAGGTTCTCTGGTTTCTTCACAGACCAAACTCGTGTCTGTTAGGTGGACTGCTCTGAGGTGTGAGTGTGTGATGGTTGTCTGTCTCTGTATGCCTGCTCTGTGATTGATTAGTAGAGGGTCGTACAGGTAACAGGTGAATGGATGGATGTTTTTAAAAGATGCTGTAAATCTTTTCAATAAAAAAAAACAACTGAACTCCTCGTCGATGTGAAATACTTCCTAGAATAAAAATCTATTTTCAGGAAGAACACACAGCCAGATAATTACATCACCCATAATGCCTCACTGTCACCAGCCCTGCTGTTTAAAGTTTAAAGCTCTTATTGTGAAAGGAGCACTTCCTGATATGTTATTACAGATGTGATGTGGGGTCTCCTCTGAGGATCAGACATCATTTAAACCAGAGCTCAGGGATTAAACAGCTGATTCAGGATTACAGATTAAACTGATAAAGTGTTAATAAATCATCATCCTGTGTGTCTGATATCTGCCTGATTATTGATTTATGCTTCATGCTCTGGATTAAAAACAAAAACAAACTGAAGTCAGAATAACTTAGAGGCTGAGGAGGAAACATCTGCTTCAATGTCATGTTTCTGTTTAAACTTTAAACTTTATGTTTTATTTGCTGCAGTTTTACTCTTAGTCTGAAGGGGAGACTTAAAAACTTCATGATCACCAAATCATCTGACACATCATCAAATATATCATCAGAAGAAAGAGGATTAAGGAAACAGAGAAATGATGCAACTTCACAGAAGTCCAGTTAATACAGGAGAAGCGGAAGTGCTCTCTGTTCCGTCACAGGAGCTTTTATTTTGAAGTCCGTCACCGGAAGTGGCAGCAGTGGTGCCTGTTCAGCTTTACAGTAAATCAGAGTGAATCCTCCCAGTTTGAGTTTGAGTCGGAGCCACACCGGGACTGTACGGGACCTTAAACCGGGACAGGGACCAGGACTAACCCGGGATAAAACCAGGACCCGAACCTTCACCGGAGCCTTTACCGAGCAGGACCCCGGTCCGGATCAGAGGTGAGACTTCAGAGTTTCAGGGTTAAAGAGAGTTTCTGTGAGAGTCCTGCAGGAAGAGGAGAGTCCTCATGTGGGTGTGCAGGTCTGAGGTCTGTCAGGGACCAGATCAGAGATCCACATTTAATAAAATCATTTAAAATAATTCAGAAAATATTTAAACAGGAGAGATTAGAGCCAAACAACACGGAGGTTATTAAAATATTTAATATCCTCCTGCGGACAGGCTGGACCTGGTCTGGACCTGGTCTGGATCTGGTCTGGAGAGAGTCCAGACACTTGAGGTGAGGATGTTTCAGATTGATGTGGAGGGTCAGACTGTCTCTGCTGTTGTAAATACAGTAAATACAAACATGATAACATAATTAATAATAATAATAAATAATAAATAAAAATACATAATAATACATAATAATAAATGATAATAATAATAATAATAATAATAATAATAATAATAATAATAATAATAATAATAAATGATAATAATAATAAATGATAATAGTAATCTAACCTTATCACACACAGACTGTGGATGATGTGTCTGTCTTATTCAGTCAGAAAACGGCCGGACCAATCAGAGCCCCCGATGACAAAATCCAGATTTTATTCATCAGGTCTGTGGGGGGGGGTCGTCCTCATGGACCCGGACTTCTCCCGGGTCAGCAGCTCTCAGGTAATGGTCAGAGGTCGGAGGTGAGGGTGGTGTGGGGCAAGGGGTCACTCCTGCCTCAGGTCGCTCTGACCTCAGCGGTGTAGACGGTGGTTGGAGCTTCATGTCCTCAGCAGGATGTTAAAATAAAAAAAATGTTCAGGTGAGTCAAGTCCACCTGCAGCCACACCTGAGGGGGCAGGTGGATGACCTTTGACCTCCATCAGCTGATTAAAGGTCACAGTCAGACTGAACATCAGCATCAGTGACCACCATCTGATTAGTGACATGATGAAGATGATACAGTTTAAAATGATGATATTCTATATGGTGATGAGATTATCATGATGATGTTTAAAATGATGATGAAGATGATGATGAAGATGAAGATGATGATGAAGATGAAGATGATGGTGGTGGTGATGATGATAAAGATGAAGATGATTTTTCAGCTCCTGGTTTTCGCTCTTGAGTCTCTCCTCTGGAGCAGGCGTGGCGTTCACAGGCAACACAAACATCCTGTAAAAAGGAAACTCCACTTCCTGTTACTGCTGAGACTTTTCAGCAGAGGAGCTGTGGAGAGCTTTAATATTCATAATCATGCTGTGTGTGGTCAGCCTGCTGTTCACACAGACAGCTGCAGGAATGATTAGAACAACAACATTAGAGTTATAGATACAGACGCAGTTCGACTGGAGCTGATGTCATCATCAGGTCAGATCTGTGTTCACACGGTCTGCAACAACATTCTCACTTCCTCTGACGATGACGTCCCTGTGGTTATGACCAACTGATTTCACAACACTGATGACATCACAACAACACTGATGACATCACAACATCCCTGACGACATCACTGCAGGAGCTGCAACACAGCCTCTACCGAGTGTGTGTGAACTAAAACAGGAAGTGGGAGCAGCACGGCCTCCTCCTCCTCACGAATGGCCCTTTTCCATTAGCCCTACCCGGCTCTACTCGACTCTACTCGCCTTGTGCTGCTTTTCCATTAGCCCCAGTCGCCTGCCCAACAGGGTGCAGTGTTGCTGTAAACAGCTGAGCGGCTCTGCGGTGACGTCATTTTGAGCGCGACACAACAATCTGTGTCTTTTTGTCTAAACCGAGTAAAAAGGAAAGCAGAAGAAGGCTGCAGGTGGTAAGAAGAAATACCCCTTGAGAAGCACAGGAGAGTTTTGGAAGCTATACAACAGAATGAAGCCGAGGACGAGAGCAATCCAGCTGCAAAGAAAAGACGTATGAGGGTAAGCTAATGGTAGATACTGCTAGCATGCTAGGTCGTCATGCTCATGACTCATCGATGATGACATTGTCTGACCAATCAGTAGCCGGCAGTCGGTGACGTCATCTTTTAGTATGGACTCAGCTCGCTTTGAACCAGAGCGGAGTAGGTACTAAAACTAGCTTGTTTTAGGAGGTACCAGGCTAGTGGAAACACGCTGCTAATCGAGTAGAGCCGAGTGGAGTAGGGCCAAGGCGTGCTAGTGGAAATCAATCAATCAATCAATCAATCAATCAATCTTTATTTGTATAGCGCCAATTCATAACAAGTGTTATCTCAAGACACTTTACAATAGAGCATAAAGCTCTAAAAGGGCCAAAAGCCTCAGATCCATGGAGGCTCCCAGGCTTCACTGTCCCAGAGAGCCTGATTGGATGGTCGATCTGTCAATCACTTCAGCAGAGGCCAATCAGGAGCAGTTACCTGCAGTTGTTGACTGTGTGCTGGTCTCAGATCTTCAGAGGGAGGAGGTTTGGTTGATGTTTCTCAAAGGGACTAAAACTGGATGTTACTGCTTGCCATCATCCCTCTGAGGTCATAGGGGGCGGAGCCTATCCCAGCTGACACTGGGGTACATCAGCCAATCAGAGGGCTGACAGAGAATGGGAAACAACCATTCACACACACCCACACCTACGGTCAATGTGAGACAACAGTTAGCCTTTGAGCATGATAATCTGTGGGAGGAAACCGGAGCCCCAGGAGCACTCATGCATGCACAGGGAGAACATGGAAACTCCACACTGACAGAACAGCAGCCATCAAAGGTCATGCTGCTCCACTGTGCAGCCCTGGTGGGGAAAGTCTGCCACAGTAGAGTTGGTCTGATTCTACTGTTTTTATCAGACCGCGGAGGGCGTGTTCTTCCTGGTAACCCTGTTAGCGGGTGTTAGCTGGTGTTAGCGGGTGTTAGCAGGTGTTAGCTGGTGTTAGCTGGTGTTAGCTGGCGTTAGCTGGTGTTAGCTTGTGTTAGCTTGGTGTAGCTCCTGTCCATCTCCCTCAGAATCTGGCCACCTGCTGACCGACTGATTTCTGTTTCAGTGTATTTTAACTTTACCCTGATTCGTTAAAAATGCTCAAACTCAGCTGTTGCTCCTTAAACTGAATTTCCCACAGTCCCTGAAGGCAGCATGGAGCGCGTATATACGTGTTGGCCTGCTCACATGTGTTCCCATAGTTCCCAGTGTTCCCAGTGAGGCTCAGTGTGTGGCTCCAGGCCGAACAATCGGCCCTCTGTTCATCACAATAGAGCCTCACTGTTATTCTACTGCTCGATCGCCCACTCTCTCTCTCTCTGTTCCTACTAACTTCACTCTCTCTCTCTCTCTCTCTCTCTCTCTCTCTCTCTCTCTCTCTCTCTCTCCCTCTCCTGTTGCTTTATTTAAACCTTCACTCTCTCTCTCCCTCTCTCTCTCTCTCTCTCTCTCTCACTCTCTCTCTCTCTCTCTCTCTCTCTCTCTCTCTATCCCCCCTTGGTGGAGGTGAGGAATGAAGGTCACTCCTCTCCTCTTCCTCTCCTCTCTTCCTTCCTCTCTTCGTCCCACTCCCTCTCTCTCTGAGGACTTTGCTGTTCACACTGAGCGTGTGGGAGTTTTTTGGATTTGATTGACAGGTCTGTCAGCCAATCATGTTGCTCCGTCACTTCAGCTGATGGTTCCTGTGTTTCAGATTCTGCAGCAGAAGTCTGAGTTTGATCAAAATGATTTAACAGATTCACCTGACCTGGCAGTGCAGCTGGATCCTCCTGAGTCCTGTGATGGGGCAGGTCTTCTGTCAGAGCTTGTCGGAGCGAGTGAGCTCAGTCTGTGATGGTCTCAGATCAAGCTTCAGGCCAGTCTTCCCTTTGTTTACAGTGTAGACAGCAGTGAGTAAATCAGTGATCAGACGTTATTCATCCTCTGATGTTGATGATTAATAATCTGTTTCATTATTTAAGGGAAACTCCGACTTCTGCTCCTGACAGAGGCTTTGTGTTGGTGACCTGCTCGCTGCTCTTCTGTGATGAAGATATGACGTTAGCGAGCGAGTCCACTCTTTCAAACTATTAAACTTTTTTATTCAGTCATGACAAACCAAATATTGAACACAATATTGACATTTGACACAAAATCACAAAACCAAGAATCATGTGTTGAATAATGACTGACAGGCAGAAGCAGATTGCTTCTAAAGGTCAATCCCATGTTGTCAACTTTTTTTTAGGCTACCAAACTCCAACAAAGCAAAGACGCAACAGCACAGATAATTAATCACACTTATTAGCTTCAGCAATAGTTCTACAAACCATTTTCTTAAAAACAACAACAGGATGACACGTTAAATATATGTTGGCATCATTCCAGAGTTTAGCTCCAATAACAGAGACACGTTCATACACTGTAAAAAAGGCTAGTTGTTTTAACTTAAAAAAGTTAGTGTCAGGGCTGCCTTAAAATTTTAAGTTTTCTGAATTTAGAAATTTTAGTTCAGTTGAATTAAGAACGGTTCAGATCAAGTGAACTTCTTCAGTTCAATAAACTTGCTATTAAGTCAGCTCTAGTTGAATAGTTTAGTTTAACAAACTTCTAAAAGCAATCCAATTCCAAAAGTATTTTTTTATGCCAACACAGTAATTAAACTTTTGTTCTGCTTTGACACAAGTTTATAAAATAAAGTTAATATTTGCTTTAAGAAAAACTATCTTAAAGCAGAAAAAAGGTCGAGTGTTTAAAGGGTATTACTGCCAGACAAACCAAAACAACTTCTGTTCTTCATGCTTTAATAACACAACTGGACATTTTTATCACATGTTCAATGTGGAGAGCAAAACAGCTCTGAACACATTCAAGATACATTTGATACAAAAAAGTGCTCGTGGGAAAAATGCATCCTCATCCACAAATGTTCTTTAACTTTTACTAAAATTGGTCTGGCTTACATGACGGCTCGTTTGGTGGAAAACCAGCTTATAGCATCTAAAACATCTGTACTGTTTTATTTCTTTTTTCACATCTGTGGATGAGGATCAGATCAAGTTGTTTTCCCTTTAAAACTGTAGTTTAAAGAAGTTTAATTTCTGTGTTGGCATAAAAAATACTTTTGGAATTGGATTGCTTTTAGAAGTTTGTTAAACTAAACAATTCAAGTCGAGCTGACTTAATAGAAGTTTATTGAACTTAAGAAGTTCACTTGATCTGAACCGTTCTTAATTCAACTGAACTTAAATTTATAAATTCAGATAACTTAAATTTTTGCTCTTTTTTTAAGTTAAATCAACTAACCTTTTTTACAGTGTATCTATTTTAGCTTTTGTTCAGTAAATGTCCAAACCCCTCTGAGATCATACAGACTGTCCTGAATTATAAAGAACCTCTGACCTGAGTCAGGGAGCATTTTAGATTTTGTTTCCAACATAATTTACATTATTTTATAATAAAACGTCAGAAAATTTCACAACATAAGAATTAATAAAAAGAGGCTCCATGTGAGCATAATAGTCAGCCTTATTGATAATAGGTAGAGCTCGTTTTTACAGTTTTATTATTGAGTTTATGGTTTTAAAGGTGGATCAACACAATTCCACACAGTAAGATATATAGGGAATAATCAATGAGTCGTAAATCAAAATGCAAGGCCTTGGAATTCAACACATTTCTGGATTTAACAGGATTGCAGGTGATCTTAAGATTTTCTCTTTAATGTATTCAATGTTTCCATGTTAGCTTTTCATCAATGAAGACTCCAAGAAATGTAGTCCCAGAAACTCTTTAGATTCTTACCAGAGCAAAACAAATTGGAGTCATCTGCAAATATTACACATTACATTGCAGATGTCATTGATGTAAAGAAAAAACATTGCTCTTTTAAGTGAACAGTGAGAGCCAATTTCAGTTTGGAGTCAGCCGTTCATTTGCAGACATTCTTAAAGGCTAACTGCCCTCAGATTTGTAAAATCATATTTGTGGAACTATTGACACAACAGATCCTGGATCAGTCAGGAGAACTGCAACAGGATTTTGACCCACCTTTTCTCCCTGGCTTTTGATGCACGGTAGTTGGCGATTTTATTATTATTATTATTTATTTTCATTTTATTTCATTTTGATTGCTTCTTCTGCGTTTTTTATTCATTTTAATTTGTTTTATGTCTTTTAAATTGTTCCTTGTCTTTGAAAATTCATTTTACTTATTTTTTATATCCATTCTTTTGTCTCGTATTTTATTTATTCTCCTGTACAGCACTTTGTTTAACTATGGTTGTTTTTTAAAGCGCTTAACAAATAAAGTTGGATTGGGTTGGAAGATTTCAGCTTTGGCGATCAGAAGACAGTGGTCTGAAATCAGATTTGATCCAAAAAGGATAAATTGTTCAGCCCTACTGTGGACCTCTCTGGACCTCTCTGGACCTCTCTGGACCTCTCTGGACCTTTATGGACCTCCTGGACCTTTATGGACCTTTATGCACCTTTATGGACCTCTCTGGACCTCTCTGGACCTCTCTGGACCTCTCTGGACCTCTCTGGACCTTTTTGGACCTCCTGGACCTTTATGGACCTTTATGCACCTTTATGGACCTCTCTGGACCTCTCTGGACCTCTCTGGACCTTTATGGACCTCCTGGACCTTTATGGACCTCTCTGGACCTTTATGGACCTCCTGCACCTTTATGGACCTCCTGGACCTTTATGGACCTTTATGCACCTTTATGGACCTCTCTGGACCTCTCTGGACCTTTATGGACCTTAATGGACCTCTCTGGACCTGGATCTTGGACAGCAGGTCATCCTCCTGATCTCTGCCCCGCCTTCAGAACATGACATCATCCTGGCTCTCTGGAGAGGGCTTCAGAGGAGGAGGTCTCAGAGGAGGAGGTATTGATGGACCGATGTTTTTCTGTGGATGGGCGTCTGCCCTGGGTCAAAGGTCGCTCCTCTGCTCCTCTCTGATGAATCTGAGTCTGAGGAAGGAAGCAGGAAGCTGAGTCTTTGTTCAGGAGCCCTGAGAAGTCCTGCAGGAGCTGTTTGAGGGACAGCTGTGTCCTGCTGCAGGTCTGCAGAGGTGGAGGTCAGACCTCCAGGTGGGCCCGTGGGGGCGGGGTTAATGTCAGTGTTTGAGGTGCAGACCTCCAGGTGGGCCCGTGGGGGCGGGGTTAATGTCAGTGTTTGAGGTGCAGACCTCCAGGTGGGTCCGTGGGGGCGGGGTTAATGTCATTGTTTGAGGTGCAGACGGAGGTTTGGGTGGATCTTCATGTCCTGATGAGCAGATGCTCTCCTGGAGGTTGGTGAACTGGACCTTTAAACCCGGTGAGGAGATCAGGACCAGCCTGCAGCTCAGCGTCATGTCTTCAGTAGACCTTCATCGCTCTCATGTGTCCTCACCTTCAGAGGGAGAACATCAGTGTGGAGCTTCTGATGGTCCACAGGTGGAGATCTCCATCAGACCTTCAGATTAAGGACCTCGGTGTAGCTCGATGTTTCAGGAGCCTCTTTAAAGAAAAGCTAATGCAGTGAGATTAAGTTTGAACATCAGACCTCCAGAACACTGCTGCTGCTGGAATGTTCTCACCTTCAATGACACGGTCACACGTTGAATCACCTGTTCTGACTGACAGGTGTAAATACCTACCAATCATAGAATCACTCTGTAAATATCAGCCAATAGAAGCCCGTGTCTCTCCGTGTCTGCAGCATTTAACAAACTCATGAGCTTCAAAACTTCATTCTAAATTTTCTTGTTTTTTGCATAAGACGCTCCGTGTTCTTCTCTGCCTCCCATGTCTGACTTTATTAGATAAGGGCCTCAGGGGCCTCAGGCCCAGGGCCTCATAGAGGGGGGGCCCACAGAGACATAGCCTCTGGACAAAACTCTGTTTCTGTAAAGGCAGAAAGATCTGGAACATTCTCCCACTCACCATGAAAACTCATGTCAGCAGTGGCTGAGAGCAAAGCAGTCCTGTAACTGTTAATATCTGGAGTTTTAGAGATGAACTGCCCTGTGATTGGCTCTTATTATGACCTACTGTCCTGATTGTGTGTGTGTGTCTTTGCTGTGATGTTTGTGTTAGCTGAGGATGTACATTAGCATTGATGCTATAATCTGACATGTTTACATCTGTTGTTTCTGAATAGATGTTCATTAAAGTGCACCGTCCCTATGACATAAATAAATAAATAAACAAATAAATAAATAAATAAGTAAATAAATAAATAATAAACAAACAAACAAATAAATAAATAAGTAAATAAATAAATAAATAAATAAGTAAGTAAATAAATAAATAAATAAGTAAATAAATAAATAAATAAATAAATAAGTAAGTAAATAAATAAATAAATAAGTAAATAAATAATAAACAAACAAACAAGTAAATAAATAAACAAATAAATAAATAAATAAATAAGTAAATAAATAAATAAATGAATAAATAAATAAATAAATAAATAAATAAGTAAATAAATAAATAAATAAATAAATAAATAAATAAATAAATAAGTAAATAAATAAATAAACAAATAAATAAATAAATAAGTAAATAAATAAATACATAAATAAATAAATAAATAAGTAAATAAATAAATAAGTAAATAAATAAATAAATACATAAATAATAAACAAATAAATAAATAAATAAATAAATAAATCTTCAGACTCCCCCATGTGCGCTCAGCTGTGTCCTCCTCCATGTTTTTAGTTCCTGCAGACAGTTTGGTGATCAGACGGTTCCTCATCCACTGACTAACTCAGTGAGTCAGCTGCTGTCGGTCTGATCAGAGAAACCAGACACACAAACACACAAACACACAAACACACAAACACACAAACACACAAACACACTGCTGGGACCGGGACATTATTTCAGTTTGACAGGGCGCTGATAAGACCTCAGAGAAAATCAACAACTAAATCAACATTTAAACTAACAACAAATTTAACAAAAACATTAACAGCAAAATCAACAACAACATTAACAATTAAATCAACAAAAAAATTACCATTAAAATTAACAACAAAATCAACAAAAAGAATCAACAACAGAACTAATAACAACAGGAAAAATCAACAACAGAATCAAAAACAAATTCAATGAAAATATCAACAACAAAATGACTGTAAATGAACACAAATTAACAACAAAATAGACAGCAAAATCAACAACAGAATCAAACCATAACAGCAGAATTCAAGAACTCTCCAAGGGCATGGAGCTGATTTTAAATGAATAGTTTCTGTTGTTTTAACTTTTAAAGTGATATTCATCACTTTGTTCCATGACTCTAAGCAAATATAAAAATACAATTTAACTAAAAACAACAAAAAGCCCTGAGAATCAGGTAGTTATAACAATATTAGAGATTTCATTTTGGGCCATGTAGCCCCACGTGAGCTGCAGGCAGGGCTACATGAAGCAGGGCTAAATAAACAAATAAATAAATAATAATAATAATAATAATAAATGAATAATAAATAAAACTGTATATTAGAGCCATGGAGACTGTTAGGACAGATGAGGTCTGACAGAAATGAAAACACATCAGGATGATCCTGCAGCACAGATCAGGCGGACAGACCTGGACTGAAGTAGAACTGGTCTGGGAGCACATCATCCCCCCGTCTCCCCCCTCGTCTCTCCCCACGTCTCCCCCTGTCTCCCCCTGTCTCCCCCCTCGTCTCTCCCCACATCTCCCCCTGTCTCCCCTGTCTCCCCCTTGTCTCTCCCCCTCGTCTCTCCCCCCCGTCTCCCCGTCATCTCTCCCCTGTCTCTCCCCTGTCTCCCCCTCGTCTCTCCCCTCGTCTCCCCCCTCTCCCCTCGTCTCTCCCCCCTGTCTCCCCCTAGTCTCTCCCCTCTCTCCCCTCGTCTCTCCCCTCGTCTCTCTCCCCTCCTCTCTCCCCCCCTCTCCCCCTCGCCTCCCCCTTGTCTCTCCCCCTAGTCTCTCCCCTCGCCTCCCCTTGTCTCTCCCCCTAGTCTCTCCCCCTGTCTCCCCCTCGCTCTCCCCCTCGTCTCCTCCCTAGTCTCTCCCCTCGTCTCTCCCCTCGCCTCCCCCTCGCCTCCCCCTAGTCTCACTTCCCCTCATCTCTCCCCCCTGCCTCCCCGCTCTCCCCGCCTCGGAGGAAGTTGCAGTGACTCACTTCCTTCCTCTTCTACTGACCTTTGAGTGTCCAGCAGATATTTTTACCCTGTGGTTACAGTTTGCTGTCGGCCATGTTTGATTCTCTTTGTGGTTACAGTTTGCTGTCGGCCATGTTTGATTCTCTAAGGCTGTGTCTGAAATGTCACACTAACGTCCTGCTCATATTAAGTGTGACGTCTAAATGAGTGTGTAGTGTGTTCACATTAGATAGTATGAAAAGACTGAGTGTGTGAGAAATACTCGGATGTATACTATATCAGAAAAATGTTAAGTATGTGAGGTGTGCATACTAGTCACACTCAAACGCCCCATAATGCATTGCGCCATACACGACCGACCGGCCTTCAGCTAAAAATCAGCCACTAGCAAACTTCCCATTTTCAAAATAAAAGCGTCTTTTATGATCTCCTTTTAGTTCTTTAACACTTTTGTAAATTGGGCTCTTGTTTTGAAGTTTCTCTGACAGCAGAATGGAGCACATAACAGAATGTCTGAAATGTCTAAATGAAGTTTGTATCAGTGCATTTTATGGCTCAAATGACCACATGTTGGTATTCTACGTGGTGACTTTCTCTCCTAAAATGCTCTCTGAACTTTCAGATGTGGTGAATCCACAGAGATATTTGATAGTCTGGTGTGCTTCTGATTTTTGTGGTCGGAGGTTTGAAATGCATCATGGGAAACTTAGTAGTATACTACAGTATGAACAGTTGGCATTCTAATCATACTTATAGTATGTAGTACACAGTATATACACAATGGGTCTGTAGTATGTTAGTATGCCATTTCGGACACAGCCTTTGTTGTTTCAGTTTGCTGTCGGCCATGTTTGATTCTCTTTGTTGTTGCTCCTCTGGTGTCTCTGACCTTTGACCTGCTTTGTAATCCCAGTGTTTCTGCCTGCAGACTCTTCTCTGCTCTTTTGTTCGTCTGTTGTTAAAAAGGTGTCGCTGGTATTTGAAGTATGTCTGTGCTTCCTGTGGACGAGGACACAGAGGGGATGTGGTGGGCGGGGCTTCCTCTGTTTCCAGCCTCTGTGGTGACCTCTGCCCTCTGTGCTGCACAGCCTTCGTCAGCGAGGGCGAGTTTAACCCTGAGCGTTAGCTGAGAGGCTCAGGGCCCTCACATTCAGACTGATTTGCTGTGAACATCATAAACATGGATCCATCCTGCCTTGGATCAGCGGCTCAGGCTGCTGCTGGTGGTTCCTCCGTCCCACCTGAGCATGTAAAGGGGTGGAGCTTGGCTGATACAGCCAATCATGTAAGGGGAGGGTAGCTGTAATTCACAGAGCTCAGTGTGCCTAATAAACTGGCCCATGCAAACCGCTGTAAACCTGTTGATAATGCCTTCCATACACTGCACTCATAACATTCACACAGTCCTCTCATACAGTAGCTCTATTATCCACCTGTTGATTGTAAAAAGTAAACCAACACATAAAAATAAAAAGATCAAACAGGAGAGACAAACCACAGAGCTCTGCTTAGCTCTTGGATCAACAGAAAAAGTCACATCATTGGGAGAAGCACTAAACATCATTATCTTTCGGGTAAGCCATATGTGGACAAATACATCTTTAAGTCCTTGTTGAAGAAACTTCTGTTTCTGTCTGAGATTAAAACGCCACACCAAGTTTAGCTTTTATCACATTTGTCTTAAATCTGCCTTCTGATGCTGCCTACAGTACTGATGTCCATCAGAGAAGAATGTTGATTTATTATCGAGCACTTCTGGGATTTTTTTTAAACTATTAAATCACTCGGAGAGCACAGACCTCCACCAGAGCCACAGTCCTCACACTTACTGTGATTTCCACCATAAACATTAGTCCTACCTTTATGTCATCTAAATATTTAGATTCCTTGACCATGAAAACATACCATTAGCAATTGGACTCATAATGATATCTATTTTAGTTCAGTAGTTATTCACAGAAATCACATTTTTCATCATGGCAGTTTTCTTCTGGATCAAGCTGCTGAGTTTTTGAAGATCCAACAAATCAGTTTGAACACTCCAGATTCTACAGTATCTTGGATATATTTTGGTGTTTGTTGCAAGTCCATGTTTTTGTTTGTTCCCTTGCTATGACCAAAACTCCAAGGATATCTATATTTTTCTTGTTCTGGATCAGAGAATCCAGAATTTTGTCAGGATCCAGATCAGTCTGTGGTATCTTGTAGAACCTGTTGGAAACTTGTCCTGTATTTTTTTTCTAAATGCCCTATTATTGGTCGAGTAACATACACAAATGCTTAAAATGGTCCTATCTCACAATGTTTAAGAATCCTTTAAAACTTTCTAGGATCCAGACAGTGATCCAGATCACTCCCAAAATCTAATCATTTGTTTCTTGTTCCAATCCGAACATTTCCTGAAAATTTTATCAAAATACGTCCCTAACTTTTTGAGTGATGTTGCTAACAGAGAAACAAACAAACAAACAAACAAACAGATGTAGGTGTTTACATAACCTCCATGGCAGAGGTAATAATGTTTTTATAAAGCACAAAAGTAAAGAGTGTAATTTACTTCAACATTTAACCAGATTAGTTTATTTTGTTTTAATGTGCTGCTCGTTCTGTATGGTGGTCCTGAAGGTCCAGAAGGTCCTGAAGGTCCTGAAGGTCCTGAAGGTCCTGAAGGTCCAGAAGGTCCTGAAGGTCCTGAAAGTCCTGAAGGTCCAGAAGGTCCTGAAGGTCCTGAAGGTCCTGAAGGTCCTGAAAGTCCTGAAGGTCCAGAAGGTCCTGAAGGTCCTGAAAGTCCTGAAGGTCCAGAAGGTCCTGAAGGTCCTGAAGGTCCTGAAGGTCCTGAAGGTCCTGAAGGTCCTGAAGGTCCTGAAGGTCCAGAAGGTCCAGAAGGTTCTGAAGGTCCAGAAGGTCCTGAAGGTCCTGAAGGTCCTGAAGGTCCTGAAAGTCCTGAAGGTCCAGAAGGTCCTGAAAGTCCTGAAGGTCCAGAAGGTCCTGAAGGTCCTGAAAGTCCTGAAGGTCCAGAAGGTCCTGAAGGTCCTGAAGGTCCTGAAGGTCCTGAAGGTTCTGAAGGTCCTGAAGGTCCTGAAGGTCCTGAAGGTCCTGAAGGTCCTGAAGGTCCTGAAAGTCCTGAAGGTCCAGAAGGTCCTGAAGGTCCTGAAGGTCCTGAAGGTCGTCCTCCTGCTCTGAGCTGCAGATGTTTTGTGGTTACAGTTTGCTGATGCAGATGTTTGTGGACTCCACATGAAGACTAAACCCTGACCATGGTCAGTCTGTGTGGGTCTGCAGATCTTCACTGGTGTCCCCCCTCCCCCAATGACCTCCAGGGCAGTCTGTGGAGGGGTCAGAGGTCATCCTGCTGCAGACGCTGGAACAATCGGCTGCTGTGTCCAAACGCTGACATCATGGTTTGCTCTGAGCCTGTCGGGGGGGTTCATGTCTGCTTCCCCAGCTCCTGAGTGTCCATCATGTGACCATGATCACAGAGAGATTGTTCTAGAAAGTGAAATCTCTGACAGGAGCTGTGAACATAGATCAGGACCATCAACCACAGCTTCACAGGAACAGCTGTTTATAATTACTGTGATAAAACTGAGATAATGATTACTAAACAATTCAAATGAAGCACTTTGGTTCCCTTAGACTTTATGTGTTATCAGCCCCATTCACCAGTACTGACGCACAAATAGTTCTCAAATAGTTTGGACAAAGTCTATCATTAAAACACATTTTCATGAGCATGTTCTCATTTCTTAGCCGTGCAGAGCAGATGGACCCAATCAACTTCTTCATAGTCCAACAGTGTCACTCAGCTAAATGCTCAACGACCCAATCAGGGAAGAGAGGCGGGGGCTGTGGGCTTGATGACAACAGGAAGTGACTTAACAGGAAGTGCCTTTTTTTTTGGACTATTTTATTTTCAGTTTTGCACAATTTACAAACATATCATTATACCAACAGTATATGGACATAACATGAGGTAAGGCGTAAAGGGTGAACTTCCTTACCTTAACAGAGAGCCCCCCCCCCCAAAAAAAACAAAACAAAAAAAACAGTTAGTGTGAAAAGTAATACAAACAACTATATTAAGTACTAGTAAGTAAGAGACGTACCGATATGGTCTAGATATGGCTGCCAAACTTTCAAAAACATGTTGTATCGATTTCTGAGACAATGTGTGATTTTTTCAAGGGAGACGCAACCATTCATCTCAAAAGACCGCCCCTCAATAAAAAGAGGGAAATCTGATTTCTATGACACTGCAACACATTTCCTGGCCACACATAGAGCAACCTCCATAAACTTGAGTTGACAACTTGACAGAAAGTGAAGTCACTTCCTGTTGTACAAATAATGGCGCTAATGTCGGTTAGCCTGTGGTCATCATGGTTACTCGGTTACACTTGGCAAAATCTGCTCTGCTCATAAGTTTACTTCATAGTGATTGTCTTTGACGAGGTTCATGAAACATATTAGTGTTAAATGATTCATCCATGTGGGATAATTTAATGATAGTCCTAAAGTAGTCAAGCTATCAGCTAACGGCCATCAGTCGCTAACAACAGTTAGCCGCTACAGCTAACGGCCATTAACTGTTGTTTGCCCTTGTAAGCCACTAGCCATAGTGGCTAACTGTTGGCTGTTATCCGCTACATTTAGCCACTTCATATGCTACGTCATAGCAGTGCTGCTTGATATGATTGGTCTGTGATGAGCCAAACGATCGTCCAATCACAAGCTGCTGTTGTTTTTGAACATTTTCACAGATGGATTAGTAAAATATTTCTGATATGGAGCTGAACATCCGACATGTCACGTTACTCATTTCAGTTACATGGAAGACCATCAGAGCTGAAGTCTGAAAAAACGTCCAGATTCTGAGATTAAATTTAGAATGATAAGAGAAAAAGTGGAGAAAAGATAAAAGTCTGAGAAATAAGTCATTCACTTTATTAGAGATTTTAAATTTTAATTCTAAACTCTGTCGTTTCTTAAGACTCTGATTTCTTTTAGTCATAAAAAAGTTTCATCTTTAAATAGATGATCATGATAATCAGGGGGCCAGATGGAAAGCTTTGAGGGGCCTGATGTGGCCCCCAGACCACCAGTTGGTGATCACTGACATAGATGCTGCTTCTCGATCATGATCTCTGACATTAACAACAGAATCACTGTCAATAAAATATCTTTAAAATGTGATAAATAAACAGAATAAAGAGGAGAGAGACAGGAAGCTAATGTTTCAGAGCTGATCTCTTTAAACTGCGTTAAACAGAGTGAACTGCTTTATTAAACCAGTAAATATATTCTAACATGAGTAACCTGACTGATATATTCATTTATTTATTGTTTATTTGACATGGACACACAGTGACACTGATGCTGTGATATTTAAACACTCACAGGTCCAGATGCTCTGCTGTAAGTGTTTATAGCACAGTGCTAATTTAACACCAGTCCATGGGAGGATTTAAGGATTAAAACTGTACAAAAAGATATTTATAAGAAAACAGAGATACCTGAGACACAGTCCATTAGAAAGTACAGAAGAATTAAAATATCCAGAGAAATAGAAGTTTCATAAAGAGATGAATGAGATGGTTTCATCAGGTAAACATGTAAACTTTATCTGTGGGAGCAGTCTTGTTGCTCCTTCATGATTTAACTCCTTTGTTTAAAGTTGTTCTACACGATGAGCCCCCTGATCCACCTCTATGCTCACTCTGCACCGGCTCACGTCACACTGGGAGTGTGTTCTACCTTTGTGACATCACAGTGAGGATCCGTGCTGTGGTTAACCCAGAGCTTCCTCTCTGTCTCCTGCAGATGACCCGCCGCCCTCGGCCCCCGCTGTAGGTCAGGCATGGCCACCGCGTCGACTGAAGGGGGAGGAGTCACATCCAGGCTCCATGTTGGTCGTCATGGCATCGCTGGATGGAAGCACGCCTGTTGAGAAGCTTCTGTCGGTGATCCACCTGGAGAGGTGAGGAGAGACTTCTGACATCATCAAAGATCTTAAATCTGATTGGCCGAGTCCTTCAGGTGTCACTCTTTGTTTCTCTGCAGATACCTGGAGAGCTTCCGACGAGCTGGCCTCCTATTGGCTAAGGACTTCACACACCTGGACCATGACGCCCTGGTCAGTCTGGGAATAACCGCCACCGGCCACAGGAAGAGGATCCTGCGATTGGTCAGTTACATTCAGAGGACAGAGGCTCAGAGAGCCAATCAGAGAGCAGATCTGCCCCGTGACCGCTGTCAGTCAGTGTCTGGCTCCTCCCCCTCCGAGCGAGATCCCAGCGCAGCGCTCAGTCAGTCATCAGGACCCATGAACTTTGAGGCCTTCAGGAACAGCTCGGCGCCAAACCTTAACGCCATGCTGTCCAACGCCGACACGCCCCGCCCCGCCCTCAAGCCCGTCCCCAAACCGCGAACCGTCTTCAACCGCCGCCGCACCACACCCGTCCACTTCTGTCCAACCCCCGACCCCGCCCCCACCAGGAGGCTGTCCCAGGAGTCCATCAGCCTCACTCCATTGGAGGGTCTCACCTCAGCATCCACCTGCCCGGACCGCCACAGCGAGCCGAAGCCGCCAGGACAAACAGCCAATCAGACGGAGAGGAGGAGGCCGAGCCGCAGCTTCTCTCTGTCGGACTCTGGAGGACTCCTGCCTCCTGTCCCCCCCAGGATGAGCCGCAGGGTCTCCCACGCCATATCCCAGGGGTCCCCGCCCTCCTCCTCACCTGTACGGACAGACTGCACGCCGCCCGTGACTTCCTGTCTGAGTGGCGTGGACAGCAGCGGATCATCAGGGGGGTCGAGCCGGGGCGGGGGGCTGGAGATGGTCTCCAATGAGATCTACTGGGGGACGTCACCTGGATCTGGTGCCCCTGGTGGAGGGAGGAGCTATTGCAGCCAGCAAACAGCTCCGCCCACACCGCCAAGGCAGACCACGGAGAGGAACCAGGAGAGGAACCAGGAGAGGAACAGGTCAGAGTTAACTGTTTTGGCCCTTTTCCACTAGCACGCCTTGGCCCTACTCTACTCGGCTCTACTCGATTAGCAGCGTGTTTCCACTAGCCTGGTACCTCCTAAAACAAGCTAGTTTTAGTACCTACTCCGCTCTGGTTCCAAGCAAGCTGAGTTGATACTAAAAGATGATGTCACTGACTGCCAGCTACTGATTGGTCAGACAATGTCGTCATCGACGAGTCATGAGCGCGATGACCTAGCATGCTAGCGGTAGCTACCATTAGCTTACCCTCATACGTCTTTTCTTTGCAGCTGGATTGCTCTCGTCCTCGGCTTCATTCTGTTGTATAGCTTCCAAAACTCTCCTGTGCTTCTCAAGGGGTATTTCTTCTTACCACCTGCAGCCTTCTTCTGCTTTCCTTTTTTACTCAGTTTGTGACAAAAAGTCACAGATTGTTGTGTCGCACTCAAAATGCTCAGCTGTTTACAGCGACACTGCACCTCGTTGGGCAGGCGACTGGGGCTAATGGAAAAGCAGCACAAGGCGAGTAGAGTAGAGTAGAGTAGAGTAGGGCTAATGTAAAAGGGCCATAAGATCCAGACCATCCTCCGTGTGAGTCCACAGATGCTGCGTCACATTTTAATCGTATTTAACGTTGAATATTCGTCTGTCTTCATCTCTGTTTTCAGCGGCAGCACCGTCAGTAACAACTCGTCAGGATCAGCCAGAGGTGAGAAAACATGTTAATGTTTATCAGTTATTTGGAAGATGATGTTTAACTGGAGCTGAAGAACAGCTGTGTTGACACATAGGTTAGAAACAGATTAATTGCCATTTTCACAGCACTGTGTAAATTCAAACAACAGCAGGTCTCACCTTAGACCAGGTGAACAGCCCTCCCCCTCAGCCTGGTCTGTTATTAAAGCAGCTCTGCAGGGATCAGGCTTTCCGAGGCGAGTCCATCTGAAATGTGAATGCTTTGTGTTCGTTCAGTGAGCCACGGCCTCCTTAGAGATAAAAATAGTCTGCTTTAGGTTTTCATCAGGATGAAGGAAATGTCAGCAGATGGATATGAATGAATGCTGATAAAGGCGGGGCTGACGGGTCTGTGGGGTCAAATGTTCATTTTATTAGTCACTTTAGAGACAGAAGGAGGTTGATCCCTAACGTTATTAAAGCTCCTCTCCCTTTATCACTCCACACATTAAGACCAAACAAACACAACAACAACAGAAATGTTGGAGAGCTTGTGATCATGTAACAGCCCATCATTCTCATAACTTTTAGACGTGCAAAAATACAATTATTCTGGAATAAGGCTACCCAGACAATGGAGGAAGTTTTAAATCTACGAGTGCCCAAAGACCCACGGTCTGTATGTCTGAGCCTTATCCCTGAGGAAGTGATTGACAGCAGAGGTGTCGACCTGTTTAAAATAGGTGCTAAAAAGGCCTTGACAAGAAACTGTTTGAGAAGCGAACCCCCAGAGCCAAGACAACGGCTGGACATTGTCAAAGAAATATATCCCATGGAAAGATTGACTTTTTGTCTGAGAATTCAAGAAGGAGAATTTGATCTAAAGTGTCAAAAATTGACCTTATTTAAAGTTAAACCCCATGTCAAAAAAGGGCCTCATTTAAAATTAAACCCCATGTCAAAAAAGGGCCTCATTTAGAATTAAACCCCATGTCAAAAACTGA